>CM042080.1:52825374-53425374 GCA_023509865.1 Trypoxylus dichotomus | reverse complement strand
GAAAATACCAAGCGTAAATTTACGCGAAATAATATAAAATTTATTTTTTAGTATTATATGTATTATGTTATTCATTGTTCATAATTTATTTTTTAATAAACACATATTTTCTTTTACGAAATTTCTTTATAAATAAAATAAGCCTCAGTAATGCGTCTACTGTGTTATAAGTCTGGTTTCTTTTGTTATTTATATAGTGCGATCAAACTCATGAATGATAAGGTATTTATTTACGTAAATAATCATCAATAAAGCTATATACAAAAATCGTCCTTTCACATTTATAAATACTACATGTACGTGTTTATTATTTAAATAAAAAATAATATATTAAATGAAAACGACAGCCATACAAAGTATTAATACTGACTAATGCACGTTCGACACATCTATCTATATTTGTCGTTTCCTTCTGATTTATATTTTTTTGTGACCCAACCGCAACTTTTAATAAAAACCTAGATAAGGTGTTATCGGTTATAGTTCCTAAACGACAGCATCAGACCAGCTTAATACAACAAGGACGTGCCTATTGTTCTTATCGCTAAAGGATATAGAGGGCACTGATAAAAAGTTACACAACGTATGTGTATATACAGTAGCATGGATATATTAACGACCATTGAGATTTTAATTATGCGTTCTATAATTTACAACTAAAAAGCAAATTAAGTAATATAAGTATGCATTGCAACTTTCAATAGCAAAAGCAGACAATCTCGGGGTTGTACTGTTCTACAGATCAAAATTGTTATTAGAATTATCATCCTTATTACCTCTATCAATAGAAGTAACAAGAATATCTACATATCTAATAGCACTTCGCTCAGGGAGGATTGTATTGCCTCGTGGCACGGCAAAAAGTTCAATGGCTAACTAGAAACCAACTCAAGAAAATATATACACTAGCGTGATAGAATAAAATAGACACCAGGTAAAGCGGTATAAATATGTAAACAGCTAAATTCTAACTCTTGTCATTAGGGTAGGGGTAGATGTATCGGAAGGAATTCGTCATAGTTTAGTATCGTTACAACTATGCCTCGCTTACAAGGTTCGAGTGATAACATAGCGACTTCACCCGCGGTCGCATCGTTGGCCAGAGTGAACGCGGCGCTTCCAAACGTGAAATAAGTAAATTTTTAAATATTCCGTTGTCCCCACAGTTAACCGTGTGATGACACAATTTAAACGCAAGGAAAAAACAACAGTGGAGCCGAGACCAGGTCGTGCCGGACCTTCTGAAAGAAGTAAAAGGGTGCTTGTGCGCGAAGTATTAAGAGAACCGCGAATAAGTACAGCTGAGCTTGCGGCAACTTCATAGAAAAGTCAGCGCACCGTTCCGCGATACCTCCACAGTGTGGGGATGTATAAAAGGGTGGCAAAGAAAAAACATCTCCTTACGGCGTTTCAAAAACGGCGCCGAATGGCTTGGGCAATCGAAATGCGAACGAACCCCGAAGAGTTTCGGCGGTCTGTCATTTTTTTCAGACGAAATCAGATACCGCCAATTCAGTGATAGTGGTCGTACGTGGGTGTGGAGACGTTCGTCACAGCAACTGGACGACAAATTCTTGCATCAGACGGTGAAATACGGCGGTGTGAACATCATGGTGTCGGGCGCGATATGGTATGGTGGAAGATCGCAATTAGTAATCTGCGACGGAAATATAAATGCGGCAAAGTATATTTAAATATTAACAGAAGGACTACTACCGATATTCGACAACGCCATTTTATCTAAAGAAAACGCCACTTTTATGGAGGATGGAGCACCCTGTCACAAAGCAAGAACAACAACCACATGGAAGGAGGAACAGGGGATTTGGATTTTACCATGACCAGGCCAATAACAAGACATGAATCCGATAGAGAATGTTTGGCACATAATCCAGACAAATATGGCGAAACGATCCCGAAAACCCAGCAATAAGGAAGAACTGGTGGCAGCTATTACAGAAGAGTGGTTAAATATTCCAGAAGACGCCATTAATCATTTAATAGATTCTATGCCTCGCAGTACTTCACGCAAGTAAAGGTGGTTCGACAAAATACTAGTCTAATTTAAAAATTTTAAAATATTTTGTATATATAACGAGAATAGAATCGTTTTTTTAATTAGTAGGTGTCTACTTTGTTCTGTCGCCCTAGTGTATAAACGGACTATCGTTATCACGTAATAAGATAAACCAAAACCGAATGATTAAATTCAAACTTATCTTAAGACTAAAAATGACAGTTAATACATTTAACAGATTAATTTGACTAAAATACCATAATGGCAAGAGAACCAAATAGAACGTGTACTTTCTGCAAAAGAGAATCTGTCATAGCCATTTCTAGAAGGTACATACAATAGTTAGAATTCACTTGCGTAGAAATAAAACATATAGGGAATTTATTATTATGGGCGAAAGCCGCCCAAAACCATTGTACTACCGCCACCAAACCTTCGGCTAATGGTAACTATTCTTGCGCAAATCGTGGCAATAATATTTGAAATCACCAAGCCCGTCCGAGTTAAATGTCTTCTCGTCAGAAAATATGACGCTGTTCCACTCATGATGATGTAATACACGATTTTAAAACCAAATTTGGCGCAAGAGGAGTAATTTCCCTACAATCCAATCATCAGAATCATCAGTTGCATACGTATTTGGACATATTTTAGATGACTTCAATTTTTCGCAAAAGACATTTGAAATTTCGTCGAAATTACTAAGAAAGTAGAAAGTATCATTTCTTTATGGAATTCGTGCATTCTCGCCGCGTGGTGCGGATCTGATAGCTGGTTGGCACGTTTGGGTAACATACGATAGATTTCGTTTTTGAAATCTCTCCTGTTATATCAACTAGGCATGAATAACAGTTGTCTCCTTTGTCCTCAACAGCAAGCGCTCACAGACTTGGTACACTAAAAATCTATAGAGTTTTGTTGGTCATTAAACCAACCCAATAGGTACTTGCAACATTTTGCGCAACACATTTTGGGAGCTAAATTTTTTGTACTATTTTGGAATTAGAAACCTCGCACAAATATAACAGAAACAATTCGGTTTATTTTTATATGATATTTTTACCTCCTTTGTTGCTTGAATACATCTGGATTAGCACACAATAACGCTGGCAGGCATGCATAATGTACGAATATATATAAATGCGTTGCGTGTCTGCATTAGAATGTTGTCTATATGATACGCGCATTTACCCGTTAATACGCAGTAAAGATTAACAACTATGAATTTAGCATTACGTGTGGAGATAATGAATTAGTAAAAGCATGTAAAAAAGTATAGGGTGAGGTATAAACATCTTCCATATTTTGAAGAGGTATAAAAAGAACGAAGAAATTTATCTAGAAAAAGAATTGAATATATTTGTGAAAAGGACATAAAATATAGTTCTTTTAATGTACTTTAAAAATTATATCAAGCAAGTGGTGGCTGCTCTGGTCAATACATTGCTGGAGACGTATCCATGGGTTTAGCATCACCCTGTGTTAGTTGAGACGGAATAGCGTCGATCTCCTGTCGGATACTTTCCTTCAACTCCTCGAAAGATGAAGGTCGACGTTGGAAAACCTTTTCCTTTAAGGGGCATTAAGATCTTCCACATTTTGTAACATCTTAGCTTGAGGAGGTGTACCTATCAGCAGTCACTCCAAGTGGTAAGGGAAATATTCCCTGAGCATTTGATCAGTTTAAAGAGAGACGTGGAGTGGCCTGAATGATCACCAGAGAGCCCCTGTAACCTTTTCCTTTGGAGATACCTAAACGACATGGTCTTTCAACGTAGACCTTCATCTCTTGTGGAATTAAAGGAAAGAAATCCGATAGGAAATCGAAGTTATTGCGCCTCAATTAACACGAAAAGTGATGGTAAACTTCCAAGAATCTCCCCAGCAATGTATTGCCAACGTCAGTCACCATTTGCTTGATATGATTTTTAAGACACATTAAAAAAGCTATATTTCATGTTCTTTTCAAAAATATGTTTTTGTTTTTTTTTTCAGCTAAGTTTCTTCATTCTTTTATACCTCTTTAATGTGGGAGACCTTTGTACCCCACCCTGTGCAATACAGTAGTAAAAAATGACAGTAACCTTGGGTTTCTGGTCTGCATATTGTAAATTGTATTTTCTTTGTATCGTATTTGTAATCGTTTTCTTATTACGTTATAGAATTTGCTATTTTTTGGTACGCCTGCTTAGATAAGATTGCAATAATAGTATCAGATCGTTAGAGATGCCCCATCCATGCAGTTTGCGTAATAGAGTTTGATGTTCAACCTTATCGAAAGCTTTAGCGAAGTCTGCATAAATGGCATCTGTCTGAAGACGCAGATGTAAAGCCTCAGACACATCATGAGAAAATGTGTACATGTTGGATACCGTTAATCTGCCTTTAATAACACCATGTTGCGCTGAAGACAGTTTAGCAGCAAATAAATACATTTATGTAACATAATTTCAAAAACTCCCCCCCCCCCTCCCCGAATGTTATTTCTCGACTCGAACTTAAAGACAGCAGTAATAACACATGGGCTGAAAAGTCCCGGGCCTAACAAAGAAAACACGGTTGTTTTGGTCCAAAATTAGCTTTATTCATCAACGTAATCTCCATCAAGAGCAACGCAATCATTCCAGCGCCGCTCTAACATTTCCACTACCACTTTTGTAGAACGATTTATCTTTTGCCTCAAAATAGGCCTCAGTTTCAGCGATAACCTCTTCATTCGTGCGAAATTTCTTACCGGCGAGCATTTTTTTGAGGTCTGCGAACAGCCGGTAGTCGCTGGGAGCCAAATCTGGCGAATACGGTGGATGTGGGAGCAATTCGAAGTTCAATTCATGTAGTTTTGCCATTGTTTTGATTGACTTGTGACACGGTGCGTTGTCTTGATGAAACGAAATTTTTTCTTTGCCGTATGCGGTCATTTCTTTGCAATTTCGGCCTTCAAACGCTCCAATAACGCTATATAATATTCACTGTTGATGGTATTTCCTTTCTCAAGATACTCGTCAAGATAGAATATTACACCACGCACATCCCAAAATACCGAGGCCATAACCTTTCCAGCCGATTGTTGTGCTTTCGGGCGCTTTGGACGAGGTTCACCAGTTGCCGTCCACTCAGATGACGATCGTTTTGATTCCGGAGCGAAGTGATGGATCCATCTTTCATCCATTGTCACATATCGACGCAAAAATTCCGGTTTGTTACGTTTAAACATGGCCAAACACTGCTCAGAGTCATCAACACGTTCTTGTTTTTGGTCAACAGTGAGCAAACGCGGCACCCACTTTGAACAGAGCTTTCTCATAGTCAAATGCTCATGCAATATAAAGCCAATACGTTCTTTTGATACCTTTACGATGTCATCTAACTCACGCAACTTCACTTTTCGATCATTCAAAACGATTTTGTGGATTTTTTTGATGTTTTCTGGTATTACCGCCTCATTTGGACGTCCACTGCGTTCTGCATCATCGGTGTCTCTACGACCACGTTTGAAGTCAGCAGACCAACGTTTTATTGTTGTTTCTGATGGAGCGGAGTCCCCATAACACTTTTCAAGCCATTGCTTCGCCCGAACGGTATTTTTTACCATCAAGAAGCAGTGTAAAATTAAAACACGAAATTGTTTTTGATCCATTGTTTTGAAAATAACAAAAGTAGCGTGACTCTTAGCGCAATAACTCACAAACTAATGAATAGAATATCATGAAATTTTATCAGCTGTCTTTTGAAGGTTAGTACTAACTGAGAGAAAGGTGACTGCAATAAAACTAGCGTCATCTATGTGTTAGGCCCGGGACTTTTCAGCCCATGTGTTACGAGACACTTTCCAACAAGTTGGAAGACTCCCTGTTTTATTGTTAGATTGTAGATATGAAGGAGCGGCCCACAAAGAAAAAATCCGCAGTCCCTAACAACAAAATCGGGAACGTGATCAGAACCAGCTGTCACTTTCCCCTTCAACTGATACACAGCTTGTAAAACACCATCCTCACTAAATTCTTTAAAGAGAAATGAATCGAAAGCCAAGGTATCGTTATTGGGATGGTTTTATTTTAGATTAAACAATTCAAATGTAGATGTACTTATGTATATTATTACAGTTCACGGTTCCAGGGCAAAATTTTTGTAATCCTTTACATATTCTAATCGTCTCAGACCTTCATCTAGTAAACAAGCACTCTTGGCATTGCAAATAACATTTTAGAAATCAAGAATGTTACTGTAATACATTCATCACAATTACCACATACATTACGTAGGAATTGCTGTTATTAGGTCTTGGAAAAACGAATTATCGATTTAGAAAGTCGATAATTACGATAACTTATGCGTGAATAATCTAATTTACATATTACCAATTATATTCAACCGCATTCTGTTTACATAAGGAGTTGCGTTCGAATTATGCGTCGTTTATATACCGAGCAAAACAGTGCGAAACGGAGCGTGAAGTTATAAGAATAATTATCGGGGAAATTGAGGAATTCTCACGTAGGTGGGTAAACATTTCATCGATTTACGGGGGCTGTTGAGAATGTTTCTGGAATCTAGTAGTTTACGTTTGATATTTCGTACTTCTGTAGAGTAGTTTTACAATTATGCAAGTTTCTCTTTTAATGATGACTTATTGACTCGTGCACATGACTAGCTGGTACATTAATTTTCTACTTTAATAATGGATTAGAAACGGATACAAATCCGTAGAAAAACTTAACTTTAACATATTGCGTCCTATTGGGAAGATAATTGTTGAAAAATTGAATAGCATCCGCTGATAGACCTATGTAGCTTAAAATTGACGAAAGAATTGTGATCTATAGGAAGTATGGACAATCTTTGACATGTTATGGACCAAACTTTAGTGTGCAAATACATGCATACACCAACTAATTTCGACCATGGCAGGCCAAAACTTGTGAATACCTTTTGAACTTTATTAACAATGTCCTAAAAATTGTGATGGATTCTGCGAAGGGGTTGGGACTCTAATCTTTCGATTTTAACGAAAATATGGCTGCCGTCAGACGTAAATAGAAGGAATATGCTCTGATATTGCTGCTGTATCAACTTTAAGTTCAGGTAACACATGGGCTGAAAAGTCCCGGGCTTAACAAAGAAAACACGGTATTTTTTGTTCAAAATTAGCTTTATTCATCAACGTAATTTCCATCAAGAGCAACGCAATCATTTCAGCGCCGCTCTAACATTTCAATACCACTTTTGTAGAACGATTTATCTTTTGCCTCAAAATAGGCCTCAGTTTCAGCGATAACCTCTTCATTCGTGCGAAATTTCTTACCGGCGAGCATTTTTTTGAGGTCTACGAACAGCCGGTAGTCGCTGGGTGCGAAATCTGGCGAATACGGTGGATGTGGGAGCAATTCGAAGTTCAATTCATGTAGTTTTGCCATTGTTTTGATTGACTTGTGACACGGTGCGTTGTCTTGATGAAACAACATTTTTTTCTTTGCCATATGCGGTCGTTTCTTTGAAATTTCGGCCTTCAAACGCTCCAATAACGCTGTATAATATTCACTGTTGATGGTATTTCCTTTCTCAAGATAGTCGATGAATATTACACCACGAACATCCCAAAATACCGAGGACATAACCTTTCCAGCCGATTGTTGTGCTTTCGGGCGCTTTGGACGAGGTTCACCAGTTGCTGTCCACTCAGATGACGATCGTTTTGATTCCGGAGTGAAGTGATATATCCATGTTTCATCCATTGTCACATATCGACGCAAAAATTCCGGTTTGTTACGTTTAAACATGGCCAAACACTGCTCAGAATCATCAACACGTTCTTGTTTTTGGTCAACAGTGAGCAAACGCGGCACCCACTTTGAACAGAGCTTTCTCATTGTCAAATGCTCATGCAATATAAAGCCAATACGTTCTTTTGATATCTTTACGATGTCAGCTAACTCACGCAACTTCACTTTTCGATCATTCAGAACGATTTTGTAGATTTGTTTGATGTTTTCTGGTGTTACCGCCTCATTTGGACGTCCACTGCGTTCTGCATCATCGGTGTCTCTACGACCACGTTTGAAGTCAGCAAACCAACGTTTTATTGTTGGTTCTGATGGAGCGGAGTCCCCATAACACTTTTCAAGCCATTGCTTCTCTCGAACGGTATTTTTTTCCCATCAAGAAGCAGTGTAAAATTAAAACACGAAATTGTTTATGATCCATTGTTTTGAAAATAACAAAAGTAACGTGACTCTTAGCACAATAATTCACAAACTAATGAAAAGAATATCATGATATTGTAACAGATGTCTTTTGAAGGTTAGTACTAACTGAGCGAAAGGTGACTGCAATAAAACTAGGGCCATCTATGTGTTAGGCCCGGGACTTTTCAGCCCATGTGTTAAATTATTACTTTGTTCAATATACACAGAAAATCTGTAAGGGATCTTTTCTAAAGTCGATCACAAAATTGGCTTTTTTGGCAAACAAGAATCTAAAAAATATTGGAAACTTTAAAGAGTAAATTTTCGGTAAAAATTAAATTCACCACATTGTATATCATAGTCAAGAACTTGCGAAAATGTTCAGACTTAGAGACAATCCAACGCCTTATCTAATATCTATATTCCCAACTCCTACAAAGCGTGTCTTTCTTGCCATTACCATACAGTTCATATAACTTTGCTACGTGAACATAAACTCCATCAATCATACCAACAGTAACGATCGTTAGATCTTCTCGTTGCGTCTCGATACCCCGTCTTAAAAATAACCGCACGTTCTCTAAGGTATTGGTTATTCTAATGACTCTATTCTATCAGCCCACGAGGAGAATAAACTGGAAACCGCGAAAGCAGCCCAGAAAGCCGGGTCCGCGTTAAATCTCTAGTGCAACACGTTTAAACCTTATCACCAATGCGTTTCTCGTACGTTTTCCGAACATCCGGCAAGACGTGGTGGATTATCGATGCCGTGTAGCATTTCCGAAGGCAAAATTGCCGCGTCAAAACGTTCCATGTTTACAATGCGATGGAGTTTCTTAAGAGATCGATCTCGTTGCGATCGCATTAAAATGACGCCGTACTAAATTAAAATAGAAATTGCATCTATCGAACTAACTAGCACATCATTAGTTGTACAGATCGCCAATAGGAAGTATTGACGTATTTATGGAAAATTTGGATGAGATAGTAAATATTTTAAATAATATACAGTGAAATTCCCTTTCGCGGACACCCCTCTTACACGGACACCTCCCTTAAACGGACAGTTTCTCATGGTCCCGACCGGCTCTCATATAATTTCCGTTGTATTAACTCTTTCTTGGACGGACATTCTCTTGAACGGACGCGGACACGAGAAAATGTTCTCGTAACCGGACAAAAAATAAAATAAAAAGAAACGCCTTACCTTATTTCTATATCGAGAGTATTGCTATTGCATTTCTAAATCGCGCTGCGCGCCAATTTCGCTGGGACTTCCCCGAGTAAACCGGAGATTTACCGACTTTAATCTTTCGGTACGAACACAGCCTATGTCGTGCATTTCTACCTGGCGTGAATTAGGGACTTCCTCAAGTTGGTCGGGGATTTACCGTTCCTATTCTTTGGGTGTACGCTTTCGATTGAATCTGCTTTCAATATTAGTCTAATGTTTATGCGGAAAAGACACAGTGGGCGACACATTCATTGTAGAAATGGCTCCAAATAGAAAAATTCTCACGCTTAAACAAAAAATTGATATTGTTGAAGTTCACAATAGAGAGAAATTAAGTGTAAGGAACTTATCCAAGCGTTTTAGTATTGGAAAAACACAAGCTGGAGATATAATCAAACATAAAGAAATCCTTCTAAACAAATGGATGTCGAACAGCAATTTGAATGAAAAAAGAAGCTTTTTGACAGGTGATGGTATTAAAATTAACAAATTGTGTTATTATTCCTTTAACAGGTATGCATATGATTTTTTTAGATAAAGTTTTCTTGTATTAATGCGTTGATTTTCTTTTCATATTAAATTCTAAAATAGATAAAGAAAGTGAGATTACCAATAGGTTTGTCGTGGCAAAAACGCAAAAAACTAATTTTTTTTTAGGTCCGCTAATACGATGTAAAGCAAGAAAAACAGCCGCTTCTTTGGGACATTCTACATTCAGTACTTCTTCTGGTTGGATCAATAAATTTAGAATCCGCCACAATATAAGTTTTAAAGCGTTTTCGGGAGAAGGAGCTTCGGTTAATGCTGAAGATGTTTCATCGGTTTCAAAAAAATGTCCTTCTATGATTAAGGGATATTCACCGAGAGACATCTATAATGCAGATGAGACAGGCCTGTACTCTAGGGCTCTACCCGACAAAACGCTCATATTAAAGAAGGAAAAATGTGTTGGGTGTAAGTATCCCAAAGAGAGGTTTACAATTTTGCATTATGCAAATATGGCGGTTGAAAAAGGAAAACTCCAAGTTATTGGTAGGACAGCTAAACCCAGAGCTTTTAAAAACATTAATATAAATAACCTGCCTGTAACTTGGAAATACAATAAGAAAGCTTGGATGACAGGACAAATTATGACAGAGTGGGTACAAGACCTAGATTGGAAAATGGCTAAAGAAAAAAGAAACATTTTGTTATTTTTAGACAATGCGGGATCTCATCCGAAAGACGTTCGCTTAAATAATATAAAAATATTATTTTTACCCCCTAATTCTACATCAGCTTGTCAACCACTTGACCAGGGGATTATAAAGAATTTTAAAACTTATTACCGAAGTCTAATACTCAAACATCTGCCAGTAAACAGTGAAACTGCTGGTACAGCTTTTGAGTTAATAAAGAAAATTACACCACTGGATGCAGTTTATTTGGCAAAAACCGCTTGGGACCAAGTAACCAGAGAGACAGTTCAAAATTACTTCCGCAAAGCAGGATTTAATCATGTAAATATGCCAAGTGAAGACCAGTTAATTGAGGCTGATACATCAGACCTGGAAGATGATTTGCCTCTTAGTGTACTTTCAGATATCCTCAAAAATAAGAATTTATTGAAATTGACGGATAATGAAAACCTTAATGATTTTTTGAACGTAGACGAAGATTTGTATATTGACGATCCAGATTCAGAACAAGAAATTGCAAATCCAGTTGAAATACAAGAACATTCGGAAGATTCTTATGTCGATGTGGTTCCAGTGCCAACAGAAGCTATCCCAAATTATGGTAAAGCTACCCTGACCAAGCAGCTCAAAAGTTTTGTCGAAAATCACGGAGATACAGAGTCTTCGGAGCTTGTTTCTAAATTAGAAATACGATTTCAAAACGCCATTTTAAAGAAAAAGAGAAGACAAACAACAATATATGAATTTTTGCGTCCTTAAAGTGACTATTCATTTCATTGTTTTGTATTACATACTACATCTATATTATACTTTGTAGGGATATATCTAAAGGAAATAAACTTTTTTTTCTTAAGTTTAAAGTTTATTATTTATTTTAAAAACATTTATATACATATACGATTTAAATGTCCCAGTTTCTCTAATATATTCAGTTTTCGTTAAAACACGATTTTTGTTGTATCTACTACATACTTCTTTTATGCGGACACCCCTCCCGAACGGACATCTTCAGTTGGTCCCGTTGTGTCCGTTCAAGGGAGATTTCACTGCATGTATAAAAAGAAGATTTGTTTAGTTGTAGCACTTTATTTCTAAAATAAATGAAATAAACATATGGCTTTGATTTATGAATCAAATGATAGCATGAAAAGGTGAACAAATAATTTCAATTTATTATGCAAATGATATTAATGGACATTTGAATTAGATTCTGATAACGGGGGTCTGACGAAGATGATGTATTTGCTGTGATGATAAACTGTGTGTGTTTACAACGATATCATCCAGTTAATACATCCTTTTCTCTTCTAAGATAACATGTTTGATACAAATTAATTTGCAGACACGTTTTTATAAAATTACTATATTGTATAATATACGTTAACTAAATCTATGAACTGTATGGAAATATAAATGAGCAATGAGGGTACTCTATGTGTTATACGTTATACATATTTCATTAACTTATTAACTATTCTATTAGGCAAAATCAGATTCTGATACATTTGTTGGTGAATGTGTGTTTGTGGTTATAATAAATTCTTCAACCACACCTTCAACTTGATACATGGTAGTCTCTGTGTTTGGCACAGTTTACCCGATCTTCAGGTGTTACAACACCTAACCCTTTCAGTAATAATGCTCTCACCTCTGATATTTTAAAAGTCTTATTATTGGCAGCGATGTGGTGCATTACTCGTACACATACAAATTCAACAGGATCTAAATCATAATGGTTTGGTGGCAAACGTAGAACTGCACGACCATTTTCCGATACCATCCGATCAATAACATGAGCCATAGGATTATTAAACAGCGTTACATCCAAAATTGGCATAAGAGGATTAATCTGGACGGTATTGGTTTCTAAAGATTTGAAACGATGTAAAAAGTGTAATAACTATTGCTAAATCCTCCTCTAATTTTAGAATGCTAAGTATTTCGCCATGATGGATAATTTTCCTACAATCTAATCATCAAAATCTTCAATTCCATACGCTTTTTGACATATTTTAGATGACTTCGATTTTTCGCAAAAAACATAACATTTCGTCGAAATTTTGCTCATTTTGGATTTGGTTCAGGGCTCACCAAATGCTATCTCCAATCATACAGAATACGATTTTAAAACCAGAATTGGCACAAGAGGGTTAATCTCGATGGTATTCGTTTCTAAAGATTTGATAACATGTGAAAAGTACAACATTCTACTGGGTGTCCGAACCAATATGGACGGTACTGTACAAGAGTATCTTAATTTTCGATTAAATCCAATTCATCCTATTTTTTTTACAGTATAAACGTAAATAATTAAACTTTACCCCTTTGCCCTTATTAAAAGGAAAAAATGAAGCTTTCATTCTCACATACGCTCGCTACAAGTAGAATCTATTATATTGAGGTTTCCTCGAAAGTTTCGAAAACCTACTTAGTATGCGTCCTGTATAAATTTGCGTTTGGTGTGGTTTACTGAATTCGGAAGAAAACCGATTAAGTCTGTGCGACAAAGAGGGTCCCCTCGTATGGACGCGCAATGCATACAAATTACCGAAAAAACGGGACGCGTTACTGAAGCCAGGCGGTGTCTGACCCCGCCAGTTTGACGCTAGAGGACCGAACTCGGTACGTTATCGAGTTTGAAGTAGAAAATTTGTTGACACGTCCGTCGGGGTTCGGTGTTTATTCAGAGGGATGCGAAACCGATTGAAAGGGGCGGAAAATCGACGTCGTGTTTACTATGTAAATACAAACTTCCTTTTTGCTTGCGCCGCAATTGCTTTGGAGATGTGAGGAAAATTCGACGCCCTCGATAAGTCTGTTGGGAAACTTTTCCAAGTACGGAAAGAAAGAAATGATATTCGTATTGAAGATATTTTAAATCATTACCTTTGTAATATAATAAAAGAACCTTTACTAATCATATAACTCTATTTAACGTCAAAGTCGATGTATAAGTCTACAAGGAATAATTACATCAGCCTAAGTGAAAGGAATTGCTGTTAGTTTAACATTTTCGACTGGATTATAATGGATCCGTATCTCGCACCTTCGATGCATCCAGTGGCGTATCTCATGGTTCTCTGTAGATGTAAACGGTTTGCTATATCCGAAATCGACGACGATTGCAAGGACTGTGTGGATGTACAATTCACAGGTATAGCAGTAAACTCCACTCACACAAATTTATTAATTATGCGGAACGCAGCGTTTCGAGAGCACGCAATGGGAGCCATTGTCGACCGTGTTACCGACTGAAAGTAAAAACTGTATCACACATGCAAATTATTTTCTACGCAGGCTCTAAAATTTCTAAACCATATGACTATTTACAATCTACAATTTCTAATTTAGAAATAGACATCTACAGAAAAGAAACTAATTCCAACAGATTCATCACGTTTGATTCGCACCATTGCGAACAACAAAAAATGTCCGCGATTAGTTTTCTGGTCAATAGACTCATCAGATTTCCGCTAAACAAGAGCAGGTATGACGAAGAATTAAAGTATATCAAAGATGTAGCGAGGTACAATGGTTTCTCTTCTATGGATGTCGACCGTATTTTAAGGAAGGTCCAATACAAACAACACATTAGAAATTCCACGACTTTGACATCAACAAACACCGGTAATAAGAAATTTATAACTCTTCCTTTTCACCCAACAGTAAAAGGGTTAAGTAAAATTTTCCGACAACTAAATATGAACGTGTCTTTTGTGTCAAAAAACAACTTAAAGAATCTCTTAGGGAATCCCAAAGATAAACCGGAGATGATAAAAGGTCTGGAATATACCAAATCGCATGCAATGATTGTGAGAAAGTTTATATTGGACAAACAAAAAGGAGTATCGAAACGAGGTTCAAAGAACATATTAGACACTATCGTTTCGACAAACCTGAACTATCAAGCGTAGCAGAGCATATGGTAAAATCCGGACATAAGATTGATTTAAAAAATCTTACACTACTTAAAAACGTGAACTCGTATAGAGAATTAGACGCGTGCGAAACGATATGTATGAAAAAGAACGGAAACTTATTGAACAGAGAACCACCCCCAATTGCACACTCGAGTTTGATGGATTTATTACCATAGGCCCTGTTAAAGATACGGTTCGCTTTCGGCCCATCCTATCCCGTAAAAGGCATGAGGCCACCTAGTAGATTGTAAATAGTCATATGGTTTAGAAATTTTAGAGCCTGCGTAGAAAATAATTTGCATGTGTGATACAGTTTTTACTTTCAGTCGGTAACACGGTTGACAATGAGAACCTACGTGCTCTCGATACGCTGCGTTCCGCATAATTAATAAATTTGTGTGAGTGGAGTTTACTGCTATACCTATGAACGGTATACCTTCTTATTTTTCGATGTAGTCTCTTCGTAGATCAATACACTTTTTCAAACGGTGCTCCAATCTCTTCAAGCCGTCGGAAAAGTAGCCATTTGTAGCAGTGATGATTGAGCCTGAGTCTAAACAGGAGTCCATGCAACGGCATAAAAAGGGGACATCACCTCCAAAGAAATTCAAAGTGTCAGAATCGGCTGGAAAGTTGATGGCTGCTGTTTTTTGGGATTGTTAGGGGATATTATTGATTGATTACAAAGAAAAAGGTAGGAGCATAACCAGGAATATTACGCAGCGATATTAGACAAATTAAAGGGGGCCATCAAGGAAAAATGTCGAGGAAAATTGACCAAGGGTGTGTTGCTTTTGCAAGACAATGCGCCGGTTCACAAGAGCAAAGTTGCAATGGCTGTTCTGCACAAGCATGGCTTTCAATCAATAGTCCATCCACCCTACAGTCCAGACCTGGCACCTAGTGATTTTTATTTGTTCCCCAATTTAAAAAAAGACTTACGTGGAAGAAAGTTTTCCGACGACAATGAGGTAAAGGAGGCAATTTTGGCCCATTTTGAGGCGAAAGATAAAAAATATTTTTATGATGATTTAGAAAAATGAATTCATAGATCTAATAAATGTATTGCGCTCAAGGGTGATGATATTGAAAAGGAAAAATAGATTTACTGTTTTATTTTATTTAAAACACTTTCATTCCACGAACTTCTGGACCTCCCCTTGCACTTCAACCTTCTTGCGCCATCTCGTCAAATTAGGTAACTGTTTGACAAATACATGTTATTAATTCATTTATCCCTCCGGAAATCAAGCAAAAAATCGATAGCATATCTAAAAACCGCATAAACATATATTTTTAAGTAAAACTAATAACTAAACCAACCAGAATTAGATGTAAGCCTACTACAGTTCTTGCTTATTTTGGTGTTAACCCAACGAATATCGTTAGATCTTATTATTTTTGTGTTTTTTTTTTCTTTTAAGTTAGTTCGACTTCCTTGAAAATAATCCCAAGCGTTTCCAAACTTTCGTAAGCGACAGTGTATATTAAAACATAATTGATATATTTCGCTTACATACGACGCAGGTATTTACTTTGCAGCTGGAAAATCTATACAGTCTCCATATCATATTTGGTTCGAGACGCTAAAGTAAACAAACAAAACAAGTAAGTTGCCGGGTTGTAGCTGGTTGGTAAATGTACATGATTGACAGTTCATTATACACATAAATAAGCCTCGGGCTGAGGTAATTTGCAGCAGTTAGCCCCGAACGTAAAAAATATGCTAATTCTTCGTCGTATATTCTACGAACTGGCGACCAACAAACTGACTCCGTTTTGGTTACCTGTACAAATACAATACGCATACGGAGCTTCGCGGTATACAAGGTACGTGTACGTTATATGAATATCGCCGTAGCACCTACTAGAATCGTGCTATACATAATTATACGTATCTACAGTCGCTTGCAAAAGAATATGTTTATATTTAATCTTTCAGGTACAGCTTCACAGTTTCGTAGCTGTATTTAAACTAAATTCTAGTTAAAAAATCATCTTTGTAAAGATTTCTGATTAGCCATCATAAAATATTGCATAAAATATTCGTTTAATAAATAGGAGAAACCAAATTAAGGTTATGGAATTTCTTAACTTAAACCTCGCGCACAAAATTAAATATTTAGAAGAATGGTTTCAATATTTACAATGATAAAATTAGAGAAAAGTTACCGGAACACGTAAAATCATCAAAATTGCAGCCTAGAAACGATCAAAACGCAGAAGAGATTAGATGAGAGTATACCCCAGCAGTCAAGCACACATAGTAAAGACCAGCGTAAGAGGAAGGAGCGAGACGCTGGTATATTAATTCCTGTAGAAATAACACTTCAGATATTGGGTAACTAATCATAAGAACTGGATTACTGATGAAGTAAAACAAAAACCTATCCAAAAAAGATATGTTAGATGGTGTAATTAGCCAAGAAGAATATAAATCATTTTGCAGAAATTTACGAAATGAAATTCAGCACTTGTAGTAGCGCAGTAAACCCTACGTGTTTGACCATCTCCCAATATAAAGCTAAAGTGACATGGAAATTAGTTAATGAAATTGCCGGTGAAGATATTAAAACAAGAGGCAATGCTGACATAATGAAGGAGATTTAATGGGACGCTCCAAATTTGCAAGAAAAACTGCGGGTTATAAACACATATCTTGTAGATAGTGCAAAAAATTTGAAAAAGAAAAACTCCAGCACATTGTTTTCGAGACCCATGTCTCCAGCCGAACTATTCAATCTGATATGGAGTCATAGGTCAAAGGGACATGATGAAATTCCGACTAAGCTTATCTTGATAAATCTCTGTTTTGAGAAGGGCATTTTGCCGGATGATTACTTAATCATTATTTTAGTAAAGGAAATTCTTTCAACACTTTCTGATTGTTTGCTGGTTAGGGGCATTTCAATTCACGTAAAGTTACTTGCTTTAAAGATTTAAAACAAAAGATTCTATTCTCGTTATATATACAAAATATTTTTAAATTAGACTAATATTTTGTCGATCCACCTTTACTTGCGTGAAGTGCTGCGAGTCGTCGTGGCATAGAATCTATTAAATGATTAATGGTGTCTTGTGGAATATTTAACCACTCTTATGTAACAGCTGCCACGAGTTCTTCCTTATTTCTGGGTTTTCGGAGTCGTTTCGCCATATTTGTCTGGATTATGTGGCAAACATTCTCTATCGGATTCATGTCTGGTGATGGGCCTGGCCATGGTACAATCCGAATCCCCAGTTCCTCTTTCCATGCGGTAGTTGTTCTTGCTTCGTGGCAGGGTGCTCCATCCTCCATAAAAGTGGCGACTTCTTTAGATAAAATGGCGTTGTCGAATATCGGTAGTTCGGTAGTAGTCCTTCTGTTAATATTTGGATATATTTTGCCGCATTTATATTTCCGTCGCAGATTACTAATTGCGATCTTCCACCATACCATATCGCGCCCCACACCATGATGTTCACACCGCCGTATTTCACCGTCTGATGCAAAAATTTGTCGTCCAGTTGCTGTGACGAACGTCTCCATACCCACGTACGACCACTATCACTGAATTGGCAGTATCTGCTGTCGTCTGAAAAAATGACAGACCGCCAAAACTCTTCGGGCTTCGTTCGCATTTCGATTGCCCAAGCCATTCGGCGCCGTTTTTGAAACGCCGTAAGGAGAGGTTTTTTCTTTGCTACCCTTTTATACATTCCCACACTGTGGAGGTATCGCAGAACGGTGCGCTGACTTTTCTGTGAAGTTGTCGCAAGCTCAGTTGTAGTTTTTCGCGGTTCTCACTTCGCGCACAAGCACCCTTTTACTTCTTTCAGAAGGTCCGGCACGACCTGGTCTCGGCTCCACTGTTGTTTTTTCCTTGCGTTTAAATTGTGTAATCACACGGTTAACTGTGGACAACGAAATATTTAAAAATTTACTTATCTCACGTTGCGAAGCGCCGCGTTCTCTCTGGCCAACGATGGGACCCCGGGTGAAGTCGCTAATATCACTCGAACCTTGTAAGCGAGGCATAGTTGTAACGATACTAAACTATGACGAATTCCTTCCGATACATCTACCCCTACCCTAATGACAAGAGAAAGTTCTTAATTCGTTCTTAGAATTTAGCTGTTTACATATTTATACCGCTTTACCTGGTGTCTATTTTATTCTGTCACCCTAGTGTATATGGATTTGTTGCAATATGATATAGCAATTATTGCACAAAGAAACTTATGCAACAGGCCTTCGATAACATAAACATCCAAATAATGGAAATAAAAATGGCCGATTCATGTGCGCTCAATCAGCAAACAATTCCAAAATGTCGGAGAATCGAACGTTATCGAACAACTGTTTAGTTTCGCCTGCATGCAGTTCTGTCTTCACACTCTTATGATAAGAAATAGTTCGTTCTAGGTTTTTTTTTAAATGTATTACCTAAACACTCACAGTACGATTTTTAGAATAAGAAGTGGAATAGACATACAACAGTGGGGATCCCGAGACGTACAACTCGAACTGTGTAATTTTAATAATAGATTTAAATTAAATTAAATTAGTGCGTTTCAATTCTCAAAATAAGACCCACGACACTCATTTGCACCAGTGATGTGGATGAAGGCGGTGTTCCTTTAGTCGTAATTAGTGCGTCATCGAATGTTAATTTAATGATATCAGTTAAAAGAAACAAAAATCAATCAGTGAAAGTACATCTGCCAAGATAATATGAATACTGTTCCCGAAAGTAGTGCGATAATCACAGCCCTGAATATCGTTGTATAAAATGTCTAGGATGAAAATTGGATTGGAATAATAAATATATGTCTCAACTTAAGCTCAGAATTATTTTGACAGTGTCATCGTGACATATTGTAATTCTTCTTCGTGCATTAAATGCAAAATTAAAATAGATTCGTCCAACAATTCTGTGGCGAGAAATTGCTGGGCAAACATCAGCTTTCGCAGTATGCAGGAAGGGTTCAACAAAAATATGAGGATTTTCACTACTACACATTCCAGTATTTTGGGAATTGACGTATCCCCAAAGATCAAATCGCGTTTCATCATAGAAAATTGCAAATTTTCACGAATCTTTACGATTTTCTAGCATATTCTAGTTTCAAAGGTTTTTCGGTTCATTTTCCACTACTCTAGCATCTAGAATATTCTGTAATAGATGGAGTCTGTTCTCATTTCTCATTATGTGCCCTAAGTATTGTAGTTTGATTCTTCTCATAACTTCGATGGTATTTTTAGTATCCTGCGATATAATCACAACCCAAACGCTTTGAATTTCCTTGTTGTGACTTCAGTGTGTCCATGGTTCTACCTCTTAGAATAAAACAGAGAACACATAACAGGGCGGGAGTCTTATCTTGGTATTTAATGTTATGTCATAGTCTATGAACAGATTTTTCATTTTATTATAAGTAGACCTAGCCTTTTCGATTCTGTCACGTATTTATTGTGAGTGGTCCCATTGTTTATTTGCAATAGTTCTGAGAGAGGTAAAACTGCTCTCACGTTTTATTCGTTTTTGATTTATTGTGAGATTAGCGTTATCAACTTTTTTCTTTGCTAATGACCGTTAATTTTGTCTTTCTGGTGTTTGTGGAGACCATACAATTGGCTGTGATATATTATTCTGTCCATAAGTTATTTTAATCCTTCCAAGCTGTCAGCGAAAATAACGGTATCGTCTGCATAATTGACATTATTCAATCTTTCTTCGTTACGAAGAATTCCGGATTCTGTGTATTCTAAGGCTTCCCTAAATATCTATTCTGAGTATATATTAAACAGTAGTCGAGAGAGAATGCAAAATTGCCTTATAAATCGTAATATATTTGTCTATATATAGATGTATAGATCAACTGTTATCGTAATGTTCTAGTCCGGTGTTTTTCAGTTGTTTCTCTTGTACCCACTGCATTTCTGAATACGAATTGCGTAGATGTTATTGGTTCTTCACAGGTTCTGTAAATTCTCCTCTCAAGTTTTAGGAATTTTCATTTCCGTATATCTATATTCTATTGAACACGTTTTAAGAACTTACGATTTATGTTATCGGGTGCTGGCAATTTTCCTTCTTTCACCCTAGTGTATGTATCATTGAATTACATTACTTATTACAGTTTTATTGCCATATCTGAGGGACAAAGTGCTTCTGGAACCATTCCAGAAATATGCCTTTGGTCATCCAAGCGAATTTTGAACAGTTATAATCAACGGGGGTAATAATTTCCAATAAAGACTGGTTTCATTTGCATTGTATATTTGCTCCTCATTTAAAGGTAGCTCTTTGATTTTGTTCATTATCTTTTCCTTAAACGGTTGCATTAGTTGTGATGGTGCCGATAATTTTTCACCAGATATCGAGATCAGTCGAATTCCACACCTCCTTTTAAATCCTTTTAACCAGCCATCACTGGCTACAAAATTTTCGGTCTCTTTTAGGTTTTCATTCAATAATTTTGCTCACTCGGTGCCGGCGTTGAAAAAGTTTACGTAAACGTTCTTTTGATCGATTCAACTACGCACGTAAATCGGCAAATAACCGGGACCCTAAACTGTTTACATTATCGAATTGTAGGTGGTGCAAGCATGTTTACATTACGGGGCGTTCCATTTGATCCTATAGTAACAATTTTCTGTTTACATGACCCCGACGTTTCCACTACCGGGTATTTACATAAGCTAGTGTTTACTGTACTTATAATGATTTATTCAACACTTTATTAGCATTATTGAATGAAACGTACATTATTATTACTATTAAACATAATGCGGTCCTGATGTTACACCCACGTTTCACTACAAAATTTGTTTTATTTCAGTTATGGTTTAAAGTTACGGTAACTTAAGCTACACCTTGTGAAAGTTTGAAAACCCTCGAAATTGGATCCGAAAGGCAATTTGAAATAATAGTTTTATCAATGCCTGTAGACCATTCATCCATATACGTCTGCAGAATACCTAATTCATCCGGTTCTTATTGTATAGCATAAGACGCTGGGCCACACTTCGTTCCCCGTGACATAGTCCGTTGGCATATTGAATTAGTGCTTGTTTGTCGTGAACGTAGAAGAGAATACTGAGCGCATACGACATCAGCACGCTCGTCGAGTCGATTAACTTGCAACTGTTTAATATGTAGAATGTAAAATGTAATACGTACAGCATCCCATATATATACATTCGTATGAGTGGGCCCCTATATTTATGGACGTATTTGTCACGTATTATTGTCGTAATATTTATTGCCGGTTATTTTTTTTTCTTGTGCGCGCACAGAGTTGACTCTGGGCGTTCCTATCTACGTATCTACATAATAAATGCATATTATTCTTATCTGATTTCAGAGCTGATGTGCTGCATGCAAGCTCCTGGAACCTGCAGGGATGTTTGCGAAAAGGTCAGTTAGTCTTTCACTTTTAACAATGTTTCATTGTCACAGTCTATAAAATCCTTCGAAAATATGTATAAATCATATTTTTTTTCTAACAATCAGTGGTACGTTGAAGTCACTTATTTGGATTAATTTAATATTAAATGTATAACTTTTTTTGTACTATTGTACTTATGCATATTTAACAATAATGTTGTCAGCAATTTTTTAATAAAACTATTCTAGTTTATTGTCTCGACCAAACTTTGCTGGTAATATCCGTTTCGTACGAGTGTACTCGAAGTTGTTTCTTTTAAATGTAACGTCTGTAGGAAAGGCGACACAGGACAACACTACAGCGATTTATTGACACGATTCGATGCAGTATTGAAGGAGAAACGGTCTCGTTTGCAGCAGAAAAAAAGTGCTGTTTCACCACGACAATGCACCGGCTCATTCATCCTGCATCGTCGTGTCCAAATTGAATGAGTCGCGCTACGAATTAGTCTCTCATGCTTCATACTCACCGGACCCAACCCTCAGCGGCATTTTCCTATTCCCATATCTGAAAAAATCACTGCGAGGAAAGAGATTTGCCTCAAATGAGGAGGTCATCACCGCTAAAGCAGACTATTTTGCAGACCTCGAAACATCCTGCTTTTCCGACGTCATGAAGAGACTGGTGCACCGTTTAATCTTCGAGGGGACTACATCGAAACATAGAAATAAAAAACCACACCAATACCGTGTTTTTTTTTGTCGATTCCGGAAACATTCAGGTCGCTCTCGTACGACTCTGTCATGATGGAGCAAATTGTACGACCCAAAGGAACTATAAATTATTGCACTCCTACAATTCAAAATAAATTAATTCAACAACTTAGTAACACATTAGAAAAACATTTAGTACTGAAAATTGATAAAATTAAATACAAATACAACTCAAGGTCTTTCAAAAGCCGATCAAATGAGTTTGATAATGAGGTGTGTAGAAGTGGAAGAAGGTGCATTCAAAAAGATAGTGATATTAGGGAGGAATCGCTAGGTATTTTTAAAATTGGAGATCAAAGTGCATCTGGAATGCCCAACAAAATGTTAGAATCTATAGAAAAAGTGGGTTTTCGTTTAAAGCTGCAGAAAGTGCTTTCGCTGTAGCATAGGGCTAAAAACTAGATGTAGCTATGAGACGTCGTATGATTATTTTGAAGGAAATGAGTTTGTTAATAAATGTTTTGTAGTAATACGTTTCTTTTCTTTGGTGGTGGGGAATTAAATTTGGTATTAGGTGAAGAAGTTTTGCTGCGTATCTGATCTGGTATCAGTGACAAACATTAACATTGATTTCCAGAAATTTCTAACCTTGTGAAGTAATTAATATCATGTCTTTTTTATGATTTCACTTAGACACGATTTAAATCTCTTACTGGTTATTAAATATGAAGGTGACAATCGACTTGGTTTTAGTATTCGAACTATAATATGTACCACCGAGTTTCCCTTTGAATCCGTTGTTTCATCTATGGTTTGCCGTGCATTTCACATCTTAATGTTGATTTATTTTACAATTTCCAGTTGGAGCTTTATTTGTTCAAGAACTTACGAAACTGTTACCTTTGGATATTGCTAAATGGTCACAAATGCTCATTCAATCGATTACAAATTCTCTATAGGGATTTTCATCTCTTTTTCTGTTTTCAAATCGCTAATACATGAAATGAAACACTTCATGAATATTTTGATGAATAAATTTTCGAACTTTTACGATTTATTTCAACATGAAACATGGTAACGTCGACCGAGCTGGAGTGATATTTTTCACGAGATTAAGTTTTTTCTCTTTTAGGTATGTACGTAATAAATATTTGTATTCCTGCGATCGATTGTATTACCGGAATATCACTCGCATTTGTGTACGCCCATGGTGTGGCATCGGCTTTGCGAACCTTACTTATAAGTTATGGTGTAAGTATCGGACGTTGCAAATTATTTAAACTTTATTGTGTTTAACCATGTTTGCTGCACAGTTTAGAATATATATTCAATACTCTTCTTTTTACAGTAAAAGCCTCCTAGATTTTACTACTAGTACCTAGAGTCTTACCTAGATTATATCATTTAGTATTAAAAAAATAAATTATTCTACACTATTCGGCAATAAATAGTTTTGACTGATACACCACACAAAAGTCATAAAATGTGGTCTTTTATTAACCAATTGTCTATATATGACACTCTCCAAAAATATTGCCAAAAAACATCCTTCTATTTAACATCCTCTCCAAAGAAAAAAGAAATCGACTAGCTTTTTTGCACCAATAATAACGTCGCTAGTACAACAAAGCTCCAACGAAGTCATTGTCTTGTTTACAAGGACTTGAACGGGCACATTGGGCATTGTTCCTAGGGCGCCCCCGAAATCATAAAAGCGATCGTTAAATTAGACGAGCCCCCACCCCGTTCGCAATAAACGCGAGCAAAAGAACGATAATGCAAAGTGCGGAGACACGGAGCTCGCACTTTTTTCGTACGAGGCGGAAAAAATCTACGTGCGAATGGTTTCGGGGGTGAGTTTGCTCCCGAAGCGTTTGCGCCCTTGTTTGTCGACGTTTTGGGCAGTTTCGGAAGTGCTCGAGACGAAGGGATCATTTCAATGACGAAATGGTCGTGTTTCAGGCTAAAATGAGTACTTAAACATGTTGGACGTGAGTCGACAATGGGGCGAAGAAGATTATCTGCCACCTGTGACAACCTGTGAAACCTAGTTAGTTCTTCACAGGTATCGCTGTAAACTCTACTCCATGCAAATTAATAATTTATCCGGGAGCGTTTCGAGAGCACGTGGAGTCTTATTGTCAACCGTGTTACCGAGTTATAGTATTTGCTCGTCCCAATATTTGTAATGTTCCTCTACCCAGGTTAACATCTATCCTTTATGCTATTTGTAGCACAATTATCCATTCACTAAGACGACTAGAATTGTTTAGAAAATTAGAAGAAGACCATGCATAATGGAGGGTGACTATTTATTTGTTATTGGTAACGATGCACAGCAAATATTTATAATCTATAGCAGGGATCTCTGAACTACGCTGAATCCAATCTGTTTCCATGTCCGTATCAAAAAGATTTTGAAAAATATTAATTTTATTCGCAATGATATCAAAACGAGAATCAAAATTTATCTTTAGAGCACTCAAAGCTTCGATTGCAAAATCGACGGGAAATTCAGTCACAATAGTGTGGCTGAATATTTCACATGATTTAAAATGTGTATTTCTTATGTAACTGTGATTGAAACAGTATACATATGTAGTTTTCTACTTGCAATCTCAAATTCAGATCATATGTTTAGTCAAATCGACGTATGTTAGAATGCTATCTAATTCGATAAGAGGGCAATGCTTTCCATTCAAAAAAGAAAATGATCTGGGCTCGAAGTTCCAAAAAGCGTTGAAGGACTTCTCCTTGAACACTTTACGGCACTATGATATGGTAAGTCATTGGTTCCAATCCCAACAAATTCGAGGAATTGGCGTTGATTCACCCCAAGAAGATCTGATGAAATTAACAACTGATATGATTGGTTTTAGAACTTCGGACATATCCAAACATTTTCCGCATAAGAGCTGTTGATGAATGATACAATGGAAGAGTAATGGCTTTGCACAAGTGCTACCACTCCCTTATTTTTACCAAAGATGTTTTTGCCTCCATCAGTTTTCCCCAGTAGTCGCCAGCACAAGTTACAGCCCCTTGTTCAGTATTGACTTTCGTAAACAAAGACTGGTGGGATTTCAATCAGCGCTTCAAAGCTTCACATTTATCTGATTTATACTATAATACACATACTTACGAGGGGAGGTCCAGAAGTTCGTGGAATGAAATCGTTTTAAATAAAATAAAACAATAAATCTATTTTTCCTTTTCAATATAATCACCCTTAAGCACAATACATTTATTAGATCTATGAATTAATTTTTCTAAACCATCATAAAAATATTTTTTACCTTTCGCCTCTAAATAGGCCAAAATTACCTTCTTTACCCCATTGTCGTCGGAAAACTTTCTTCCACGTAAGTCTTCTTTTAAATTGGGGAACAAATAAAAATCACTAGGTGCCAGGTCTGGACTGTAGGGTGGATGGACTATTGATTGAAAGCCATGCTTGTGCAGAGCAGCAATTGCAACTTTGCTCTTGTGAACCGGCGCATTGTCTTGCAAGAGCAACACACCCTTGGTGAATTTTCCTCGACGTTATTCCTTGATGGCCTCCTTTAATTTTTCTAATATCGCTGAGTAATATTCTCCGGTTATGCTCCTACCTTTTTCTTTGTAATCAATCAATAATATCCCCTCACAATCCCAAAGAAACAGTAGCCATCAACTTTCCAGCCGATTCAGACACTTTGAATTTCTTTGGCGGTGGTGTCCCCTTTTTATGCCATTGCATGGACTCCTGTTTGGACTCAGGCTCAAAGTGATGAACCCATGTTTCATCTTCAGTAACAATCCGCTCCAAAATCTGTGCAGGTTTGTCTCCACATAGCTCCAAAAATTGTTTGGACGAACAGACGCGCTGTTGTTTCTGCAGCGGTGTGAGTATTCTCGGTGCCCATCTTGCACTGACTTTTGTCTAAGCTGAGTAGTTTTGGTTTTTCCTCCAAGTGTAACACAATTAATCCGCTCGTATTTAACTGATCGTTTATGGTATGTTTACTACAATGGTTATACATCTTTAACATTTTCTGCTGCCTCTGGTGTGTGCCAGGGATCGAATTTGGGGCCTCTTTTGTTCAATATTTATTTGGATGATCTCCTACAGGGGCTGGACTGCAATGTACTGGCTTACGCGGACGATCTTTAGATTTACAGTACCATAATCTCCCCGGCATATATATGACTAGAAATGCCAATGAATTAGTTGAGGATCCTTTTTGGTGAAGTGTCTAGATGGTTTGCGTTGTCGACTCACTTTGTTCTTGCTTTTTGGTGTCACCGAGCTATTATTCTGTTTGTGATTCAGTTGTATCTTTTTCCGTTAATTTTTATTTATTACTGCACTGTTTATTATTGTTATATTATGCTATGTTATATTATTTTCACATTGTCCTGTGAATGGAATTATTTTCTATTGGGCAATAAAAGATATTATTACCATTATTATTATTGTCGAACTAATAAGGAGTTGGACCGTGTCATGGTGAGATATATAAACATGAAATAAGAGTAAGAGGAAAGAGAAATAAAAACAAAAGAAAACGATATAAAAAAGAAAAAGAAGTAAACGTGAAATAAAGAGTAAAAGAAGGGAGACAGAAAATAGAAAAGGAAAGAAAGGAAAAGAAATACGAATACGAATGATACTTAATTTTTCGCAAAACTCGTGCATTGTGTGACACTAAGTTGCTCAGAAATTGCTCTTCTCAACAATTGTCGTTTCCCTTGCACAGCAGCGTAGATCAAAACATCACATTCTTCATTTTGTGGGGCTTCCTTTTTATGTTTCTGAGAGTGTAAATAACCACGAGTTTCAAGGGTATTATTTATATGCCGCGTCGTATGATACCCTTTTGAAAAGACTAATACTGTAATTTGTCGAATCGATTGATCATATTCTGTTCTTCAATCGAAAATATATCCGTTGTTGTAACCCTTAAGTAAGTCTATAATATATAAGAACAAGGATCTTAGTCAGCACTATTATTTACTATATAAGCACTGCGCGCAAAACCCTCATCAGAGTAGTACCCCGTCGTTATTAAGAGTCGTATCGTTGGGTAAATTCATGTTGTTTGTTAACTTGTATTCTAATAACGTTCGATTATAATAAAGCTGTTAACTTGTGTTAATACTCTCAATTTGTTTTCAAATTGTATTTTTCCGTGTTACGGAGCTTCACAATAAAAGCTACCCTGGTGTCAGAAACTGCCTTCTTGAAAAACTTCGAATGTATTGAGAGGAATACAACACCATACTTAAATTATAAAGTCAACATACGCTAACAAAAATATTGCGGAATATTGGCAAGAACATAAAACAAGCGAACATAGGTGAAAATAAAAATGCAACCATACCATTCCATAACAAATCCGTAACTGATATATTAAATCCTGATTACGATACTTGAGCATACGGTGCTCGCTCTTAGTATGACCTATAAATATCGAGAACATTAACATTATGTAATTTCACCCTGTATACTCACTTCACGCAGCAAATTTATAAACCAGAGCAAGACACCATTTAAAAACTTTTCTTATCGACTACCGAACAATTTATACCCTAATTTAAAGTCGAGATAAAGTTTTGACGACCCTATTTAACGCTGTGTACTCAAACCCGTACAAATAAGTCTCCTTAGTTGCTCTAATCATTGCCCCGCTCATCCCCCCTCCGCCCCGGAAATTACTACTGCTGTTGCTGTCGTTTCTAATGTACGCAGCATAAATTCTGAACGTTCAAACTACGATCGCGTCTCGCCAGAAGCAGATAATGGTAAAAGCATGTGCCGGGCGATGTCTCTTATAGAGAAAAAAGGTTAGGAAAAGAACATAAACCGCCTCATCAATCAGTCGTTCGATATTCCACGACGAAAAGCAGAGACAAGACGAAGATGTTGCGTTTATACCGGTGTCCTTGTTTCGCTTAAAAAAAAAAAAACGTTACGAGGGCGGTACTTCTTATGTAACAAGTCGCAACATCTGGCGTAACATGGTTATTTTAATGTAGGACGATGAGGGAATATAAGAATTTGTGTTTTTCTTCGATTATTTCTTTTTATGTTTCGTACCGTGATCGGTACGAGGGTGACCTGGAATGTATCCGGAATCGACAAGGCGGTATCGGTGTGGCTTTTTATTTTTATTTCCCGATGTAGTTTCTTCGAAGATCAATACGCTTTTTGAAACGGTGCTGCAGTCTCTTCAAGCCGTCGGAAAAGTAGGATGCTTTGAGTTCTTCCCTTCTGCAGACAGTCAATAAGGATCACATCTGGGGAATTCCAGGTAAATGGTCGCCATGACCTTTCCCGCCGATGGAACACTTTGCTTTCTTCGGAGCCGATTCGCCCGGAAAAGTCCACTGCTTCGACTGTTCCTTGGTCTCCGGTATGTAGTGGTGGATCCGAGTCTCATCGACGGTTACGAAGTAATCCTTTAGATTGTGTTGGATCGTGTAGGATGTGAACAAGGCGTTCTTCTGAGATGCCTGTTGTTTCTGCTATCTCTTTCAGCTGAAATCGGCGATCGGCTAACACGACATCATGAATCTTATCGACCATTTCATCGTTGGTAGCGGTTTTTGGGCGTCAACTGCATGGTTCGTCACTTGTACTTCTGCGGCGACGTTTGAACTCGCTCACCCAGAAACCGATGGTCGAAAATGATGGAATACATCCGCCACGAATCTCTAGCAAAATATTTCGAATTTCCTTGGCCGTTTTGCCAGCCGTTCAGAAATGCTTTATCACTGCACGAAATTCGATATTATCCATTTTTGCGAAACCGGTTGCTTGCTACACAAAACACTCTTAAACGACAACTACTGACAGTAGACGTCTGAAATTCTAACAGTTGCAGTGAAAAAGGTTGCTCTTGTCGTCCAATGAATCCACTTCAACCTACGAGCGCCATCTCTTGTCGATTTCGGAAACATTTCAGGTCGCCTTCGTAAATAGCAAAAATAAAACTATCAGTCATATCGGAATTCAAGTTTGTACATTAGCGGAATTAAATCATAGTATGAGGTCTGGACTAATTGCTCGCGAATGAAATAAATTGTAAATTCCAACGTCTCTAGACAAAGTTTCTTTACTCTACTTTACTTCCAATACACAAAAAATATTTGATTTTATCTCAGAAAGCTCCAATTCCAACTACGTGAATCGATACGTCCCCCGCATCCATCCACAACAACGCGACTTCAAACGAAATGGAATATAGAGGAATACGGTCACGTAGGGGTGCCAGCAAATAGCGCAATAAAATAGTAATGAAATAACAGATGTTACTAGCTCGTAAAACGTCTACTTCTACCCTATACAGGGCACGTCTCGTTAGATTGATTACAGAACGCTGTCCACCGCATATTTTATCGATAAATGCAGAGGGCTATGCGTCGAGCATTCAGAGACGAAAGCAAATGAAAGGTCTTTAGTCGATAAGAACGCCGTCCTCGTTCTCGGCATCGTTCTATTGTCTACGATGAGGATACGATCACCAACAGAAGAAGAAGACAAATGGGAATCGATAAAAGTACGTGAGGACGAGTCGCGTTGTAGATGTTGGGTTTCTGTAAGGTTCGCGAACGCCATGAAAAATTTTTGGGCAATACTCAAGCATATTAGCTAGGAGGTAGACGCCGTAAATTCCCGGCGTGACAGGCTTATACAGGTTCAATCGTGTTCAAACTTCGTCACGGTATACCTGCACTTGCGCGAGGTCTACGCTATAAATATGACGGATCGAAGAGTAGTAGTTTTTAGTAGTCAGCCATCCAACGTGGCAATTGAGTGCCGTGCGGTTATCAAACTTTTAACAACTATCTGTTATATCTGATCGGCTACCTGTTAAAAATGATCAGTTCTAGAAGTTCTGGAAAGTTTCTGGAAACTGCGATACAATTAGGGAAAAGTAATTTCCGAAAAGTTCTTGGAAAGTTTCTCGGAGGTTTTGAAAGCCATGAAGTAAACCGCGACTAATTCCCTGCAGGTTTCCCTTACCCCTCAAACAAAAGCTCACCACATTGGCGTGCCGTGCTCAGCCCCCACACGCAGGGTCGAGCGCAGACCTGGTGGATGTGTGAGCTTGAAACTGCGGCATCGTTTACCTACTAAGAACGTCCCATAACCCGACTTCGAAAAATCGATGCATGCATTGGTCACACGTGCTTATATCTAAAAGGTTCCGTTATTTAATTATCAGACTGTGTACGCATCTGACAAAATCAGACTTCTTTAAAGCCTTTGTCGAACAAAACTTTAAGATTGAAAGTTGGTAAATGTTTCAACAGCAAATATAGCGATGGGCACTTTCCCTGTTACAGTATCCATCTTTTATTTGATCTGACTGCGCTTCTTCTTCCTAAGCAGCTATAAAATCTCGCTCTGGCTGGCAATCTCGTCATTTGCATGCGTTCTACGTGTTCCTTCCACTTATTTTTGTTTTCCTTTATTCTCTCATTTATGACGAAGATGTCTAGTTCTTATATCTCTGTACAACCTTTCACTCTTGTAAAAAATTTCATCTCTTGTGTGTGTATCTTGCTTTCTTGTTTTTTCGTCGCTGTTCATGTTTCACTACCGTATAAGAGGGTTGTTCCGGACACTTATGTTGGAAGCCGAAGGCCAGTCCATCCTAAAGACGAGCCAGTGAGTACGATTCCAAAGGTTAAAGACGTCGAATCTTCTTAAGTTCTTCAAAATTATTGGTATCTTTCGATCTCATATTTCGTTTCGTAAATTAATTAGAATATTTAAGGTTCAGCTAGTCAGGGACTGCCTTAGGTTTTCTGTAAAAAACATACTTTTTTTTTGTAAAAAAGCGGTATATAACACATGGGCTGAAAAGTCCCGGGCCTAACACATAGATGGCGCTTGTTTTATTGCAGTCACCTTTCTCTCAGTTAGTACTAACCTTCAAAAGACAGCTGTTAAAATTTCAAGATATTCTATTCATTAGTTTGTAGGTTATTGTGCTAAGAGTCGCGCTACTTTTGTTATTTTCAAAACAATGGATCAAAAACAATTTCGTGTTTCAAATTTACACTGCTTCTTGATGGGAAAAAATACCGTTCAAGCGAAGCAATGGCTTGAAAAGTGTTATGGGGACTCCGCTCCATCAGAAACAACAATAAAACGTTGGTTTGCTGACTTCAAACGTGGTCGTAGAGACACCGATGATGCAGAACGCAGTGGAAATCGTTTCGAATGATCGAAAAGTGAAGTTGCGTGAGTTAGCTGACATCGTAAAGATATCAAAACAACATATTGGCTTTATATTGCATGAGCATTTGACTACGAGAAAGCTCTGTTCAAAGTGGGTGCCGCGTTTGCTCACTGTTGACCAAAAACAAGAACGTGTTGGTGATTCTGAGCAGTGTTTGGCCATGTTTAAACGTAACAAACAGGAATTTTTGCGACAATATGTGACAATGGATGAAACATGGATCCATCACTTCACTCCGGAATCAAAGCGATCGTCATCTGAGTGGACAGCAACTGGTGAACCTCGTCCAAAGCGCCCGAAAGCACAACAATCGGCTGGAAAGGTTATGGCCTCGGTATTTTGGCATGTGCGTGGTGTAATATTCATCGACTATCTTGAGAAAGGAAATACCATCAACAGTGAATATTATATAGCGTTATTGGAGCGTTTGAAGGCCGAAATTGCAAAGAAACGACCGCATATGCCAAGAAAAAAAAATTGTTTCATCAAGACAACGCACCGTGTCACAGGTCAATCAAAACAATGGCAAAACTACATGAATTGAACTTCGAATTGCTCCCACATTCACAGTATTCGCCAGATTTGGCTTCCAGCGACTACTGACTGTTCGCAGACCTCAAAAAAATGCTCGCCGGTAAGAAATTTCGCACGAATGAAGAGGTTATCGCTGAAACTGAGGCCTATTTTGAGGCAAAAGATAAATCGTTCTACAAAAGTGGTATTGAAATGTTAGAGCGGCGTTGGAATGATTGCGTTGCTCTTGATGGAGACTACGTTGATGAATAAAGCTAATTTTGAATCAGAAAACCGTATATTTTTGTTAGGCCCGGGACTTTTCAGCCCATGTGTTATATATATTATTTGTCAATATATTTGTCTTTTCAACTTTACATTTGGTGTTTTAATTTAGAAAACATTATCACTTAATTCAAAACAAATAAATCAAAATTTTAAATCAAAGAACGCAGTTAAAAAATTTAACGAGCCTGAGATTTTCCACCACAATATGCTAAACAATGTTGCGACACACAGCAGCCTTGTCTAACTTATTCTTTTGTTGGTATTTCCCTAGTTAATCTTCCGCCTATATCTACCATAATTCTGGTGTCTGTCTATTACTTGTTAGGCTTATCAAACGAAATAAATTACTTCTAAAGAAAAGAAGAAAATTCTTTCGGAAATTTCACTCATGCACATCGCAACCCAGCCAATTGTCACTAGTAAGAAAAACTAAAATCGACTAGAGAACGAAGTACAACAGAAAGGCAGTCAAACGAGACTCCGGCTTTAGAATTTACAAGTTCCGAAACATACCGACTAACCATCGTTCTCGAAATCAATCGCTCCAAGGCGAAGAAGCTTCATAACTTCGACATTACGTCTTATTTGGGAGGATAGAGTTATTGATCTAGGACGAAAGAATGGTATCCGTCAGATATGTGCTAAAAATAGTTCGAATTCGACGCCTGGTTGTGGGCTAGAACCCTCTATTGTATTGCTCAAAGTTGTAATTGCATTTTGATTGTTTAAAACGAAGCGAAATAATTCAGCACAATATGGAAGCAATATTGACGCAATATTTAATGCGATGTGAGATATGTCACAACAACTTTAAGCCGCGATTCCCATCTCGTCAATACCGGCTGCGGTGATTAGGAATTGAATTGAAGCTTGTTTAGTTGAGGATAAGTTCTATAGTTTCTACTATTATTTCTGCATTTGCTTTTTGAAATATTTTACTTGTAAAAGAAGTAAAAGAAGAGACAAAGATGTCTCACCGCTTTTTAAAGTGCGCACTAACACGTTTAAAATACAATTCTTTCTTGCGGTCGTTGTTTCATTTATCATCAGCCATATTTCTTGATCTTTTAACTCTGCCTTTCAGTAATAACACATGGGCTGAAAAGTCCCGGGCCTAACAAAGAAAACACGTTTTTTTTGGTTCAAAATTAGCTTTATTCATCAACGTAATCTCCATCAAGAGCAACGCAATCATTCCACCGCCGCTCTAACATTTCAATACCACTTTTGTAGAACGATTTATCTTTTGCCTCAAAATAGGCCTCAGTTTCAGCGATAACCTCTTCATTCGTGCGAAATTTCTTACCGGCGAGCATTTTTTTGAGGTCTGCGAACAGCCAGTAGTCGCCGGCGAATACGGTGGATGTGGGAGCAATTCGAAGTTCAATTCATGTAGTTTTGCCATTGTTTTGATTGACTTGTGACACGGTGCGCTGTCTTGATGAAACAAAAATTTTTTCTTTGCCATATGCGGACGTTTCTTTGCAATTTCGGCCTTCAAACGCTCCAATAACGCTATATAATATTCACTGTTGATGGTATTTCCTTTCTCAAGATAGTCGATGAATATTACACCACGCACATCCCAAAATACCGAGACCATAACCTTTCCAGCCGATTGTTGTACTTTCGGGCGCTTTGGACGAGGTTCACTAGTTGCTGTCCACTCAGATGATGATCGTTTTGATTCCGGAGTGAAGTGATGGATCCATCTTTCATCCATTGTCACATATCGACGCAAAAATTCCGGTTTGTTACGCTTAAACATGGCCAAACACTGCTCAGAATCATCAACACGTTCTTGTTTTTGGTCAACTGTGAGCAAACGCGACACCCACTTTGAACAGGGCTTTCTCATAGTCAAATGCTCATGCAATATAAAGCCAATACGTTCTTTTGATATCTTTACGATGTCAGCTAACTCACGCAACTTCACTTTTCGATCATTCGAAACGATTTTGTGGATTTTTTTGATGTTTTCTGGTGTTACCGCCTCATTTGGACGTCCACTGCGTTCTGCATCATCGGTGTCTCTACGACCACGTTTGAAGTCAGCAAACCAACGTTTTATTGTTGTTTCTGATGGAGCGGAGTCTCTATAACACTTTTCAAGCCATTGCTTCGCTTGAACGGTATTTTCTCCCATCAAGAAGCAGTGTAAAATTAAAACACGAAATTGTTTTTGATCCATTGTTTTGAAAATAACAAAAGTAGCGTGACTCTTAGCACAATAACTCACAAACTAATGAATAGAATATCATGAAATTTTAACAGCTATCTTTTGAAGGTTAGTACTAACTGAGAGAAAGGTGACTGCAATAAAACTAGCGGCATCTATGTGTTAGGCCCGGGACTTTTCAGCCCATGTGTTATGTAATCGTCTGTTTCACTTAGTGAATATTATATAGTAATTGACCTCTTGTGTCTACAATATTTTGTGGAATATTGCGCACACTTAACATATAAATAAAGCCATTTAGAAGGTTATAGTATGATACATGATACAACTAATTGCCTGATATATTCTCGGTGTAAAACACTTTCACAGCGTTTTCCGTGGATATAGTGGAAGTAGCAGCTACTCCTACACTTGATAAAATACTGAATGAAGTAAAACAGAGTGATGATTTGCCACAGATGAACCGTTCATCATTGTACAAATTTATCAAAATGGAAAACTTCAGGTTAGTGCCGATGTTCTAATTAATATGCAACAAATTTTGAGTATAGCTACTCAAATATATATTTTACACACATTAATATGTTAGAATAAGTATAAGTATTATTGGGGATACTTTATGGAGAATGGCTTATAGCTTTTCGAAGGTAAAAAACTCAAATAACTGATGAATAACATCACAGATACAACCTCTTCATGTTCTTTAGAAACGCGTTTTTTTTCTTTCTCTCATTTTAAGCAAACATCATAGTTCACTAACTTGCTAAAGAAATACAAACTCACAGGCCTTCCTAATTCACTGCCGTGTACATAGTAATTGAGTTGTAGAAATATATTTACACAACATATCACGAAACGCTAGACAACTGTAAGATAAATATTAGGTTTCCGGTTCTACCACTTCAAAATTTACTGTATAGATTTGTCACCGAACTCCGTATTTGTCAATGCGCTTAGCGGTTATTTGTGAGTAATTTTGAATGTGGTATTACGACTAATTGAACGTAAACTTGACTTTTACACGCAACGCGTGTTTGCTTTGTCGTTTCACTTCTCGAGAAAAAGGAAGTTTGGGCAGGCGGTTATGGGAAATAACGAAAAACTAATGTACGAGGGTAAACAGTGGTTTATTGTGTTTATTTAAATGGCAATAGAGAGTAAAGCGCTTTTTATCACCTGTCAACGCTAAAATTACGTTACGGTTTCTTTTAGCGGCTGAAAATTAAACGCTATTTTTTATATGTTGCAACTGCAAACACATGGGCAGAAAAGTCCCGGGTCTAACAAAGAAAACACGGTTTTTTTGGTTCAAAATTAGCTTTATTCATCAACGTAATCTCCATCAAGAGCAACGCAATCATTCCAGCGCCGCTCTAACATTTCAATACCGCTTTTGTAGGACGATTTATCTTTTGCCTCAAAATAGGCCTCAGTTTCAGCGATAACCTCTTAATTCGTGCGAAATTTCCTACCGGCGAGCATTTTTTTGAGGTCTGCGAACAGCTAGTAGTCGCCGGGAGCCAAATCTGGCGAATACGGTGGATGTGGGAGCAATTCGAAGTTCAATTCATGTAGTTTTGCCATTGTTTTGATTGACTTGTGAGACGGTGTGTCGTCTTGATGAAACAATTTCTTTTCTTTGCCATATGCGGTCGTTTTTTTGCAATTTCGGCCTTCAAACGCTCCAATAACGCTATATAATATTCACTGTTGATGGTATTTCCTTTCTCAAGATAGTCGATGAATATTACACCATGCACATCCCAAAATACCGAGGCCACAACCTTTCCAGCCGATTGTTGTGCTTTCGGGTGCTTTGGTCGAGGTTCACCTGTTGCTCTCCACTCAGATGACAATCGTTTTGATTCCGGAGTGAAGTGATGGATCCATGTTTCATCCATTGTCACATATCGACGCAAAAATTCCGGTTTGTTACGTTTAAACATGGCCAAACACTGCTCAGAATCATCAACACGTTCTTGTTTTTGGTGAACAGTGAGCAAACGCGGCATCCACTTTGAACAGAGCTTTCTCATAGTCAAATGCTCATGCAATATAAAGCCAATACGTTCTTTTGATATCTTTACGATATCAGCTAACTCACGCAACTTCACTTTTCGATGATTCAAAACGATTTTGTGGTTTTTTTTTATGTTTTCTGGTGTTACCGCCTCATTTGGACGTCCAGTGCATTCTGCATCATCGGTGTCTCTACGACCACGTTTGAAGTCAGCAACCAATGCTTTATTATTGTTTTTGATGGAGCGGAGTCCCCATAACACTTTTCAAGCCATTGCTTCGCTCGATCGGTATTTTTTCCCATCAAGAAGCAGTGTAAAATTAAAACACGAAACTGTTTTTGATCCATTGTTTTGAAAATAACAAAAGTAGCGTGACTCTTAGCACAATAGCTCACAAACTAATGAATAGAATATCATGAAATTTTAACAGCTGTCTTTTGAAGGTTAGTACTAATTGAGAGAAAGGTGACTGCGATAAAACTAGCGTTATCTATGTGTTAGGCCCGGGACTTTTCAGCCCATGTATTATATTCCGGAAGACCTAATACTTTGACTTAACAAAACTTTAAACGTAGGAAGCCATATAAACAACATGGTTTCATCTCGGGTCGTTCCACAGTTACAAAGCTAACAGTAATATCTCAACGCATTAGTAAGATGTTGGATTGGCGTGGTGGATGTAATTTATTCAGAGCTTTGAGCTTTTGACTGTATCACCCGCAAAATACCGCTGCACAAACTTGGTTTCGTTCCACCCCTTTTAAAATTCATATCACAAACAATCTTAGTTAACTCAGATGAGGTTTTCCGTGGTCTACGAGCTACGTCTCTTAAGTCTTGCTTATTTCGAAAGAAATTACCTTAACTTTAGGTGTGCCGCAGTGTTCACTCCTGTGTCCGTTGTATATTTACCACTTATTTCTTCTTGGATTGTCGTATTCTTACAAATGCCGATTATATACAAATTTACAAGCATTGGTGGGGTCGTACAGGCGATTTAAACTGTAACCTAACATTCACAAATGCTTTGTCTAACTCAAAAAAGTATGTAGCTACAGTTATAATCACTCTTAAAATTTCTAAATGAACGTTGTTCTCCGTACTGCACTGTAACTTGTTCCACTTTACCGAGACTAGTGATGAATCGAAATTTGATGGTGGTAGTACTAGTACTAGCAGACAGCTGCTATTGTATGATGTTCAAACTGGGAAAAGTAAAAATTAAAATGCAAAATACAAAAGTGAAATGCATCTATGAAAATATATAGGTATATAGACGGATATTGGTATGGTTTGACGGAGAGACGCGTTGTAGTTTTTATATAGATGTCATAGATATCGTTAGACGACTACACAAGCACTACAAACTAACCGAAGCGCATTTGTACGTATCTAGATAAAGGCATCGGGCCGTGGGTTATTTCTAGAACTGTAATGAGTGAAATATGCGCTGCATTTCCTCCATTATGAGGCATTATTTATTCTTTTTTGTCGTGTTTATTAGGTCGTTTTCTCTTGTTGTTCGAGCGTAGGTTCCCGTAAAAATAGACGGTGTTATTGTGGCGTTTTTAATATTCGCCCAACACCATCATCCTCGATGACGTTTTGTTTATTTAAACGTTCGGTAGCTCGGCCGCTCATTCGAAAGAATACTCGTTGAATTCATATCATAACATTTCGCGTCCTCGATGCGAATTAGATCAAACGAAAGACAAAAAGAAAATGAATTGGACGAGGTCAAAGAACCCTGTACGCTAGACGACGAGAATCTCATTATTGTTATTGCTCGATTTGCATCTTCAATGGTATTATCGTCGAGTTTAATAGGGTACAGCGGTCGCCATATCGGTGTTATGTTCGAGCGTTTATTGGTAAGCTGTGTTTGTAAATTATTTAATAATAGTAATAATAATAATATTTGTTACCCGGTAGATTTTAAAGATCCCACAACAGCACAATTATGGTATATGCAATACAAATCAAAAATATAAACGTTATCTGCGAAGTAAACAGCATCGTACGTATGGATATTAGATCTAGGTGCATGGGTTTGAGTGAGCATCATCCACAATTTGAACAGAATTGGCAATGAACATCGAATCATCTTGTAATTATTCGATTCCCTCCGCTAGTCCATAGTAGTTCTTGCGTTAATACTTTCTAAATCACATTTTACCTGAGTATCTTGAAACATTTTCTGGATTTCGAAATGGATATGGGAAATATTGTGATAGCTGTGTTTTTGGACTTCTGTAGGGCTTTTGAAGCTCTTGATAGAAAGCTATTAATAAAGAAATTAGAAATGTATGGTATTTGTGACAAAGTGAAAGACTGTTTTGATTCATATTTAAATAATAGAACTCAAATAGTGAAATATAACAATAGGATATCTGATAGTTTAAAGACAAACCATGGTGTTCCATAAGGGACGGTGTTAGGTCCCTTATTGTTTAACTTATATTTTAACGATTTATTGTTGACAATGGAAGGCTGTAGTACGTGTATGTTTGCGGATGATACCATGTTGTACATAAGTGAATCAACTCATTATTTTACATCAGTGGCTGTGTGTAAATAAACTAAGCATTAATGTTACTAAATCAAAATATATGGTTGTAGGTAGCATGCATAAGTTGAATAATATAGATATAGCTAGTATTAGAATAAAAATTGAGGACAGTGATTTAGAAGGAGTAGACTACATTAAGTACTTGGGAGTTACCATAGATAGACATTTGCTATTCAAAGAACACGCAAAAAATATTATGGATAAAATGTCGAAAAAGGTGGGGTTTATGAGTAGAACTTGCACACATTTATTTCCCTATATAAAAATGCTTGTTTATAAATCTGTAGTTATGTTACACCACATATAAAATTTTGTGCAACAGTACTAGTCAAAGATATGTTAATTGCACTTGTCCGTCAAAGAATTTTATTTAAGACTGCACTATTTATACATAAAATGAAAAATAATTTACTTCCAAGTTACCGTGGTGAAAGATTGAAAATGGTTCATGATACTCATGCTGACAACACTAGAAAACTATAACGTCTTTTATAATACTTCCTTTTATAGAACCCAGACTTCCAAAAATATATTTGTAAGTGGTCTTATATTATAACAGTGTTTTGTACTTTTTCACAAGGACCAGCCGAATAATGCTGAACAAGTGTGCTTTGATACGGGTACTCGGTTCTCCCTACCGGCGCTTCACCCCTCCACGTTGTTCTCCGTACGCCACTGAAACTTGCCCGTTTTTTGCCGAGACTATTTATGAATAAAAAGGACCTTAATTCAATGGGAATAATTTATTTTTCCAACCGGCAAAAGCAGGCTCGAATACCCTCACCGCTATTACATCATTCAAACTGTAGGTATTACACACGACTTAAAAGAGAATAACGAAAAGAAATGACCAGTTGGGAAAATAATCATTCGAATCCATTTCAGCGCTGCTTGAAAGAAGGAAAAAAAAAGCAAAACAAGGGAATATAACCAGGAAAAAAATGCGCTACAAAGTAAAAGGAGATAAGAAAAAAGATCGAAGAAAAAACACCGCGCTGTCGCAGTATTCAGTTGCAGAAACAAGACGACGCCTAACGCACACAGAAGACGAGACAAAAACGTTCCTCTAACCGAAGAAATTACACTTCGGAGGATAAATAAACAACAGGGAAACGTACAGATTTACTAGTTTACGCGATCATTTCTAAAGAGACGTTTTGAAAGAGGCGGCGGCTCTTTGATGATCAAAGACACCGAATAAATTGAGCTCGACCGAACTATAATATGTCGCGAGCCGCGTTTTAGGAACCGGGCCAAAAAAGCGTCGAAGAAATGGAAACCTACTGAAACGATCTCGTTTTTTCCCCCGAAAATAAATGCTCCAATTGTTTTTCGTAGATTGTGAGACGTAAAAAGGTTCTATTAATCGACTAAAATCGTCGCTTTATTAGCTGAAATAAAACTAGCTTGAAGATTGATATTGTAGTTGCGCGTGCATACGTAAGTGTAAGAGGAATCACTTTTATTTACAAATGTTGACGCAATCGCATCGTAAACGCTTTCGAACGGATCGAAATTAATACGAAATTCAATCATGATAACGCCATTACACAACGTGGATTTGAAAGGTTCTAGAGTTATGCGCTTGGCCTGTTGATTTGGTTATATGTATTTGGATTGCGAAAAAGTATAAACACACGTTTTATGGTTTACGCTTTATTAGCTGAATATCTGAACATCTGATAAGTTTAAAAATGTGTTTTTGGTCAAAGACAAAACACCTATGCAGCTAAAATTATATCGTGAGGCTAGACAAGAGTTGCTAACTAGAAAAGCTGCTGGCGAAACAGATGTTTATATTAAGTACATAAACGATGTTCCAAAAGTGGTCAAAGCTGGAAGACCGGAAAACTAGATCTGCTCAACACGCCCAGTAACATACCTATTTGCTTGTACTATCAGAATGTTCGCTCTCTTCGATCTAAACTTTCTTCATTATATCCACTAAGTGCTACTATTGACGTGGACATTGTGTTATTTACGGAGACATGGTTGGATGACAGTATTAACGACGAGGAAATATTGGGTTCCGAGTTTGTTATCTTCAGAACTGATAGAAGATTTAACATTGTTGGAAGATCAACTGGAGGTGGTTGCCTAACTGCTTTCAAGAACAATATTTATGTTACCTTGCTGGATGTGTCTTCGTTGATTGATTTGGTCCCTTTGGTTGATATCGTCTTATGCAAGTTCGAGATGGCATCGCACACAATTTACATCGCCAATATCTATTTACCACCTGATATGGGATGTGATGACTATGAAACTTTTTTGGACGCTCTCAGTTTTAAGTTGATTAATAAAAATGTTATTGTTTTTGGCGATTTCAACTGCCCGGAGTATAAAAAAAACCGATGCACTAGTAAACAATAATCGTAAAGTGACATCTTTAAGCAATTTTGTTAATATTTTAAATCTAAAAGAATTCAATACTATTCAAAATATGTATGGCAATATTCCGGATCTCGTGTTTTGTAATATGTCATGTGAGCTACATGTCCGTCTTAGTTCTGAACCTTTGGTTAGCGTTGATGCTTTTCACCCACCACTCGAAATTGAGATTACTTTTGACACATGTGTCGAGTGGATAAATTTTTCGGGTAACAATAATGTTAGCTACAACTTTAGCAATGCGAATTTCCTATCTTTATATAGCGATATGCTTGCAGTCGACTGGAGTTTCTTGGATGAATACAGTGATGTGGATGTCGCTGTTGAGGCATTTTATAATACATTATACTCCGTTATAGATCGTTCAGTTGAGAAAACTAAACGTCCTACCTCCACGTTTCCTCCATGGTTTAGTGCTAAAATAAAACAACGTCTTAAATTAAAAGAATTTTACTTCAAGAAGTGGAAAAGAACAAAAGCGATATACTATTTTAATGAATTCAAACGATTGAGATCTCTCACAAAGAATGAAATTAGAGACGCACACAAGGCTTACTTGGCAGATGCTGAAATTAATATGAACAGAGATCCTAAGTTGTTCTGGCGCTTCATTAACAACAAGAAAACTTCTTCCAGAATTCCGGGAAGTATGCAGTATGACGGCAGAGAATTTACCCAGCCAAACGAAATCGTGGATGCCTTTTCCAGTGTCTTTGCGAGTGTGTATAAACCTAGTGTTAAAAATGTATCTTTCAACTCTTTTCTCAATTATAATAATTTTTGTGTTCATGCCTTCTCTGAATTGGATGTGGAGAACAGTATCAGGAGACTTAAATCTAATATGACAACTGGAGATGATGGAATACCGAGCTTCTTTGTACGTGATTGTGCTCCTGTTCTGTCCTATCCACTGTCAACTATATTCCACCTAGCGATAAGCATGTCAACTTTTCCAAAGGTTTGGAAAATTAGTAGAATTACCCCCGTATTTAAGAAAGGAAACCGATCTAACATTGCTGATTATAGGCCCATAAGTATACTGCCCAATTTCGCTAAAGTATTTGAACATTTGCTTTACAAAGAAATATCTACCTGCATAACTCCTTTCATATCTGAGCATCAGCACGGTTTTGTTGCAGGTAGGTCGACGATCACTAATTTAGCGTGCATTGGCCAATATCTTAGTGAAGCGCTTGATAAGCGAAAGCAGGTGGATGTTATTTACGTAGATTTTTCTAAAGCTTTCGACTGCATTAACCACGAGATGCTACTACAAAAAATGGACAAATTTGGTTTTGGTGTGGGTTTCCTGACGTTGATTGAGTCTTACCTTACTGGAAGGAAGTGTTATGTCTGCTACAATGGTTATTCATCTACGCCGTTTTCTCCAACATCAGGTGTTCCTCAAGGTTCAAATCTTGGACCACGTCTCTTCAATTTTTATATAAATGATTTACTATCTCTGTTTACGTGTCACGTCTTAGCATACGCAGATGACGTAAAGATATTTAATACTGTTGGTAGCATTTTCGATTGTAAACATTTACAAGACAATCTTCTTCGCATTAATACTTGGAGCAAGGTCAATTATCTCCCTCTGAACATCAACAAGTGTACTGTGGTTTCCTACAATAACACTCACACTACTTTATACTATAACTACCAAATCAATGATGCAGCCATACCACGCAATATCAAAACTTTGGATCTTGGTGTTTTGTTTGATGATAGACTGTCATTTACGGAACATATTTCGTCCATGTGTTTATCTGCTTCCAAAACTCTCGGTTTTGTCATGCGTTCTTGGAGGCATTTCTCAGACTTAGGTGTAATGAAACGTTTATATTATGCCTACGTTCGTTCTAAGCTTGAATACGCCTCTATTGTTTGGTATCCCCGTTATTTACACCAAGAGCTTATGATCGAACGCGTTCAAAAGAAATTTCTAAAATATCTCTCCTTTCGAATGGACAACGTGTATCCTGCAAGAGGTATCGAGTATTATAGCTTACTTGTTGAGCATGGTTTTCTATCTCTTGCTGACCGCCGCGAGCGTAACAGTGTGGAGTTTCTTTGCAGGATCCTGAAAAATACTGTCGACTCGCCAGCCCTTCTAGCGCAAATAAACTTTACCGTACCTACTCATCATACTCGCTACTATAATATATTTCAAGTACCTAGAGCTAATACCAACATTTTGCTTAAGGCACCTCTCAGTCACATGGTGAGGAACGCAAACAAACGGGATCTGGAGCCATTTTTGTGAGTCTCTCTTTTTTTTTTTGTTTCATTATTATATACATTTTCAGCATGTTATTATTGTAGGCAACACGATTTTAGTTATTTTATTTTAAATAAGAATTGTATTGTAATTTGTCCTGTAATTGGCCCTTGGGCTGTGGCAATAAAGGATTATTATTATTATTATTATTATTATTAATATAAGAATTGTGGCTTTTTCTTAGATATAACGAATTATATCCGACGAAGCCAATGTGTGGGCAATGCATTTAAATTGTAATGTCCAAAATTTGTATATATATGTCACCAATCTCGCCGAAGAGGGGTAGGTTTCAGTACAGTGCGGCGAACAATGTGGAGGGTGAAGCGCGCGGCACTGAGTATCGAGTACCCTATTCGACTAGTCGTTATAAGTGCTTGCCAGTACACATATACTTAGAAAATGTCACACAGGCGATAGAATTAAACGTGTAAAGTGCGACAATTATTTGACGTGCACCAGCACGTAAAAAGTATAAAACACTGTACTCCAATCCGTGGCCAACGATACAGCGAACAATGAATATTTAACACAGGTGTTTGTTTTATTCTGTGTAATGTACCGTATTCACTTTACTAGACTAATAAGGTATTTGTCTCCTACTGGAGCAAGTGTACAGATTATTCATTCCCAAGTCGGACATCGTTAAGAAATTTTATGCCATCTGTTCGTGACTGTGTTGAAAGGAGAATTAAAGCAGAATTCAAAGATAACAAATTCTGGTTATGTGTGGACGAAACAACCGATCAGCAAAAGCATTCTATGGTGAATGTGATGGTACGTACAATGGAAGAGTTTGAACCTAACTTACTTGTCCCCAAAACGTACAAAAAGATTTCACGAACTGCGTCCCAAAGTGTCTGAATCATTACACCCGAATACTACATGTTGGGGAGCTTGGTTAAAGCCTGCGTTTTGCTGCTGCGAATATTTCGATGATGTGAGGTAGGCAGTTTTACAATTCGATCCGAGGCACGCCAAAGCTATCGAGAAAAGCCAAGAAATGTTTCAAGATAGTCAGGTGAAATGTTATTTAGAAAGTATTCGCAAGAACTACTATGGACTAGCATACTAAGACAAATTACAATTTGATACAGATTGTTTTCGTATTTCAATGGATTTTGTAAATAATTCTTATAGTTATGAATATACACTACCGCTCAAAAGTGTTTAGGCACCCCTGTTTTCTGGAATTATTCATATAGTATTATGTTTACCAAAAAAAACATTATAATAAAATGAAATACGTATTTAAAATGTAGTCCAGTAAGATAAACACCTATTATATCGCATAAGATTTACTATCATTTACTTGCACTTGGTCCGATTACCATGAACTGTTGATTGCGGTGCAATTACAATAACAATCCCTCTGAATTTACTGGGTAAATTTAGTCATCTGTTAGATTGTAGGTAATAATGTTTAAATTACCTTCCTGGAAGATTATAGTGAAATCTGTGCGTTGCAGTGTGGTCTTTACTCTATTCATGTCGTGAGCGAAATATCGTGTGACAATTTTTTAAAATGCCTCCGCGAAGAGAAATTAGTACGCAAACACGTGCGCTTATAATAGCTTGCCACAAAAGTGGCATAAGTAATCGACAAATTGCCAAAAAAATGAAAATACACCACGCTACGGTTGACTATAACGTAAAATAAAAATCGGGAAACTGGCAGTTTTCTTAATAAAAGACGGAGTGGAAGACCAAAAGCGACAATATCTGCAGATGATCGCAGAATAGTGGTTACCAGCAAGTTAAATAGACGCAAAACAGTCCCGGAAATCACCGTTGGTCGCCAAAAGCTAGTCGGTGTTTCTACAGTCAAACGTCGCCTACAGAAAGCCGGGCTCCATGGACGTATTGCGATGAAAAAGCCATTACTACGCAAACAAAACAAGCAAAAGCGATTTAAATGGGCTCGTGAACACCAACACTGGCCCATAGAAGAGTGGAACAACGTCCTATGGACGGATGTGTCCAAATTTGAGCTGTTCGGAACCCGAAGACACATATTCGTAAGAAGATCTGTGGGTAAACGTGCCAGAGAAGAGTGTATTGCTGCTACCGTGAAGCATGGTGGAGGTTCTATCATCATTTGGGGCTGTTTTGCTGGCACTAGTGTAGGGGACATTGTGTAAATTGACGGTATATTAAAAAAAGAAGGCTACCGCGAAATTTTGGAGAACCACGCAATACCTTCCGGAATTCGAGTTTCGGGTCAAAATTTTATCTTCCACCAAGATAATGACCCAAAATATTCCTCTAAATTATGTAAAGACTATTTACGCCATTTAGAAGAGGAAGGAACTTTCAAAATTATGGAATCCAATCGAGTTACTATGGGAAGAATTAGATCGGGAAGTACGGAAATCGGCTCCGACATCAGCTACTGACGTGTGGAACAAATTGCATTCGAGTTGGACCTCAATAACACAAGAAACTCTGGCAAAACTTATTGCGAGAATGCCCCGATTATGTGCTGCAATTATTAAATCGAGAGGAGGTTACATAGATGAAAGCAGAATTTAAATTAAAAGTTTTAATCTTTACATGTATTTAATATATTTTTATTCATGTACGTGTATCTGTACATAAAAAATAAATATTATTAACATTTTTGCTGTCAGTGAGAGTGCCTAAACACTTTTCTGCGGTAGTGTATGTATACTATCAAGGCTTTATAAAAGAACATCATCGTCTGTGAAGAATGTGTAGGCTTACCCAATGCTAAAGATGTTTAGTCTAATTAATTGAGATTGTTACTATTTGTCTCGTAGGTATTAATTATTTATTGCAGTATTTATCGCACAAAATTGTATATATCGTCGTTCACGCGTCATTGGAACCAACTACGATGACGACAGATACTTTTAGCAAACTCCTGACATCAAATAAATAAACCAATTCCCTGTAGCGTTCGACATGTTAATTCTACACCTTTCGATCTTCTGTATAGGTAATACCTTGCATTATTTACATATTTCTTTTCGTCCTAAGTTCCTCTCGAACAAAAAGAATAAACAATAAAGAGAAAGGTACGTCACATATCTCTAACACAATAGGATATTGTAAAAAGATTTATTTATTTGAGCACGAGGATATGAAAATAAACTTGTAGAAGTTGTGATTTTTTACTCTCAACATAACGTAAATAAAACTTAAAAAAAAAAGAGGAGCGAGCCAGTTGGTTTTCGTCCGAGATTTTACAGCCTTTTTATTGTTAATTACTTAAGCTCGACTTCTCAACAAATGTACATGTATCCAATGGGATTCCTTAAATTAAAATATATTTTTCGTAGTGTGTGGTTTGTATCAATCAGATACCTAGAAATATTTTTTTTAAATTGGAGGTCTCTCGATATATGCATATACAGCGTGTTCAAAATGAAATATTATTATTCATTTTGTTAGTACAGTAGACGCTCAATAATGTGAACAGAATGTGAATTTGTTCACGTTAAAGGGAATAACTGATTTTATGCTTAAAATAATAGGCCATCAATAATTGTTTATCTTCTGTTTCTTCGTCAAAATTGTCTAATTATGTACATGTAATAGTAATATGTTTATGTCACATGTGTCAGCCAGAGCTTTTGTCTGACCATCTTTCAATATTTGCTGCAATACACTAAATGGCAAAGCATCCTCGTCTTCTTGATTACTGAAATCTAGATTTCCCCCCCCAACATTTAACAATCACAGTTGGATCTAATCGGTTGCAGCATACATCGAATTCGTAACAGCATGTTCTATTGTCATGTCGAAAAGGAGGCTACTCTAACAGAACAAAAAATAACTTGTCAATAATTTTGGGAGATTTACGCTTGATACATTAAATTTACTTTATAAACGTAGCTAAAGAACAAAAGAATTCTGGAACGAATTCTTAAAAATTGTCTTCGTCATCTGAGCTACATTGAAGAAGTTATGGTCCACGTTTTTTGAAAGTTCTAGAATTTTTCGCCGTAGCAATGGCCAATGGTTTGACAATAATAATAATAATAATAATAATCCTTTATTGCCCAACAGCCCAAGGGCCAATTACAGGACAAATTACAATACAATTCTTATTTAAAATAAATCGTGTTGCCTACAATAATAACATGCTGAAAATGTATATAATAATGAAACAAAAAAAAAAGAAAGACTCACAAAAATGGCTCTAGATCCCGTTTGTTTGCGTTCCTCACCATGTGACTGAGAGGTACCTTAAGCAAAATGTTGGTATTAGCTCTAGGTACTTGAAATGTATTAAAGTAGCGAGTATGATGAGTAGGTACGGTAAAGCTTATTTGCGCTAGAAGGGCTGGCGAGTCGACAGTATTTTTCAGGATCCTGCAAAGAAACTCCACACTGTTACGCTCGCGGCGGTCAGCGAGAGATAGAAAACCATGCTCAACAAGTAAGCTATAATACTCGATACCTCTTGCAGGATACACGTTGTCCATTCGAAAGGAGAGATATTTTAGAAATTTATTTTGAACGCGTTCGATCATAAGCTCTTGGTGTAAATAACGGGGATACCAAACAATGGAGGCGTATTCAAGCTTAGAACGAACGTAGGCATAATATAAACGTTTCATTACACCTAAGTCTGAGAAATGCCTGCAAGAACGCATGACAAAACCGAGAGTTTTGGAAGCAGATGAACACATGGACGAAATATGTTCCGTAAATGACAGTCTATTATCAAACAAAACACCAAGATCCAAAGTTTTGATATTGCGTGGTATGGCTGCATCATTAATTTGGTAGTTATAGTATAAAGTAGTGTGAGTGTTATTGTAGGAAACCACAGTACACTTGTTGATGTTCAGAGGAGATAATTGACCTTGCTCCAAGTATTAATGCGAAGAAGATTGTCTTGTAAATGTTTACAATCGAAAATGCTACCAACAGTATTAAATATCTTTACGTCATCTGCGTATGCTAAGACGTGACACGTAAACAGAGATAGTAAATCATTTATATAAAAATTGAAGAGAAGTGGTCCAAGATTTGAACCTTGAGGAACACCTGATGTTGGAGAAAACGGCGTAGAGGAATAACCATTGTAGCAGACATAACACTTCCTTCCAGTAAGGTGAGACTCAATCAACGTCAGGAAACCCACACCAAAACCAAATTTGTCCATTTTTTGTAGTAGCATCTCGTGGTTAATGCAGTCGAAAGCTTTAGAAAAATCTACGTAAATAACATCCACCTGCTTTCGCTTATCAAGCGCTTCACCAAGATATTGGCCAATGCATGCTAAATTAGTGATCGTCGACCTACCTGCAACAAAACCGTGCTGATGCTCAGATATGAAAGGAGTTATGCAGGTAGATATTTCTTTGACTTTCCGAGTTCGTTGTTCTTCCTCTTGAGATGAAATAAAGGCTTCCTCTAGTAGACACTTCCAATAGAGATTCATCGGCATTATACAATTGATTAGGTTTCCAACTGCTCCATTTTATCTTTCAACTGGAGTTTAAATGGATTAATTAGTTCTGGCTGGGATGATAATTTTTCACCAGCAATTTAAATATTTGCAACCAACCATCACTAGCAGTAAATTCTTCAACAGAATTTTTTTTCATTTTCCGAATTTTTCTTTGATCATATCACCATTGACCGTAATATTTTTATTACTTTGATTCAAGAACCATTCGTACATTTTTCCTCCACTTCAGGATGCTTAGACCCATTTAAAGTTCTTCTTTGTCCTAGTCCTGCATAAGTACAAACCACCGCACGTAATGTTAGCTTCTTTCTTTACTTTTTATTTTACACATCGTGAATTTAGCAATAGCATATTTTTTTGATAAATTAAGGTCTCCTTTGTAATATATTGCGTAATATCTTATAATGTTCGAAAAAGTGTATTTATGCATGTTGAACAGAGGTGGTCTATATACATATGTATACTTACGACAACCAGCTTTTTAGTATTTATCTCAATAGCTGTGCATCTATATGGAAGACAAAACCTTGCTTAAAATCAGGAAAATTACAAAATTCAAATAAACAAAGACGAAGAAAAGTATAATTGGGCAACATTGGGCATTTCAAAGACAAAACGTCTCAACGATTTTCGAGAATCAAAACTTTTATTTGGTAGAAGAAGTAAAGACACAATTTTGGCTTTACCAATAAATGATTGGAATAACTGTTTCTAGAGTTGGTTCGAGCGCATGCATTTGAAAAACAATAAAGTCCTTAAAAGCTATCTACTGTTTTATTCCATCTATAAATGCAAGACTTAAAAACAACTCTCGTCTCACCGGATTTAGTCAGACGTTCTTGAGTTAAACAAAAGCTTTGTCATCTTGTTTTGATATTGAAGCTAGCTGTGAATGCGCAATGGTTTTTTTAGTATACCTTATAGATTTTCTTCGCCCTATATTTGAAAATGTTGTCCCTTTAGAAATCCACTCAAATTAGAACACCATCTATATTTACCCACACACCCTGTACAACTAAACTTAATGCCATCCTAGTTTATTCCAATCAGCATGACAACGCATCGTAACGACGATCTCGTAGTAAAAATACCTTAACGGACGTTTCCTGGAACGTCAGCTCGTGCGAAGGTTTCGATTTAGGCGTCCGCTTAGACACCATACCGGAGAAGGATCAATTTGTTATTCTAAACGGACGGTTTCGCCGGAACTTCTCGCCCGTGGTGTTCTTCTCGAAGATGGGACGACAGCAAAACGAATAAGAGATCCTAACGTGAGCACGGTACGACTGAAATGACGAGCTTATCCGGTCACGTCCGTTGTCCGGTTATTACCGATGAATTGTAGGTTTTTTTTTGTTTACGGTATGGTAATTTGTTATTATTCCGGTAGCGTTTGAAGAGCTTAATTGTTTAGTTGTGTTTAGGTTTACTGTGGGGACAAATCTACTTTTTCCTTTAGTATATTTTGTTCCAGGTTAGTCGTATAACGAATACGTTTACAAATCAAATTGATGACTATACCTTGGCATCGTGTTATTGCTGGAAAGCTGTGAAGAATGGTGGTTCTTGTCTTCTTGTAAAGCAGAATATTTCTTTCATTGAAGTACTAGTTCTGCCAAGTAAAGGTTTAGAGTCAGTACTAAAATGTACACACCTAATATTGGGTTGGTTCTTTGTTAGAAATCCATAAAATCGAGATTACCCCATATCTCCTTTATTTTACTCTTGCGATTTCGTTTATTTTGTATATCGAACTGTATCGCTTAACTTTACCCCCACAGATGTTCTATGGGGTTAGTATCTGGATTTTGGGGCGGCACTCCTTAGTAATGTGGGGTGTTAAAAGTTATCCACTACTTAATAATATATGCCGAATGTCTAGGATGATTGTCTTGTTGGGAAGAAAATATTCAGATACTTAAACTTATCCATTATTCCGTCTATAAAAACTCACGCCACCAATCGCTATGCAGCCCTACATGCAGCTCTGTATTTCATTGTCGCCACACCATTGGACCGCAAAATATTGAATCCACTCCCATCCGACAATATAAGATGTTCCCTATAAGTTTCGTACTTCTTTAAATACTTAAATACGTTTCTGTTGGTCCTTCTTATTTCCCCATGGTTTATTTGCAGCTAGTCGATTATAGAACCCATGATTTCTTAACGTTCATCTAGATGTCTTCGTCTTCTTCTTCAATTCAGGATTTTCACACTTTGCCTGTTACGATACCCATCCATTTACATGGTTTGCCTACACTTCTTCTTCCTAAATATCTATAAAATCTCGCTCTGACTGGCAACCTTGTCACTTTCATCCGGTCCACGTCTTCGTTTCACTTATTTTTGTTTTCCTTTATTACCTTTATTTATTATTTTGTTGCTGCCCATGTTTTACTGACGCATATTGTTCCATAGATATGTATGAATTAATTTAGTACTTCTTCTATGTCTTTGTTTCGATCAGAAGATAAATCGCACCCTAAATACTTAAAGTGGTTCTCCTGTTCCAGCACAATATCGCTTATGACTATTTTTGTGGTAATTGGATATTTACCCAGAAAACCTACGGTTTTGGTTTTATTTGCCGATATTTTTATTTTATATTCGTCTGCATGTTCCAGCACCAAAGTGTTTACTATAGTTACTATTAATGATTTGTCTCAACTTTGGAGCCCTAAGATGTGTTTTTTTTTGACTTCACAAACTAATACGTGTTCTTCTCTAGGTGCGTCAAGGCTAATAAGTTGATAATTTTTAGGAATTTGTTGGTCTTTTCTAAATTGGCAAATTCCCATGAGTTATCGATAATAATGTTGGTTATCCAAAAAATGCTACTGGCAGAATTGGCCAAAAATTTAGCTAAAGTATACGATGGAGATTGACTATCGAATTGATGATGAAATTTCCCAAAATGTTATTGAAAATATTATGATTCCATACCAATTTCTTTAATACCCAGATGAATCAGTTAACATTTCAATTAAACCTTAGATATTTCCCCAATTCCGCCGCTAATAAAACTCCCGTTCAGCTACGGGTAATCGTTCAATCGCTATAGCATTAAAATATTTTTATACGACGAATCATACAACCGACAATCCGAAACTATCCGGCCTCCTCCTCGAATTCGACGTGAGGATTGGACGCAAAAAAATCGACGTCAGTAACCGTCCGGGCGCTACGCTAGCCGAACGAAACGTGCCGAGCCGCTAGACGGCAGAGAATGAAAAACAAACATAGAACTTCCGATTTAGATTTGGCGACGACGAGTTCAGGCTTTTGGAAACGTTCCAGTATTATTTCTAACTTTAAAACTCCGTCTTCGGCGGCTCCTCTATTCGCGGCGGTATCGGTGGACGCGCGCGGCGTCGACTTCGAGTTCGAGGATCGGTTTTTTGCAGTCGACCGAGGACCCGTCTCGCCCTCGGGTCGAAAACATCGCGTCCGGATAAAATAGATTTCGGCGTGACCGCACTTGCGAGATGGTACGCTCGGACTTCTAAAGCATTCCAGGCGTGGATTGAAATCTGCCACGTGTCTAAATCTGGAACGTACGCTCTGCGACATTTGATTGAGCTCAACCGTAGTTTTGTATGTTGCCCAAAACCATTTCATAATTGTACCATTCCATAATCAAAAATAACCAAGCGTAATGCGTCCTGTTTGGTCTTTACCATGTTTAGTTTTTCAGTCATACAACATTCAAAGTTCTACTCAATGCATGGTAGATCAACAGTGAAGTTAGTAACTTTAAGATCACAACGATTGCAAGGACTGAATGGTTCATAGGTATTGCAGTAAACTCCACACAATCAGAAGCCAAGTACCTGGGAATAAACCTTGGTAAAAAACTTCTGTGGAACAGGAATATTGCACTGACTACGAATAAGGCAACAAGAACCTTAGTGATATGTCAAAATTTAGCAGGCAAAACATGGAGCTGTAAGAAGCTGGAAGAACTTGAGATCTAAACAATAACTTCCTAGGAATAAATAAGCAAGCTTAATAATTGGATACACAGTCTAAGGAAGAAGTTCCTTCAGATTTCTAATTGGAAAACAAACTGATTTCAACTTCCGCATGGTGTTCCTACATGAGATTATTGTCAATTACTATACTCAAAAGTTTAGTAGAGTTAACAAGCGCAACATTGATGAAACCTAAAAATATCCAGAGCACTACCTTTTGTCTAAAATCTAAAGTACTACGATCTAGACCATATGTGGGCAACAACCAGCCCGCTGTAAAATTTGATCCAGCCCGCGAGACATTTCGAAAAACCCAATTAAAAAAAATATTACACTACTTGCTCATACTCAGTCTAAATGAGGAAGATCGAGTGATATGATATAAACTAAATTTATACTGTACATATGGAGCGTTAAATTAACGAACTAAAAAAATTACAAAACTAAAAACAATTTTTAATACGAAGAAAGAGACGTTACATGACACAGGACTTGCTCCAGCAGTTTCGCTGGGAAAGTACATACAGTACAGACTTATTCTCCAAAATTGAAAGATTCTTTGAGTGAACAACGTTGCGGAGGTAATGATAATCAGTGGTTCTACAACTTGGCACTAACTGAGTGTTCAGAAAGCATAGAAAAGCTGTTAAAAGGGTATGACAAACAAGTTGTTAGTTGCATTATATCTAATAAAAATAAAGTTTCTATATAAATAATAAAATTTCTTTACTTTCCAAACGGCTCTCGTATAAATTTGTACATAGACATATCCAACCTACTCTGAGACCAAAGTGCTTTAACAATTGAGCTTGTTATCGCGTAGGACATGAAAATATATTAATCGTGCGGTAAATCGCTATATCAAAGCCAGCGTACGACTCACAATCAACCGTTATAGAATAATAGCTAATATAAATTAATATTCTAGCAGGCGACGACTTTATATTGCTTCCAGACAAAACGGTTTTAGATTTTTCTATTCGAATTGAGAGGTAAGTTTTGGTACATGCAAACATATTCATTCTTCTGCGTCTAAAAGTCTTATTAAAAGATATTTGACAATAACACGAGTCTCCAAATTATCCATCTTCACCATACCTCAACGTACAGTAGCCTCGACAAATCGCATAACCGTATATCAACGCTAAAAATAAAACGTCACATTCGGAACGGAATCCTCGAGATTCTTCGCATTCGTAAATCTTTAAAGACCAACTACAGCTCCGTATATACGTACATATGTATGTACGTTACAAGTGTCTACTCGATGAATAAAATCGAGCGTACGATGGCGAAAAGAAGAATTGAAGATACGAGAAAAGAAAGTCGCAACTAACGTGTAGAGGCGTGGAATTCGCGCTGTTCGTATGCGCCGTTGTTATCCGTATGGCAGCCACTTAATAAACCGATCACCTGCGTTTGACCATATAGAAATGTGCCACCGAACTCTTTAGAGATTTCGAAAATTGTTCACGTCCATATTTCAATGTGTTCTTACAACTAAACGGTTTCGGGTAGAAGTAAATACATTGGTGGTAAGATTGAGAGAATAAACGTGCTAATACGTCGATGTTAACTGTAAAGAATTTAATAAACTATGGTTCATAAAATTACCAAAAAAAGAATGAGTAGGTCATTAACCGAAGTAGCGACTTCTTCTTGGGGAGAAATTCTATTGTTTGGATGAATAGAGCTACGAGGAGATTATGTAGAGAAATAAATATACCAAATGCAAAGCAATCGAAATCCTTATAAGGCAAAATGTACACAGGTTTTTGTAATGTAATAGTATGAACACAGCCCGAAGTATGAAATAAAACTTATCGGTACAACATATACGTTAGAGGCACGTATTATCAAAAGCATTTGCTTATACGAGGGAAGGTCAAGAAGTTCGTGGAATGTAGGAGATGGAGTAGGGATACGCGCGCTCGCTAGGTGTTATTCTGATTGGCGACTCATCATTAGTATATAAGTTAAGTTGCAGCCATATAGCGTCAGTCGTTTAAGAATAGTTGCCTGCTAAACAAGTCAATCCGGAAGAAACCTGAAACTATGTAGGAAATTGAACACCGTGCTGTGATAAAGTTCCTTACAAAGCAAGGAAAGAACGCCCAAACCATATTGAATGAAATGGAAACCGTTTATGCGGAACAGTGCCCTAGTAAATCAATGATTTATCATGATGACATGGTCGGGAGTCGATTGAAGACGACTCCCGCTCAGGACGGCCAGTTGAGGTCACCACATCAGACATCGTCGAAAAAAATTTCCACCGTAAGATGCCCGTTTGAAGAAAAAACAATTATCTGCATTAGTTGGAGTATCAGATACCACCATTTTGCGTATCCTACATGACCACCTGGGTATGCAAAAGTCAGTGTTAGATGGGTACCGAGAATGCTCACGCCGCCGCAGGAACAGCAGCGCGTCTGTGCGTCCAAACAATTTTTGGAGCTGTGTGGAGGCAAACCTGCACAGATTTTGGAGCGGATTGTTACCGGAGATGAAACATGGATTCATCACTTTGAGCCTGAGTCCAAACAGGAGTCCATACAATAGCATAAAAAGGGGACACCACCGCCAAAGAAATTCAAAGTGTCTGCATCGGCTGGGAAGTTGATGGCTACTGTTTTTTTGGGATTGTAAGGGGATATTATTGATTGATTACAAAGTAAAAGGTAGGAGCATAACCGGAGAATATTACTCAGCGATATTAGAAAAATTAAAGGAGGCCATCAAGGAAAAACGTCGAGGAAAATTGACCAAGGGTGTGTTGCTCTTCCAAGACAATGCGCCGGTTCACAAGAGCAAAGTTGCAATGGCTGCTAGTGATTTTTATTTGTTCCCCAATTTAAAAAAAGACTTACGTGGAAGAAAGTTTTCCGACGACAATGAGGTAAAGGAGGCTATTTTGGTCCGTTGTGAGGCGAAAGATAAAAAATATTTTTATGATGATTTAGAAAAATTAATTCATAGATCTAATAAATGTATTGTGCTTAAGGGAGATTATATTGAAAAGGAAAAATAGATTTATTGTTTTATTTTATTTAAAACCCTTTCATTCCACGAACTTCTGGACCTCTCCTCGTATATACCATGCTAACTTTGCAAGGTTGGTTGTAGTAGATCCTCCTGGAATGAAACCATGTTGTGACGTAGATAAATAAGTCTTGACACTAACGTAAATTTTGTGAGACAGAAGATATTCAAAAATTTTTGCGAAGTTGGATAAAATATTTACTGATCTATAATTTTGGAAGTCTAAATGATTACCTTTCTTAAACACGGGCGTAATTCTGCTAATCTTCCAAGCGTCAGGAGAGGCAGAAGAACTTACGGTCAAGTAAGTTCTTCTAGTACTACACAACAATGACGTACAAAAAATGCGGGGAAGCCGTCATGACCAGCAGTAAAATTAGATTTTAACCAACCAAAGAACTACCGCCAATGAGATCTCTATCAAGAGACTGGGTCTTCAGTAATGCTTGCGAATTCATCTGGGCAAGTCTGAATAATGTTGTTGGGATCATCAACAGTGGTGGCATTCAAAGTGAGACATCCAGGTATTCTTGGTGCAGTGCGACGCACGTTTATCTACTGCCAGATTAGTTTTGGATTTTGTGCTATATCCTCTGCAGTCGTCGTCTGATATTCGGTCTTTAACTAATTTCCTCAAACGCTTAAATTCAATGTGGTAAATCTCCAATAAGTGTATTATCGCGATGCAAGACGTACGAGCTGACAAAGTCAAGTTGCATACACAAAACTTTCACGTTTAAGGATCTCGCGGTAAAAGGTTTGATTCACTGTCTGGTGTTGCAGTACAAATTCTTTGTGGAGAATTCCACGACAATCAAAAGAGATGATAAGCGCGGACTTGATTCGGGATTTGCCGATTACAGTTTTTGGAAAAGGAAAACCAGTACTGTCACACCCCCGCCTTGCAGTCCAGAGATGACTCCATGTGTTTATGTTCTTTTTCCAAAATTGAAAGGTTTCCATTACGAAGCAATAAACAACATCCAAAGAGTCACGACGCCAGTTGTAAATAACCTAACGAAAGTAGACTTCCAGAATTGTTTGAAGGGAACAATATTAAATTTAAGAAACGCTTTAAAACTAATTATTGTCATTAACTCTGAGACATACCTCATGTATATATTCGAAACTTTTTCAAATTAAAAGGTGTAGCCCTACATCGGGAATGGATTAACCATTCAAATAGATCCTTGCCAAAAAATTACGTAATATTAATTCCATTTTTTTCCAAGCTATGCCTTAGAAACCTCTTACCACTCCAACCGGATTCAAAACGATCGGCGAAAGAGACGCACAGAGTCGCCATTACAATTTCTTTCTGACACATCTTGCTGGCGCTCATTAATGAACACCGTCGCTCAAATATAGCGCCGTCGCGCTACTACAACAAGCACAGCGGAGGCGGCCGTCTTTGATATGCGAATTTGAAGTGTTGGAGTGATAGCGCCTGACGCGATGCCGACGGCAAAACAGCTCGTTTGATCTTGCTGAAACGTCGGCGGAGGTACGAAATGTATGAACGTGATCGCGTCGGAGAAAAATATCTCCTCGCCATCGAGGATACGAGGACCGTGCGAATTTATTTGAAAAAGAAAGTTGAAATTTCAAGCTTAATAATTGTTTTCCTTGACATTGAATATTTTCTTTCGTTATGGTTATTCGAGGGCTGCCGAGGGATGTTCTTGAATGCTGTACTCTGTTTCATCTATGTAGTGGGAGTAAAGTGAAAAGCTATATTTGCAGAGGGTTGACGAATTTTAAGAGAAAAAATTGGAAATCTATTCACGGTAAAATTTCTGGAAATTTATTTAATTGTAATTGTTAATTATTTTGCTTGTGAAGTTATTAATAGATAGGATTTGGACGTTTTATTGAGTGACGTACAAGCTGTAGGAATATTTAATCAAGCGTTAGATTTGGCTGAAGAAAAGGACATACAGTAGAACCCGGTTATAACGACAGTCACGGGACTGCGAATTTTGTGACGTTATAACAAGGTGACGCTATAGGTGGAGTTTTTACAAGTTCCATGTTTACATACAAGGGTGGTAAACAGATACATATGTGAATTTAATTAATTTAACGTACTTAACCATATAACCTTACACATGTACATAGGAACATACTAATTTGTTTGCTAACGAAAGAAATCTGTAATTTTCCGTTGCACAGTTTTCGCACGCCAAAACTGTTTTTCTATATCCATTTCTAATTCTCTCACTTTATCAATAATTTGAGATGACGTTTCTCGCTGTCTATAATAAGTTTTTAAAAGCGTTATGGCACTTAGGGCTTCTTCGTTTGTCGGTACGTGTTCTGCTTCGTCGCATGAATCTTCTTCCTCTTCAATTTCATTATCGGTTTCGTTATCTCGCTGTTTTATGTCCTCCACGATATTGACGCTAAAACCGGGTTTTTCCCTGTACGTTTGAATAGTAAAATACGGGACCGCTTAAAATTTGACGCTAAAAAACGAGTGTCATTACAGCCGAAATTGTTATAATCGGATTCTACTGTATTATATTCCGATATTTTAGTGCTCCGTAGACTAAGGGCTATGGCATTAGAAAATACTAAGCGTAAATTTACGCAAATGAAAATAGGATATTATTTTTGAAAATAATGTAAAATTTATTCTTTATTTTTTAATATTATATGTATTATGTTATTCATTGTTCATAATTTATTTTTTAATAAACATACATATTTTCTTTTATGCAATTTCTTTACAAATAAAATAAGGTTCGCAAATGTAAACTTTCAGCAATGTGAACAGCTTGGCTGATATCGTTCACATAATCGAACGTCTACTGTAACAACTTTATTATCTAACAGGTTATCGTTTGATGACTTAACATACGCGCACGTATACGAACACTGCAGAGAAAACCTAACACTCATTTCAACAGGCCAACCTACTAACCCCGGGCAACACCTTTTAGAACAATCAAAATATTTATTCGAATAGACTTCCAACCGGTGAAAACGTTTCTTGATCATCCGTTTTGCGAAGCATTTATAAGAAGCTCGCTATTTTTAGACGTTATATCCACGAGATTAAAAGAAAACGCTCCGTCTAAATATTAGAAAAATATTTATGTTATTCCAGAAAAAAAAAGAGGAGTATATACCGTTCGAGTTGAAAGAGTCTGCGGTGTCTAGTACTACTACGAGATTTATTAAACTTCTTTTTTTATGAATTATGTCTGCTATTTAGAGTCGAATTTTTGCGCTTTGATCTTACAATCTTCACCTAATTATGTCAACTTTAAATCATGAAAAATATCCGTTATAGTGTTATAACGAGAGAGAAATGGAACGGCTTGAAGAAAATATTTCGGTTATGAATCATATTACGTGCGCGGTGGAACCTGGTGATGTAAATGTGGATTTGTTTTAATCCAATCTTTCGTCAACTTCTTTGAGTTCACGTATAACTTGTTACTGTTGGCCACCTGCTGCGTATTTAGGGATTAAGAGGATTGGAAATTTACAATCGTACTAAATTTTACAAATTCAAATTGCTCAAATGAAAAAGAAAATATCCATACGATCTGCAAACAGAATTAAAGACTATACGAGGGCGATCTGAAATGTTTCCGGAATCGGCAAGAGATGGTACACGAAGGTTGAAGTGAATTTATTGGTCCGCAAAGGCAACTGTCAAAATTTCAGACATCCCATTACTTGTTGTTTAAGAGTGTGTTTTGTGTAGCAAGTCAGGGGGGGGGGGATTTCGTGCAATCATAAAACACTTCTGGATGTCTGGGAAATTCGGCTACGGAAAGTCGAAATATTTTGCTAGAGGTTCATGGCGGATGTACTCCATCATTTTCGATCCTATCAACTTCTGCGTGAGCAAGTTCAAACATGGCTGCACAAGCACAAGTGACGAATAAGGCAGTCACTAAACTTACTACAAACTAAAATGATTTACCTCACTATAGCTCTGAAACGAACTTTCGTTATCGGAAGTGTAAAAATTGAAGACGCTGCGTGCATTCCGAAGAACCATAAAAACCAAAAAGCTTTCGGCGCGATCGGTACCGCGTTTGCTCACACCGGAACAAAAACGAAATCAAGTGACCGTTTCGGGGCAATGTCTGGCCAGGATCCAACGCAATCCAAGGGATTTCTTCATGCGTTTCGTAACTGTGGATGAGACTTGGATTCACCGGCACATACCGGAGACCAAGGAACAGTCGAAGCAGTGGACTTTTACGGGCGAATCGGCTCCGAAGAAAGCAAGGTGTGATCCTCATCGACTATCTGCAAAAGGTGAAACAGCCTCGTTTGCATCGGAAAAAAAGTGCTTTTCCACCACGACAGGGCATCGCCCTGTCCAAATTGAATGGGTTGCGCTAAGAATTAGTCCCTCATCCTCCATATTCACCGGACCTAGTCCCCAAGGACTTTTTCCTATTCCCAAACGTGAAAAAAATCACTGGGAGGAAAGGGGTTTGCCTCAAATAAGGAGGTCATCACCGCTACAGGTATTTGAAGACCTCGAAACATCCTACTTTTCCGATGGCTTGAAGAGAATGGAGCACCGTTTGAAAAATAAAAAACCACACCAATACCGTGTGTTTCTTGTCGATTCCGGAAACATTTCATGTCGCCCTCGTATTGTATCATAAATTTAATATTCGAACACCTTTTATAAAGCGAACAGAAATATATATCCCCAAAATCCATCTCGTAATCCGCCGAAATGTGAGAACCTATCCAAATTTGTTCGTAACAAAATACGTGCATTACCGCAATAATTGTCTCCATTATAAATCGCGTTTTTACCTGACTAAATCGTATCCGCCTAGCTTACAATAGACTTAATTTTGGATGAAATGAACAGCTGCTAGCGATATTTAACACCCCACGTCTGTGTACGGTACGTAAATTTGATCCCATTGAAATCTCAGAATATCGTGACGCGAAAGAAATAACGTTCGAAAGATTCAATTCACCAGCGATCAGTTTGAACGTAAGAATTAGATAATAGAAACGATATTTCAAAGAAATTTGCAAAGTAATTAACTAAAATTGTCCTCGGCTGCTTCAATTGAGAGTACACATCAATTATTTAACAAGAATACGCTATAGTATCTGTATATGTATATGTACCTAAGTACGCACGTATTTACATGTATATTCATGTAAATACGTGTTATATTCTGTATATAAAGCGATGGAATCTTCGTTGGTGGTCCTGCAATTTACGAAGAATTTCGCTATCATTACCTTACATTTCTTTCTTTTTGTCTTGGCTTATTGAATGGGAGATTTCGTTTTATCTGCATCTTCCTTTCAACGGACGCTGTAATTATGAAATTATCATCATTTCGCATTCAAAGGAACGGTTAAAAAAGCGTACACAATAACACCCGAAGTAACAAGGGCTGTTCAACAGAAAAGAACCGGTTTTCGACAGTGTAAAGCAGTTTTGATTCGACGAATTTAAAGACAATTGTCATTGATATTAAACCTGAGTTTGATGGATGTAACAAGTGAAGATTGCGTTATATTTCTTTCGTTCAATGGCAATGTTAAATGATGAAATTACGTATACAGTATTAAAACACAACCCTACCAAAAAAAAATCAAAAATTATATACTAATATCATCAAAAAGTCAGTAATAAAAAAAGAAGGCAACAAACTAAAAATATGGTACATAATTAATAGTCTCTATTAAATACTAGAATCGCTAGATATGTTTTCACTTTTGTTTCAGTTAAATCAGTATGGCGTACTTCACCCCTCTATGTCCAGATTTCCAGAGAACTTCAACAAAATATTTAAAATGCCATCGATGCCATCTATCTTTATCTGACCTTTGTTCTCTTAGTATTTGTCTTTTTTTTTGTATCAGTTGAGCAATGTCTTACATTTGTTTTACATATTCGTTGGACAATGTGTATGGAAATTGTGTAATGTACTGCAATCACAAACATTTTAAAATTTCTGAAAGAATTTCGATCTCGGTAGGATTTGAAGCTGCGCCTTTTCCCTTGGCGGAAAATACACTAAGGTGACAGAATAAAATAGACCACTACTAATTTAAAAAAACGGTTCTATTCTCGTTATATATACAAAATATTTTAAAATTTTTAAATTAGACTAATATTTTGTCGATCCACCTTTACTTGCGTGAAGTGCTGCGAGTCGTCGTGGCATAGAATCTATTAAATGATTAATGGTGTCTTCTGGAATATTTAACCACTCTTCTGTAACAGCTGCCACGAGTTCTTCCTTATTGCTGGGTTTTCGGGGTCGTTTCGCCATATTTATCTGGATTATGTGCCAAATATTCTCTATCGGATTCAGGTCTGCTGATTGGCCTGGCCATGGTAAAATCCGAATCCCCTGTTCCTCTTTCCATGTGGTTGTTGTTCTTGCTTTATGGCAGGGTGCTCCATCCTCCATAAAAGTGGCGTCTTATTTAGATAAAATGGCGTTGTCGAATATCGGTAGTTCGGTAGTAGTCCTTCTGTTAATATTCGGATATATTTTGCCGCATTTATATTTCCGTCGCAGATTACTAATTGCGATCTTCCACCATACCATATCGCGCCCCACACCATGATGTTCACACCGCCGTATTTCACCGTCTGATGCAAAAATTTGTCGTCAAGTTGCTGTGACGAACGTCTCCACATCCACGTACGACCACTATCACTGAATTGGCAGTATCTGCTTTCGTCTGAAAAAATGAGAGACCGCCAAAACTCTTCGGGCTTCGTTCGCATTTCGATTGCCCAAACCATTCGGCGCCGTTTTTGAAACACCGTAAGTTTTTTCTTTGCCACCCTTTTATAAATCCCTACGCTGTGGAGATATCGCAGAACGGCGCGCTGACTTTTCTGTGAAGTTGCCGCAAGCTCAGCTGTACTTTTTCGCGGTTCTCTTAACAGTTCGCGCACAAGCACCCTTTTACTTCTTTCAGCAGGTCCGGCACGACCTGGTCTCGGCTCCACTGTTGTTTTTTCCTTGTACTTAAATTGTGTAATCACACGGTTAACTGTGGACAACGGAATATTTAAAAATTGACTTATTTCACGTTGCGAAGTGCCGCGTTCACTCTGGCCAACGATGCGACCCCGGGTGAAGCCGCTAATATCACTCGAATCTTGTAAGCGAGGCATAGTTGTAACGATACTAAACTATGACGAATTCCTTCCGATACATCTACCCCTACCCTAATGACAAGAGAAAGTTCTTAATTCGTTCTTAGAATTTAGCTGTTCACATATTTATACCGCTTTACCTGGTGTCTATTTTATTCTGTCACCCTAGTGTATTATAACTACTAGACCACAGGACTAGGATTTAAATCCGAACGAGACTGACATTTTCCAATAAACTTTAAAACGTTAGTAGTTGCAATTTTATCATTATAAAAAAGTAACAGAAGTTTCATATTAACCTGCGGTTTCTTTCACATATTATTTTCGTATGTATTTGTCCTCCCGATATTATAACGATCAAAGTAGCACAATTCACGTATATAAATAGAAAAAAAAACTCCTACGAACGCAGACGTACTTATGAGCATACAATACCTCATTCGATACGAGACAGTTACACCCATATTTACTTGTTTATATATTCGGCAAGGATACATGCACAATAGGTTATCTTGGCATGATAATATTTTAAGACCGCTGATTATGCAAACGTCATAAAGAACTTGTTTAAACGATATCAAAGCGAGTAATAGGCATTTGCTATTCTTACGACCGAGAAGAAACGCAAATATTTTCCTATGTACTCACATATATATATATATACGTACAGATAACATCGATAAGCCGAAATCAAAATTTTATTAGGTGTTTGCTTAAGATAGGGAATTGTTTGAAGTATCAAACGTAGAAGCCGATAGTAGCTCTGTATAACAGTCACCGGGCCTCTTTCTTGTCCCGACGGTAGCGTCACCTCTTTTTTTTTCTTTTTTTTTTAAGTGAAATCGCACTTCCTCGACTAAAAGGTGGCCCATTCTATACCCGTTGAAAAAGAGCAAATTGTACTGCAGAATGTTCTTTAATTAAATGAAGTTATAATTTGAAATTCAACCGTGGAAGACCCGTTTGATGACCTAATATGATTAAGAATACAATAGGGAAGAACACTCTAACGTTTAAAAGTGTAATTTATCTTTCATCACGTTTAATGGACATCTCTAACGTAATCTGGTACTTAATGGAAATGCTGTCTCAATTAATTCATATTAATTTTGATGGAAGTAAGCGTATAAATTGATTTATTATAAAAGTTAAGGAAGCTAAAGAAAAGCAGGATGTTTCAAGGTCTGCAGAGTTGCCATCTGTAGCGGCGATGACCTCCTCATTTGAGGTAAATCTCTTTCCTACCAGCGATTTTTTCAGGTTTGGGAATAGGAAAAAGTCGCTGGAAGCTGGGTCCGGTGAATATGGAGGATGAGGATGATGGAACGGTCTTTGGTTTCTTCGGAGCCGATTCGCTCGCGAAGCTTTACTGTTTCGACTGTTCCTTGGTCTCCGGTGTGTAGCGGTGGATCCAAATCTCATCCACGGTTACGAAACGCATGAAGAAATCCCTTGAATTGCGTTGGATCCAAACCAGACACTCCTCCGAAACGGTCACCTGATGTCGTTTTTGCTCTGGTGTGAGTAAACGCGATATCCATCCCAAAATTTCGTGTAGGATATGGCGAACGCGTTCTTCTGAGATGCCTGTTACCTCCGTTATCTCTTTCAGCTTCAATCGGCTATCGACTAACACGACATCGTGAATCTTGTCGACCATTTCATCGTTGGTAGCGTTTGGGCGTCCACTACGTGGGACGTCAATTGTGCTTGTGCGGTCACGTTTGAACTCACTCACTCAGAAGCTGATGGTCGAAAATGATGGAGTAGATCTGCCATGAACCTCTAGCAAAATATTTCGAATTTCCGTGGCCGTTTTTCCAGCCATCCAGAAGTGTTTTATCACTGCACGAAATTCGATTTTATCCATTTTTTGCGAAACCGCCTGACTTGCTACACAAAACACACTCTTAAACATTACAGGTCACCCTCGTATTTAAATAATCCAAACAATTATTTCTTAGAGCATATTAAGATAGATTTAAAACTTACTTTAATAATATAATCATTATTGTCTTACAAACATGAATTATGCGATACTTTTTTGAGTATATATCGGAAATAAATTGCAGGAGGAAGATTTCATAAATTTCACTAATTTACTTCTAAACGAAAGTAATAAAATATTTATTAAGTTTAATATGGTTAACGAGCTGCTTAAAATAAGAGAATTGTAGTAGCTGTAAGGAAAAGAAATCATTTTTATTCGATGTTCGTAAGACGAACGAATTTACAAATACACTCTTCACATTAAACTCACCTTTAATACAATAAAATTACCTCATTTAAATTTATCGCGCACCGGAAGTTATTACCGGAAGCCGTGTTGTTTTACTTACACGTCATTTCGCCCATTAATCATAACAGAGCTGAATGAAATGTGCCAAGGGTATAAAACGGGAGACGACCGGGCTCTATTCACTTGGTAAATCTTGTTTGTGAAGCTACACAATAAGATGAAAGAGAAGAGAAAAAAAAGGGAAAGGTATAATACCCATACTAGGGGAGATTATCGGTACGCTAACGCTGGGAAAAATCATATTTCCTCCACATGTATATACGTATGTGACAGCGTTTTCTTGTCATCCATTGTCGGTCCGTGTCCCCCTATGTTTGTTGTTCGTGTATAAAATTACATATTGAAGGTAAATGAAGCGTCTCCGAAGGTTGTGAATGCTGTCACTCGCCTCGTTTTTTAGATTCACCCCTAAGCGTGCCTTTTATGTACGTTTCTATTTAGAATAGATTGTACCTTTGTTAGAAAGTATATTAATAGATTGGTAAAGTTACTTGGATTGATATCAATGAGACGGTAAATACAGGAGGTGGCACGGTATGATCATTTTTACATTTTGGACTCATCAGGGAGTTTCAATGATTTTAAAAATGATGATGACCTTGAAGAAAATTTTAGATATTAATGTGGTGGGAAAAATTTCACATTTTAGCGTGACAAAGACCCGAAATGTATGCTGGGATATGTCGCGATTACATACAAGAAAAACAAAAGAAGGAATGGCCCCCTCCATCTCAGTCAATTATTATGGGATAAATTGAATCGAAAGCTAAAACAATACACTGCGAACTACTACCGTCTGGTCCACAGGATGGTAGCTTCTCTAGGAAGAATTGAACACAATACCTGACAAAATTAATTGGTAGAATGCCTCGATTATGCGTGGCAATTATAAGAAGTAGGTAATTGTGTATATAAATACACTAAGGTGACAGAATAAAACAGACACCTACTAATTAAAAAAAAGATTCTATTCTCGTTATATATGCAAAATATTTTTAAATTAGACTAATATTTTGTCGATCCACCTTTACTTGCGTGAAGTGCTGCGGGTCGTCGTGGCATAGAATCTATTAAATGATTAATGGTGTCTTCTGGAATATTTAACCACTCTTCTGTAACAGCTGCCACGAGTTCTTCCTTATTGCTGGGTTTTCGGGGTCGTTTCGCCATATTTGTCTGGATTATGTGCCAAACATTCTCTATCGGATTCATGTCTGGTGATTGGCCTGGCCATGGTAAAATCCGAATCCCCTGTTCCTCTTTCCATGTGGTTGTTGTTCTTGCTTTGTGGCAGGGTGCTCCATCCTCCACAAAAGTGGCGTCTTCTTTAGATAAAATGGCGTTGTCGAATATCGGTAGTTCGGTAGTAGTCCTTCTGTTAATATTTGGATATATTTTGCTGCATTTATATTTCTGTCGCAGATTACTAATTGCGATCTTCCACCATACCATATCACGCCCCACACCATGATGTTCACACCGCCGTATTTCACCGTCTGATGCAAAAATTTGTCGTCCAGTTGCTGTGACGAACGTCTCCATACCCACGTACAACCACTATCATTGAATTGGCAGTATCTGCTTTCGTTTGAAAAATGACAGACCGCCAAAACTCTTCGGGCTTCGTTCGCATTTCGATTGCCCAAGCATTCGGCGCCGTTTTTGAAACGCCGTAAGGAGAGGGTTTTTTTTGCCACCCTTTTATAAATCCCCACACTGTGAAGGTATCGCAAAACGGTGCGCTGACTTTTCTGTGAAGTTGCCGCAAGCTCAGCTGTACTTTTTCACTGTACTTCGGTTCTCTTAACACTTCCCGCACAAGCACCCTTTTACTTCTTTCAGAAGGTCCGGCACGACCTGGTCTCGGCTCCACTGTTGTTTTTTCCTTGCGTTTAAATTGTGTAATCACACGGTTAACTGTGGATAACGGAATATTTAAAAATTTACTTATTTCACGTTGCGAAGCGCCGCGTTCACTCTGGCCAACGATGCGACCCCGGGTGAAGTCGCCAATATCACTCGAACCTTGTAAGCGAGGCATAGTTGTAACGATACTAAACTATGACGAATTCCTTCCAATACATCTACGCCTACCCTAATGACAAGGGAAAGTTCTTAATTCGTTCTTAGAATTTAGCTGTTTACATATTTATACCGCTTTACCTGGTGTCTATTTTATTCTGTCACCCTAGTGTATATATATATTTGTATGGGTGTTTGCATTGCTTTATATAGATGTAAACATTAACTAAGTTCCATTAAATAATAATATCCACGACTCATATGCTATTTTATTTCGAAATTAAAAATAAGAAACACAGGTGGCCAAATACTTATGGACGGTAGTGTATTTATTACTCTACGGCACTCAACGCTGAGAATAAATCGAGATGAAGCTGAACACGTGGTTATCGATTATATAAATAATTTCTTCTTCTAATAATACTGGTACATTCAAGCTAATGCACTTGAAAATCGGCAAAGGGCAACCTTTTTTATGGCAACTGTCAAAATTTCAGACGCCTATTGTCAGTAGTTGTTGTTTAATTTCGCAAAAATGTATAGTGGGATATCCTTTATATTTTAACACTGTCTCACATCAACAAGTATTTCTTATTTTACAAATCGTTGTTAATAATATATATGGACACCACTGTATATATTAAATTTAATCCTATTAAAACATTCCCACAGTTGGATTATAAAATTTAAAAGTTTCTCGATAGCTGAAGGTTTTACAACCATTGTGCAACAAAATTATAAATTACAGGCACGTGTCCGTTCTTCTCTCTTCGTCCTTTCCGTGGGAAATTTCGGCGCATTTAAGAATGAGGCTTCTATAAAATTGTTAGAGTTCACCTTCCACTGTAAAACTATTCCGAGAAAACGTTAATAATTCGATAAATTTACGAGACACTATCTCTCTTGATCATCGACATTTTACGACTCTAGCCTCACCTTCGTACGAATTAATCAGTTTGTAAAGTTTACTATCAAATCTACATATACCGTATATACAGGGTGCGTGACAACTTATTTTCGATTATAACTATTCACAATATTACTTATGGAACGTTATCGGATTTTAAATATATTTTCGTGGAATTTCTCGTGGCTTGTAATGAATGTTATAATTGTTATTGTGGATTCTTCTATTTAGGGGTTTGAAAGTTGACATTTAATCTCACACCAACACTACAATCCTTTTCGATTACTATATATACGAGGGCTGTTGTTGTTTTAATCTCCGACAGCTCTTAAAGACAACACAGGTGTTAATAGGAAAATAAATTTATTACCAAAGTTATGTACAATCACAAGCCCTCATACTTCAAATGACGATTGCAAGGACTGTGTGGATGTACAATTCAGAAGTATAGCAGTAAACTCCACTCACACAAATTAATTAATTATGCGGAACGTAGCGTTTCGAGAGCACGTGGGCTCTCATTGTCAACCGTGTTACCGACTGAATGTAAAAACTGTATTACACATGCAAATTATTTTCAACGCAGGCTATAAAATTTCTAAAACTAAAATATGACTATTTGCAATCTACTCGGTGGTCTAATGCCTTTTTCGGGAAAGGATGGACCGAAAGCGAACCGTATCTTTAACAGGGCCCATGGTAATAAATCCATCAAACTCGAGTGTGCAATTGGGGGTAGTTCTCTGTTCAATAAGTTTCCGTTCTTTTACATGAAAAAGTATGAAAAAGAACGGAAACTTATTGAACAGAGAACCACCAAGGGGCTAAAATTTGAAGTAAAGAAGAAGAAGATATATATGAAAACAAAGATTCTGAACCGTAGATTATAGAAAAATTATCCATCAAGGTAAAATTCCTATGTATTCTCCATTTTTTTAAAGAATTTTTTCAAGAGATCTCGAAAATAAAAGAGGTTACTAACTTCAGCTGTTTTTTTACCATTCTAATCTAAAGAGGAAATCTCACAAATTTCCCGATTTACTCATACATTACTTTTTGGACATCTTCTAGACGATACAAGGAAAGCACATCGATCCGAATGTTACTTAAACTTCCATTAGTTCCCGTGCCAACTCTTTTTTTCATCTAAAACGCGTTTAAATATATATACATACATCGTAGTGCAGTTCAACAATATGCCAACGACATTTCATCCTCACTCTGCGTGTCTTTGTGACTCAATTCGGGAACCATAACACCTAACGGGCATCGGTAACAGACCTGCTGTTTTCGCTAAAGAGGAACGAGATAGTAATTAGATGCTTGGGGCTTTGATGTTTGATTTTTCGTCTCCGTAACGTCGAAACCCTTTAGCCTCGGCCGTCCTTAATACGTCGGCTAACAATTCGTAATTACCTAAGCAACTTTGATGTGATCTATTTTAGAATTGCCTTTGATCGTCTGAGTGATAAATTAGCACTTTAACAAAGGGGTTATGTACAGTGCGTTCTCTTTCAATTACACTGGCCAATACTCATTTTGGTGCCTTGGATTTTTTAAATGTAATTAAACAATTTTGGGGTGCCTATCAGATCTAGTTTGCGAAATTCACTTTTTCTACCCTATTTAGGAAAATTTCGCCAAAATTGGATATAATGTTTTGTTAAGTACGTAACTTTTTAAATATTACTATTTGATAAGTGCTAAGTGCAATACAAAAAATGGGTGGGAGATATTTATTCAACAGAAAAATATTCATGCGCAGCTTTCAATCATCAGTTAGAAAAATCCTTTTATAAGAGTGTGTGAGGTTTACCAGAACAGTCTCGCTGAAGATTACAGGAGTAATCGGCCATCACATGGGTACCCCATCTTTCTTGGTACCTTTTCTCCATAATGCTGACGTCTTTGTCACCTAAGTTTTTTGAAAAACGATCTAAGTGCTTGTGAAAGTAATGAATCTTGATGTTCATGTTACATCCGAGCGTGTGAATGTTCTACTAATTTGAATAATTTTCTGTTTTCTGATTGATGACGAAAATCCTTAAGCACTTCACTAAAAGAACACCAGGCATCAGATTCATGTTCGTTCATTAATTCCGTGAACTGCGAGAAAAGTTTCAGCCTTCAGTTTTGTCTGTGCTAAGCCCTTGGAAAGTTTTATGTTAAATAATCAAAGCAAGGTCCATTTCGAAGAAAAAGCCTTAACAAATTGCTTCACAAGTCCTAGCTTGATATGCAGTGGTGGAAAGATGAGACGAAACGTTGTGTTCTCCTTCCTCCTAAAACATTTCTTAAAGGCTAGTTTCTGGTAATCCATTGCTGGGCCTTAGCTCTGCTGTCCCAAAGGTATAAAAAACAAGGACATTCTGTGTAACCACTTTGTTGCCCGAGGAGAAAGTTTACTATTTTTAGATCGACATATATCATCCACTGACATCCTTTATGCTTGATATTTCTCAGAACCAATGATACTATCTCGTATTCCTCTTTCGTAGTGGTGGAATGTCCAATAGATATAGAACCATGTTTATTACCATTGCGTAAAAGTACACATTTTAAAAAAGACGCCATTCTTTCGGCGTGTATTCATTTAACCCCATCTTCTTCAAGAGAGCTCATTAGAAAACACTAAGTTGTTTACTTTAGAGAAATGCGACAGCAGATCTTTGTAATAATACCTGGACACAGCAAGTTCTTTTCCCTTAATCCGGAAGCAAGCAATTCGGACGACTCCTTTGAGAGCTTCAGATCTCTAGCAAGGTCATTAAGTTCTTGTTGGCTGAAGCGTTGGGGATCCTTCAAAATCATCTTCACTTTTCTAGAACTACACCTCGTCAGACAATGCATCTGAGTCATCCTCATGGGCTGAATAGTCCCGGGCCTAACACATAGATGACGCTAGTTCTATTGCAGTCACCTTTCTCTCAGTTAGTACTAACCTTCAAAAGACAGCTGTTAAAATTTCATGATATTCTATTAATTAGTTTGTGAGTTATTGTGCTGAGAGTCACGCTACTTTTGTTATTTTCAAAACAATGGATCAAAAACAATTTCGTGTTTTAATTTCACACTGCTTCTTGATGGGAAAAAATACCGTTCAAGCGAAGCAATGGCTTGAAAAGTGTTATGGGGACTCCGCTCCATCAGAAATAACAATAAAACGTTGGTTTGCCGACTTCAAACGTGGTCGTAGAGACACCGATGATGCAGAACGCAGTGGACGTCCAAATGAGGCGGTAACACCAGAAAACATCAAAAAAATCCACAAAATCGTTTTGAATGATCGAAAAGTGAAGTTGCGTGAGTTAGCTGACCTCGTAAAGGTATCAGAAGAACGTATTGGCTTTATAGCATTTGACTATGAGAAAGCTCTGTTCAAAGTGGGTGCCGCGTTTGCTCACTGTTGACCAAAAAGAAGAATGTGTTGATGATTCTGAGCAGTGTTTGGCCATGTTTAAACGTAACAAACCGGAATTTTTGCGTCGATACGTGACAATGGATGAAACATGGATCCATCACTTCACTCCGGAATCAAAACGATCGTCATCTGAGTGGACAGCAACTGGTGAACCTCGTCCAAAGCGCCCGAAAGCACAACAGTCGGCTGGAAAGGTTATGGCCTCGGTATTTTGGGATGTGCGTGGTGTAATATTCATCGACTATCTTGAGAAGGGAAATACCATCAACAGTGAATATTATATAGCGTTATTGGAGCGTTTGACCGCCGAAATTGCAAAGAAACGACCGCATATGGCAAAGGAAAAAATGTTGTTTCATTAAGACAACGCACCGTGTCACAAGTCAATCAAAACAATGGTAAAACTACATGAATTGAACTTCGAATGAAGAGGTTACTGCTGAAACTGAGGCTTTTGCATACAAAATATGATGCCCAAGAATACTGGGAATATTATAATTCTAATTGCAGGTAAAAACAGATTTTGCTATCCATACGAGTAATAAATTTCACCATGGTGTATCTCAAAAACTGGAGCTGCTAGGAAGAAATACCAGTTATTTTTGGAACCAGCACATCAGAAATACCCTAAATTAGTTCGTATTTTACAAGCATCGCGAGAAAGAATTTATTTAGTTGGGCGGTGTTGTATTTGTACGTTATTTCGATTGTTAGGGTGAGATTTGAACTTGATGCGTTACTGTATTAGTTTATCGAGAAGTGTAAATTTTAGAGTCTCCACACATAACCAGAACTTTAAATTAGCTTATTTTAACTTGTATATCCTGTAGAGGTTGATGTTTCAATCCATCAGATCGGATATTGCAGTAATAGACCGTAAAATCTATAAACAACAAGAGAGTTTACGATCCATAGACGACGTGCGATCCTCCAAAACTCAAAACATCGAAAACTCGAACCGAGCGAAGATAAGTACAACTAAATCTCTAGTCAATCAATCGTCTACGAGACCGTACTTACATACGTGTGCACGCACAATATCGGTCCGTGCCTACGGGGGATAGAATATGGGAAATATATTATTAGACGTGCGGAGAGGCAGAGGCAACGGCACGGACGCTTGTAAATTATTCGGATACTTAAAACTTACACGGACGTTTATGGTTACTAAAATAAATAAGGCGTATACGTGTAGCTGCGGTTCTCGAAACTCCTTCGTCTTGTTTATGTTTTATTGGCATCGCGTCTAGAAGGCAAAAGCGTTCGCCTAAATAACGTACGCGCGTCCATAAAAACCTGTATTGGATTCTTGACACCGAGCGATACGATTCAATCCCAATGCAGTAGGTGAAATACGAGGTTTCCTCCAATTGAACGGAGAACAACGGGATCGGACGCTTTCACAATCGTAAGACGGAAGGAATTAAGTCATTAAGTATTTTTGTTTTAATAAATTATTTCAATATGCAGTTACTCACAAGCAAAATAACAAATCCGTCACTAAAGAACTTCTATAAACGTTTTAACACATGGGCTGAAAAATCCCGGGCCTAACAAAGAAAACGCGTTTTTTTTGGTTCAAAATTAGTTTTATTCATCAACGTAATCTCCATCAAGAGCAACGCAATCATTCCAGCGCCGCTCTAACATTTCAATACCACTTTTGTAGAACGATTTATCTTTTGCCTCAAAATAGGCCTCAGTTTCAGCGATACCCTCTTCATTCGTGCGAAATTTCTTACCGGCGAGCATTTCTTTGAGGTCTGCGAACAGCCAGTAGTCGCTGGGAGCCAAATCTGGCGAATACGGTGGATGTGGGAGCAATTCGAAGTTCAATTCATGTAGTTTTGACATTGTTTTGATTGACTTGTGACACGGTGTGTTGTCTTGATGGAACAATTTTTTTTTCTTTGCCATATGCGGTTGTTTCTTCGTAATTTCGGCCTTCAAACGCTCCAATAACGCTATATAATATTCACTGTTGATGGTATTTCCTTTCTCAAGATAGTCGATGAATATTACACCACGCACATCCCAAAATACCGAGGCCATAACCTTTCCAGCCGATTGTTGTGCTTTCGGGCGCTTTGGACGAGGTTCACCAGTTGCTGTCCACTCAGATGACGATCGTTTTGATTCCGGAGTGAAGTGATGGTTCCATGTTTCATCCATTGTCACATATCGACGCAAAAATTCCGGTTTGTTACGTTTAAACATGGCCAAACACTGCTCAGAATCATCAACACGTTCTTGTTTTTGGTCAACAGTGAGCAAACGCGGCACCCACTTTGAACAGAGCTTTTTCATAGTCAAATGCTCATGCAATATAAAGCCAATACGTTCTTTTGATATCTTTACAATGTCAGCTAACTCACGCAACTTCACTTTTCGATCATTCAAAACAATTTTGTGGATTTTTTTGATGTTTTCTGGTGTTACCGCGTTCTGCATCATCGGTGTCTCTACGACCACGTTTGAAGTCAGCAAACCAACGTTTTATTGTTGTTTCTGATGGAGCGGAGTCCCGATAACACGTTTCAAGCCATTGCTTCGCTTGAACGGTATTTTTTCCCATCAAGAAGCAGTGTAAAATTAAAACACGAAATTGTTTTTGATCCATTGTTTTGAAAATAACAAAAGTGGCGTGACTCTTAGCACAATAACTCACAAACTAATGAATAGAATATCATGAAATTTTAACAGCTGTCTTTTGAAGGTTAGTACTAACTGAGAGAAAGGTGACTGCAATAAAACTAGCGTCATCTATGTGTTAGGCCCGGGAGTTTTCAGCCCATGTGTTATTTATCCGAACAAAACATTCAAAACACAATCACATTTACTTAAGTTTTCACATTTAACCTCGTTTCTAACTGTCAGAGGGAGAAGATACCAAAACAAACAGAAACAATCAAATTGTTTCTATATCAAGCAAACTTTACCTTTTTCTAAGTGAATTAATTTCAACTTCCCCTGATCCAGTATAAACCGCGGCAAGAGTAGAACAATTGCTTAGTTAGATGGGAGCGTTCGAAGTTGGAAGGGTTCGTTGCGAGGAAACAAGTAACGCAAATTGTAAAGTAGTAGTCAGCACTTCCTTAACTAGGTTAGGATTATATCCAACGTTCTCCTTAAGGAGCTGCTTAGAATTCGAGCGCCAGTTTAGAACTGGTTTTTGTTAGGTTGGAGGTTGAATTTTGATTTTACCTCGTCGCTATTGGTATTGAGGATAAAATGTGTAACTTTTAGTAATAGCATTTTAAAATCTTTTTTGGCATAGTATAAAACCATATAACATATTTAGAGGTTGTATCATTGACATTCTTTCTTTTTTCTTTTTGGGGAATATAAAATGTTTATAGTCTTACGAGGGGAGGTCCAGAAGTTCGTGGAATGAAAGTGTTTTAAATAAAATAAAACAGTAAATCTATTTTTCCTTTTCAATATAATCACCCTTAAGCACAATACATTTATTAGATCTATGAATTAATTTTTCTAAACCATCATAAAAATACTTTTTATCTTTCGCCTCAAAATGGGCTAAAATTACCTCCTTTATTGGGGAACAAATAAAAACCAGTAGGTGCCAGATTTGGACTGTAGGGTGGATGGACTATTGATTGGAAGCCATGCTTGTGCAGAACAGCCATTGCAACTTTGCTCTTGTGAACCGGCGCATTGTCTTGCAAGAGCAACACACCCTTGCTCAATTTTCCTCGACGTTTTTCCTTGATGGCCCCCTTTAATTTCTCTAATATCGCTGCGTAATATTCTCCGGTTATGCTCCTACCTTTTTCTTTGTAATCAATCAATAATATCCCCTCACAATCCCAAAAAACAGTTGCCATCAACTTTCCAGCCGATTCTGACACTTTGAATTTCTTTGGCGGTGGTGTCCCCTTTTACGCCATTGCATGAACTCCTGTTTCAACTCAGGCTGAAAGTGATGAACCCATGTTTCATCTCCGCTAACAATCCGCTCCAAAATCTGTGCAGGTTTGTCTCCACACAGCTCCAAAAATTATTTGGACGCACAGACGCGCCGCTGTTTCTGCAGCGGCGTGAGCATTGTCGGTATCCATCTTGCACTGACTTTTGTTATACCCAAGTGGTCAGGTAGGATACGCAAAATGGTGGTATCTGATACTCCAACTAATGCAGATAATTGTCTTTTCTTCAAACGGGCATCTTGCTGTAGAAATTTTTGCACTTTTTCGACGATGTCTGATGTGGTGGCCTCAACTGGCCGTCCTGAGTGGGAGGTCGTCTTCAATCGACTCCGTGTTTAAAAAGACCATGCCATTTATAAATCATTGATTTACTAGGGCACTGTTCCACGGTTTCCATTTCACTCAATATGGTTTGAGCGTTCTCTCCTTGCTTTGTAAGGAACTTTATCACAGCACGGTGTTCAATTTCCTCCATAGTTTCAGTTTTCTTCCGGATTGACTTGTAAACGACTGACGCTATATGGCTGCAACTTAACTTATATACTAATGACGAGTCGCCAATCAGAATGACACCTAGCGAGCGCCCTTATCCCCACTCCATCCTCTCCATCCTCTCCATTCCACGAACTTCTTGACCTCTCTCGTATCTTCTGGCACTAATTTCTGGCGTAAGAATGTTCATTCGAAGAATAAATTAAGAGAAAACCGGTCATATGCTTAAGAAGAAAGCATCTATTGACCAGGTTCTGAAATAATTTGATGTGATCTTTCAAAGTGTCGAAAAATAATGGCGAAAGTAAGCATTCCTTGGTAAAAATGATTGTGGTGTAGTTTTGTGATTTAGCGTTCACCTTTAATAGTTTCCTGAGCTCTACTGTTAAGATGGAATCAAAATCTAGTTTCTGATTAAATTCAAGGCCATCAGTGACACAATATTATGTCCCTTCTTAGAATGTTATTTTTTGTTTGGCTTCTAAAGTCTACCGTCAAGAATTATTCTTGCACGGTAACTTATACGTATGGGTACTACCTTTGTTAATACTTTCTTTCCGCCTGTATATCTGGTATTATCCATTTAACTTCTTTGCAAGCCTTTCCAAGCTTTCCATAAAACGACATTTTAAATTCGTTATTGTATCGTTATTGATTTTAAGAATTGCATTTGTACGACTTATGATGCTTTTCACTTACGACGTATATTAACAGTTCTATAGGGTTGTAAAATGTTCTTGTTTTCAAATGGATGAAATGACTGCAGCAATGTTTATGAACTTCGCCAAGTTTTTTGACAGTGTTTTTTGGAACAAATTATTTCAAAAATTAGAACCACTAGCTATAAGAGGAAAGTCTGTATTTGGCAAACTCATACTTAACTAACGGGACAACCTATATATTCTGACTGATTAGCAACAATGCGAGGAGTTCCCTAAGGTTCTATATTAGGTCCACTGTTATTACAATATCAAACCACTTTATATATTGATGATGCGTCCGTTACTATTAGAGCAAGATATGAATGACAATCTAGAAAACGAAGTAACTTTAACACTAAGTAGAATTGCGGACTGCTTTAATGCACACGATATGGCGTTGAATATCGATAAGAAAAAATTTTAGTTATTTCAAGAAAGACCATCATAACTTTGCATTCAAAGACAAGATACTTACCACCTGCGAGAACAAAAAATTTCTTGGATTTGCAATTGATAGCCAGTTGAACTGGAAGAAGTATGTTGAATCCTTGTGGATGGACTTGGGCTCCTTTGGGTATGTGTTTCGATTTACAACCATCCACGCTGGACTTGATGCCTATTATGCCTATGTTCATAGAAGAATTTGCTATGGTATTATATTTTGGGGTGTATCTGCGGAAGCAGTTAGAATTTTTAAATTACAAAAATTCTGCGTTCGAAGTGTTTTTGGACTACCACCTATTTAACGAACATAAAATACTTACCTTGCCTGCGATTTACATACTAGAGTGCACGATGTTTGTACATAAAAACTACGAACTTTTTAAAAATCGCGATATTAAAACAGGACACCAATTGCCTCCACAAACAAGAAGTTTGTATAACCACTCAGGCTATTAAAGTGTACAATCATGCATATCTTCAGAAAAAGACACTCTAGTCCGTTGTTAAAATCAATATGAATATTAATCAATCTTGTACATAGTTGTTAGTTTGTCTTGTTTATACATTGTCATTTATATTATTTAGAGCATTTATATATATTGACTTGTTCAACGCTTTATTAGAATTACGGAATACGACGTATATCATTATTATAGCCCTAGTGTTCATCACTAATAATTTTCATTAGTTATATAAGAACGTATACCTTGTAGGTGAAGTTAACTTTACATGTAATCTGTTAAATATCAACATTACGGACCTGATTCGTCCATTTATATAATAAAACTACTTAGAAAGTTGTAAGTTATTTTCCTATATTTCAAAACGAGCTATGGTATTATTGATAGTGCAGTTGGTGTTGTAGAATTGACGAATTTTGCTTTATTGTTTCAGATATCCTTAGTCAAGATCGCAGCAGATAGCGAGTTGAAGAAGAAAACGATTCTTGAAGTTCAACAGTATTGCTCGTCACAATTGGTGAGTTTTATAACAAAGTCTTCCAAAACACGAACTTTTCTGGGAAAGAAATATTTTGTTTCGGGCTATCACCCAATCACTTACAGCAGTTACCACATCTTAGATTGTGTTAGGAGCAAATATATTCATCAGGTAAAGTCAAAATTGATCTGAGAATTAAAGTATCACTATAATTTCCTATAAAAACAGTTGCGCCAAACTTTAAATTTAGGCCTTCGAGGAAAAGTATGTAGATAAATCCGCTAAAATTTCATATAAGCTTTAGGTTGAATATCCTGTAGCCCCGTATAACATTGCCAATGTTGCTTCACATGAAGTTTGACTATATAACATATAACAAACATGTTTGATGTTTTTTTAAAAAACATCGTACGTATTTTCTTCCATATTTAATTAAATAAATTCTGATATAACGAACTCTCTTCAATTATTAAAACAAAAGTACCAATGTAATAAAGTATATTTATAGAAATGCATTGTGTCAAATTGTTACTAAATATATTAGAATTACAAACAGTAGTAGAATATTGATCGATTATAACACATGCGCTGAAAAGTGCCGGGCCTAACACATAGATGACGTTAGTTTTATTGCAGTCACTTTTCTCTCAGTTAGTACTAACCCTCAAAAGACAGCTGTTAAAATTTCATGATATTCTATTCATTAGTTTGTGAGTTACTGTGCTAAGAGTCACTCTACTTTTGTTATTTTCAAAACAATGGATCAAAAACAATTTCGTGTTTTAATTTTACACTGCTTCTTGATGGGAAAAAATACCGTTCAAGCGAAGCAATGACTTGAAAAGTGTTATGGGGACTCCGCTCCACCAGAAACAACAATAAAACGTTGGTTTGCTGACTTCAAACGTGGTCGTAGAGACACCGATGATGCAGAACGCAGTGGACGTCCAAATGAGGCGGGAACACCAGAAAACATCAAAAAAATCCACAAAATCGTTTTGAATAATGGAAAAGTGAAGTTGCGTGAGTTAGCTGACATCGTAAAGATATCAAAAGAACGTATTGGCTTTATATTGCATGAGCATTTGACTATGAGAAAGCTCTGTTCAAAGTGGGTGCCCCGTTTGCTCACTGTTGACCAAAAACAAGAACGTGTTGATGATTTTGAGCAGTGTTTGGCCATGTTTAAACGTAACAAACCGGAACTTTTGCGTCGATATGTGACAATGGATGAAACATGGATCCATCACTTCAATCCGGAATCAAAACGATCGTCATCTGAGTGGACAACAACTGGTGAACCTCGTCCAAAGCGCCCGAAAGCACAACAATCGGCTGGAAAGGTTATGGCCTCGGTATTTTAGGATGTGCGTGGTGTAATATTCATCGACTATCTTGAGAGAGAAAATACAATCAACAGTGAATATTATATAGCGTTATTGAAGGCCGAAATTGTAAAGAAACGACCGCATATGGCAAAGAAAAAAAATTGTATCATCAAGACAACGCACCGTGTCACAAGTCAATCAAAACAATGGCAAAATTACATAAATTGAACATCGAATTGCTCCCACATCCACCGTATTCGCCAGATTTGTTACAATACAAAATATTTAGTACGATGTGGAATAATTCAGGAGATGTTAATGTAATGGCCGATTGCTGGACCAAATCATTGCAACAGATGCTGTTACTTCGTAATTGCACAAACAAGTGGATAACTTCAGAAGTTATAAAAGAATTGCGTACACGTGATGAAAAATATAAAATAGCTATGTTTACTAACAACGTCACCGGGAAGAGTACAGGTTTCATAGAAACAAAGTAGTCACTATGGTACGTAATAGCAAAGAAAAATACTATAGGTTGTTACTAGATGAAAATAAACATAGACCTGTTGAAAACTTTAAAAACACTTTTGTAAAAAAAAAATAGTTCCACCAATACATACGTAATTTTTGATAATACGGAAAACTGGAAAACATCGTACGTTCTTCCAATTCCCAAAGTGGCAGGGACTAAAGTATGTGAGGAATTCAGGCCTATTAATACTGTGCTAAGTTACGAAAAAGTTCTGGAACTGTGCGTAAAAGACCAATTATATGATTTTTGTGAGCGAAACAATGTAGGACATTCATGTGAAACTATGTCCTTTCGTATATCATTCCAAGTTTTCCAAGATAACGATGCTTCCAACCATGGTGGAAATACTAGTCTGGTATTGAAAAATTACGAGACCTGTCCGTTGCTTATATTTGTCCACCACTGTACATCTTCCATATATCAACATCCTGGCGCTACAGAGATGGACCCAAGCGCGGGTTCCATAATTCATGGGACTCCCTTTCTGTCCGGGTGACATTCCAAACGTATGTCGCTTCACTTTAGACGTCACGACGGCTGATTGATGATGGAGGTCAATTCTATTAGAAGGCAGTCGGCTGTAGTTACGTGTACTCCTTATACCGAGGGATATTCGGTGTGGAATCGCTTTCTTCTCTATATTTTAATAACTCGCAAGGATTTAAGTAATAAAACTGACGGCGTAATGATGGAGTTTAAAGATTCGATATCAACGACGCCGTATAGTGAAGTAACGACAATTATAATGCATGTTTTTCTTTTAATGGCAAGTGGCTTATTGATAACCCCTTGGTAAACGTCTCGATCTTGCAATATGAGATGTTTATTTTCGCAGAAGAATAATTTTATATTTCTAAATTGAAAGAGAAAATCAGCAATAAACAAGATGATAAGGAGGATTTATAAATATTCAAATGAGATATCCTTATTTCCAAAGACAGTAGAATGACAATAAATTTCTATGCCTTTCAGTTTTCTAGTTTCAATATTTCTAAACAAGTACCTAAATGCATTATTGTGCTTTGAACTTTTTAAAATAAAAGTTTTAATGTGATATTTGTGAGGCTATAAGATAATATAGAGTAAATATTAAGTTTTAAAACATTATTGCATAAATTTTAATGGATAATAATAATAATTTATTTCCTACAGGAACATGTTTACCTAGTTACAGGAAACAGAGCAAATTAAAATAGCATGACATCAAAATATAAATGTAAAAATTGTTTAAATAAATTTTACCTCTAGTAGGTCCAATTCCCATAATAAATTTTGGCGTAACTTGTACCATTTTGAATTCAGATGCATAGTTGACAGGAACTTGTTAAAATTGTATTGAATTCTATTAGAAGATGTGAGAAATGTCTCGAACAAGGTGAAGGATACTTTCAATAACGTTTATAAAATCTGTTGTTGCAAATAAACATATTTCATTGAATTAAATATTATCGTTATATATATATATATATATATATATATATATATATACAGTAAAATCTCCCTTGAACGGACATCAACGGGACCAACTGAAGATGTCCGTTCAGGAGGGGTGTCCGCATAAAAGAAATATGTAGTAGATATAACAAAAATCGTCTTTTAACGAAAAATGAATATATTAAAGAAACCGGAACATTTAAATCGTATATGTATATAAATGTTAAAATAAATAAGAAACTTAAGAAAAAAGTTTATTTCCGTTAGATATATACATACAAAGTATAATATATGTATATAGATACATAGATGTAGTATGTAATACAAAACAATGAAATGAATAGTCACTTTAAGGACGCAAAAATTCATGTATTGCAGTTTGTCTTCTCTTTTTCTTTAAAATGGCGTCTTGATATCGTATTTTTAATTTAGAAAGAAGCTCCAAAGACTCTGTATCTCCGTGATTTTCGACAAAACTTTTGAGCTGCTTGGTCAGGGTAATAGCTTTACCATAATTTGGGATAGCTTCTGTTGGCACTGGAACCTCATCGACATCAGAATCTTTCGAAAGTTCTTGTATTTCAACTGGATTTGCAATTTCTTGTTCTACGTTCAAAAATCATTAAGGTTCTCATTATCCGTCAATTTCAATAAATTCTTATTTTTGAGGATATCTGAAAGTACACTAACAGGCAAATCATCTTCTAGGTCAGATGTATCAGCCTCAGTTAACTGGTCTTCACCTTGCATATTTACATGATTAAATCCAGCTTTGCGGAACCAATTTCGAACTGTCTCTTTGGTTACTTGGTCCCAAACGGTTTTTGCCAAATAAACTGGATCCAGTGATGTAATTTTCTTTATTAACTCAAAAGCTGTACCAGCAGTTTCAATGTTTACTAGCAGATGTTTGAGTATTAGACTTCGGTAATAAGTTTTGAAATCCTTTATAATCCCCTAGTCAAGTGGTTGACAAGCTGATGTACAATTAGGGCGTAAAAATAATATTTTTATATTATTTAAGCGAACGTCTTTCGGATGAGATCCTGCATTGTCTAAAAATAACAAAATGTTTCTTTTTTCTTTAGCCATTTTCCAATCTAGGTCTTTCAACCACTCTGTCATAATTTGTCCTGTCATCCAAGCTTTCTTATTGTATTTCCAAGTTACAGTCAGGTTATTTATATTAATGTTTTTAAAAGCTCTGGGTTTAGCTGCCCTACCAATGACTTGGAGTTTTTCTTTTTCACCCGCCATATTTGCACAATGCAAAATTGTAAACCTCTCTTTGGGATACTTACCCCCAACATATTTTTCCTTCTTTAATGTGAGCGTTTTGTCGGGTAGAGCCGTAAAATACAGGCCTGTCTCATCGGCATTATAGATGTCTCTCGGTGAATATCCCTTAATCAAAGAAGGAATTTTTTTTAAAAACGATGAAACATCTTCAGCATTAACCGAAGCTCCTTCTCCCGAAACCTAAGGGTAAGGTCTATATAGCTTGCAATTGGTACAGATTTGTAAACTAACTTACTGAACACTTCGTATAAAATGTCGTAGAATATGCAGCAAACTTCATCTATGTACACCACAAATTCCTTCCGAAACAGACCAATCATTTGAGTATAACAATGGAGAATTAGCTTTTTAAAATTAAAGAAGGCGCATGATGTTCACGAACAATTAAGCATACGATGAAGTACTCTTGAATAACAGATTCCCGGTCCCCATTTTACAAGACTAATTTATAGTCATGAAAAATTGAATAAGAAACGATTTAGTAGTTTATGGGAACAATTTCGTTTATTCGTATGGTATTTATACGTGTTTACATTCGAAAACGCATCTTCATAGGTGCACAGATGATAGACAGATCTTTATGAGCCGAAGTAGAAGGGCAATTTGTCACTCGACGCAGCGTCGTAACGACCATAAGACAGGCTCAAGTAGAGGCCTCCACTTCACTTTTATTTAGTGCCTCGTGCGTATATCTCGAGAGGAAAAGATATGTAAGGTTGTATGCGTCTACATGGCAGCTATGTGCCTTTTCGAACGTGATGGTGGCGTTACGAAATTCTTTGAAATTTATTTGACAGGACGGTTGTTTATTATCAAAACACCGAAGCTATTATACGTCTCTATCTTCCTTTTTTTCTTTTTCTTTTCTATTACAGCGTAAATAGAAAAATGCAAACATCGAGAGATAATTTGGAATTGTTTAATGAATGCTAAGCTGATTTCTTTTGTTAAGATTTGTTGCGGTTGATAACACAAGGATTCCATTCTCAATTTTTGGTAACTTGAAGACCATCATGACGATCTACTGTGTCACAACAGTCAAGTTATTCGCAAATTGGATAGATTGAAGTTTTAAATCGTGCCCCACGTAATATAAAGAACAAGACCTCTTTACGATTGGAAATATCCAATCTAACTTGATCTTTTAATATAATAATGATGATAATAATAGGTCTTTTATTTCATGTTATGAACAGTGTGCATGAACAATTTATATTAGTACCTTTACGCATTTAAATAATCAGTAATAATAATAATAATCAGCAGACCAGTATAATCGCGGTAAGTGCCATCAATTTTGAAGGACAGGTATTTCAAAAATCGTTTTTGCATTCTTTCAAGTAGTACTTGCAGATGGAGATAGTGAGGATACCAAATTATGGAGGCATACTCCAACCCAGTGCGGACAAGCGAATAGTATAATGCTTTTAGCGAGGCAGGATTATTGAATGATCTGCAGGATCGTATGAGAAATCCTAAGGATTTCATCGCAGAATTTCGTACGGATAATATGTGGTCTGCAAACGACAAATTTGCATCAAACAGCACGCCAAGGTCCATCAGACGAGTGCCTAGGAACAATAGCCTGACTCATAGCTTAATGAAAATTGTAGAGTCTATGATATCTAGAGTAGCTTACAACAGCTCACTTATCCAGATTCAAATGAATTCCATTCTGTGTACACCATCTAACAATAGTATGCAGACTGTTCTGGAGAAACAGACAATCTGCCGGGGAGGTTATGGTATTGTAGATCTTAAGATCGTCCGCGTAAGCCAGTACCTTGCAGTCCAGCCCCTGTAGGAAATAATCCAAACAAATATTAAACAAAAGCGGAACCAAATTGGATCCCTGGCACACACCAGAAGAAGCAGAAAATGTTAAGGATGTATATCCGTTGTAGTGAACATAGCATGAACGATCAGTTAAATACGAGCGGATCAATTGCGTTACACTTGGCGGAAAACCAAAACTACTCAGCTTAGATACCATAAGGGAATGATTGATAGTGTCAAATGCTTTACTAAAATCGGTGTATAATACATCTACTTGTTGACGTCGTTCCATGGATTCGGCAATATGCTGTGCTAACTCAGCAAGGTTGGTTGCAGTAGACCTTCCTGGAATGAAACCATGTTGTCGCGAAGATAAGTAAGGCTTGACACTAACGTAAATTTTGTGAGACAGAAGATATTCAACAATTTTTGCAAAGTTGGATAAAATATTATATATTTATATAATTATACCTTTCTTAAACACGGGTGTAATTCTGCTAATCTTCTAAGCGTCAGGAAAGGTAGAAGAACTTACGGCCAAGTTAAATATTCTAGCTAGAGGTTCACATAGTACTACACAACAATCACATGCAAAAAATGCGGGGGGGCCATCATGACCAGCAGTAAAATTAGATTTTAATTTCTTAGATGCTTTTAAGATATTGTGTGCTGTAAGAGATCCAATCAAAGAACTACCACTAATGAGATCCCTATCAAGAGGCTGGGGCCCCAGTAATGCTTGTGAACCAGACACAAACACTCTAGAGAATTCATCTGCGAAGGTCTGAACAATATTGCTGGGATCATCAACATTGGAGCCGTTCAAAGTGAGACATCCAGGTATTCTTGATGCATTACGACGCGTGTTTATGTACTGCCAGATTAGCTTTGGATTTTGTGTTACATCTTCTGCAGCCACCGTCTGATATTCCACATATACAACTCTAATTTTGTCTTTAACTAATTTCCTCAAACGCTTAAATTCAATGCGATAAATCTCCCGTCCACTCTTGTTCCACCTACGAAGGTAATAATTCTTTATTTGAAGAAGCTTGCTACAGAATTTTAGTTTTACCAGCCTTGAGAAAATCTCTGGATTCGATGCTGGAAACAAAAGAAAATTATGTGTTCCGGAACGATGACAGCATTAAGCATTTATTTGTATAGTCCGTACGCGCCTTAGAATTCAGTATGGCTCTTATGGGAGATGTGAATGCGGTTGTCAGATTGTGTGTTCAACTAATAATTCCTTTACCATTGGTATTTTAAAAGTTTTGTTATTGGCAGCAACATATTCCTTGACTTGAGTCCATACCATTTCTACAGAATTTAGATTACAATGAAACGGTGACAGCTTTAAAATTGTACTAGTATTTGCTACCATTTCATCGATTACATAGGGTATAGGATTATTATTAAGGTAATTTTCAACGAGTTCCGAAAGTTCTAGCTTTAAGAGCGACTTATCCGTAGAAACCACATTATTTTCATGCAGTCGTTGGGAGGTTTCCTACCTTGACACAATGGCAAGGTGCATTATCCATTACAATAAAGCAAATTTGATTCTAAAAGTGGTAGAACATTTTTCATCCATTTTGTAAATACTCTACCATTCATTTTTTTATTATAATCTAAAGTTCTTTACTATGCAAATACTAAGATAACGATAAATTCAACAAAGAACCAAAACGAACGAAGAGGTTTGACAATTGACATTACAAAGACATCAGTAATATTCCATTTCATCCAACAAAACTTTCGTGTACATAAATGAGCTTTTTGTCGTGTGTAATTTTGCCTTAGGTATCTGCCAATAGCAAACATCAAAAATATTACCATATCTTGCCCAACGCTATATTCTTAAATTGAGTATAAGTAACCATATTAATGTAGACTTCCTGTCAGGACGAATATTTCGGCCCACAGCTGTATGCGGGCTGAAATCCGATATATGCGCGTAGATGACAGCTTGACATCTACACCCCTCCGTACACGGCCTGTCTAAACGTGATAGGCCGTGATGAATAACCATCATCATCAATCATCTCTTCAATTTCACGTTCGGGGTTGCAATAATGCGACATGTATTTTGTCGAGCGTATTCGATTAATTCGGCTGTTTCTCATCCGCCGGCTTTATTTTGTATTCAGAATTTTGAAATGATGCTTCGTATAAAGCCGCACATCACAGACCCTACAAAGCAACTAATGAGATCCGTTAGATATCTGTTTTTGTTCCGCTACTAGGGACTTTGTCTCTTGAATGTTTAAGCGAAAAAATACGACGTGAAGCTGCACTGTCATCAAAAATCATTTATTGTTCTCGCACATCTGAAAAATTAGTTGTAAATGTAGCGAATTTAACCAGGGAAATATAGTGATGGGTTTGATGTTTCCTTCGATAAATTTCCAGAAGATATTAGTAAGTAAGAAGATTCATCTTTGCTAACTAACAGTGACAATAGAACTGTAAGAATTAACTGTTAATTTGGACAATTCTCCCTCTTCCGTCCGTCTCTCAAAGTCGTTGCCACGCTTCTAATGTGGCGTCTCTTTCGTTGGCGACTCGTTCTTCACCTGCACGTCTCCTCATACATATGCGCTTCCTTTCCTGAGCAAGGAGCGACACTGGGATGACTCCCGCTACCACCAGGACCGCCGGTTCCGACACAGTGCGGTACGCCGAGGCAACTCTCAGTGCAGCCCTTCTCTGCACCTGGGCCAGCCTCTTACGGTACATCTCCTTGCTCAGCGCGTCCGCCGACACCTCGGAGCCGTACAGTAAGACCGATCGAACTGTCGACATCAATAACCTCCGCTTCTTTGGCCGAGGACCACAAACATTAGCCATCAACCTACTCAAGTTCGCAACCACCTTCGCCGCGTTATCGGCAGTACGTGAAATCTGCTGACGAAAGGTCATTTTGATATCGATCATCACTCCAAGGTATCTAACTGTTGGGCTGGTGGTAACTTCCACATCCCCCACGCGAAGGGGATCGATTGTGTCTATCTGCTTCTTAGATAGAATGACGACCTCAGTTTTGTTAAGTGCTAGACTCAAACCATGCATTGGCATTTCCCTTGATGAATAGGTTTAAGTTGTTACATATATCGGATGGTGTCATTCTTCTTTGTTCCATTAATTCTAAAATCTCGTTGGTCATCCAATATTTATTTTATGTTGTATTAGCTTTAATTGTTGTGCTGAATTTACTCAATTGATGATCAAATGGATCTTTACTGGATCTTTTAATTTTCGCAGATCACACTTCCGCACATTTTTCTATTTTGGTTTCTTCATCGTATGTTTGTGTATTGTACCAATACACTACACAAATATTACACGACGACACGAATAATTTAAAAAAGTATAGGACAAAAATTTATATATCTAGTATCAAATAGTATCTACGTAACGTTACAAACGATACCAATTAGAATTTAATTCTTCGCAAGCTAGTTTCTACACCACGTTAATAGATTAGATGAATCAACAGCGTATATATGTGTGTTTACATATTCATTGGCCGACCGCATTAAGTACTTCAATCAATAACAATTTCCATTTGCAACCGTAAATATTTATATCTCCATCTTTATTGGGTGCTTTAGCTGCGTACCAATTTCACTACACGAGTAGGTAGGTGTTTTCCTCATATATTTAACGATACATGCATATTTTTATTGACTAAACGGGTCGAAAAGAAAGATAAAAACCGGCATACCTTTTGCCTACCTGATGCAAGCAAGTGAATAAAGTAAATAAATATAGGTATACCATGGCAGAAGTATTAAAATGGAATTGACCCACGCTCGTTGTGGTGTCCACTATAAGTGGGAACAGATACGCCTTCGACACTTTGAACCGTCATACATTCTGTCGCTAACAATTAAGGTCGTTTTATGCAAATTAAGAGAGGGATAGCAATAGTAACTTTTTTAACGAATATCTCTAAAAAGGATGTTGTTTTTTTTTAATCGTATGTCCTTTATACCTTGCGGTGTCGGCCTATTTATTTTCTTATTTTTATCTTCCACAGGTTCCTGTTCTGAGCCAGTTGTTTGGCTTCAATCCATCCCATACTTCTCTTTTCCAATGATCTATACATTTGCTCCTTCCAGGTGTTTCGGGGTCTACCTATTCTGTTTTTGCCCTCTGTTTTGGCTTCAAATATCCTCTTTGTGATTCGATCTTCTTCCATTCTGTGTCGATGTCCAAGCCATCCCAGTTGTCTCTCTTCTATGACCACTTCTACTGGTTTGATACCTAGACTATTACTGATTGTCGTGTTTCTGATTCTGTCTCTTCTAGTTACTCCTTCTATTCTTCTTAGTTAGGAATCTCATTTCCATGGCCGTAACTCTGCTTTTGATTCTATTCGTGGTTATCCATGACTCACTGCCATATGTTAATGTTGGTCTAAATACTCTTTTATACACCGATGTCTTTATTATTTTTTTGGTATTTCTTTTTTATCCAGAAACGAATTTCTCAATATGTTATGTATTTTTTCTCTATCCTCTCATTTACCTCTTTCTCTATTCTTCCATTGTCTTCAATGATTGTTCCTAAGTAGTTGTAACTTTTAACTTGTTCCAATGCTTTTTCCCCGATTTTGATGTTATGTTTTCTTTCTTCTGCTGCTATTATCATTGTGTTTGTTTTCCTCGTGTTTATCTTTGTTAGTTCTTCTTGTTATATCTTCAAGTTTTGCTGTAATGTCTCTTCCGAGTGTGCTATCAGTACCATATCATCTGCAAACATTAGTTCCTGTACGTTAATTGCATTCATTTTCCAGTTTCCTACTTTCATATTTTTTCCTTTTTGTTTAGCTTTTTTAACAGCGTCGTCTATTAATATAGAGAATAACAATGGGCTCAATACGTATCCCTGTTTTAATCCAATTTGCGATTCGAATTCAGCTGATTCTGCATTGGAAGTTCTCACCTTATTCTTATTGCTTTTATACAATGCCTTAATCATCTCTATCATTCCTTTCTCTAAACCTCTCCTTTCCAAGCTCTGCCATACATCTTCTCTTCTTATCAAAAGCTTTTTTAAGATCTATAAAACATATATGTATTTCCTTTCCTTTCCCTATTAGTTTTTCTCCTAATTGTCTGATTACAAATATTAAGTCCTGCGTGCTTCTTCCTTTTCTGAATCCTTGTTGAGTATCTTCTAGTGTTGTTTTCAGTTTTTCTCGGAGTCTTTTTTCTAGTATTCTTGTCAATACTTTACCAGGGATGTAGGTTAATGTTATTCCTCTATAGCTTGAGCATTCCTTAGAGTCTCCCTTTTTGTATATGGGCATAATTATTCCCATATTCCATTCCTTAGGTATTTCTTTTTTTATTATAATGTTGTTTAAGGCGTCAAGTAGTTCTTCTTTACCTTTGTCTCCCGTATATTTTATCATTTCAGCTGTGATTCCATCCTCCCCGGCCGCCTTTTCTAGTTTTAGTTTGCTAACTGCTTCTCTGACTTCTTCGTCGCTTATTGGTGCGATACGTTCATCGTCGTTTTTTGTTTTATGCTTTTTTTCTCTTATATATCCGTCTTGTTTTATTTTTGCGAGTTCTTCAAAGTACTGTTTCCATCTTTCCATTATTTCTTGTTCCTCAGTTAGTATATTTCCTTTGTCATACTTTATATTTTTGAATATCGGCGCCTTCTTCTGTCTCAATTGTTTTATTGTTCCGTAGAATAATTTTTGGTTTTCTCTATAGTTATCTCTCAGTTTTATTCCGAACTCTCTCCAAGAATTTTCTTTGGCCTTCTTGATACTCTCTTTAGCTTCTTTTCTTGCCATTTTGTACATATTGTAATCCTCCTCTTTCCTGGTATACATATATCTGATCCATTTATTATCTTTCACTTTGAGTTGTATTTCTGCTGTCCACTATCTGCTTCCTTTTGTGTATATATTTGCTAGTTTTGTTATTCCACAGCTTTCTTGCAGTTACTTTTTTGTTTTAAACACTCGATATAATTTCTATGGGTTCGTATAGTTTTGTAGTCTCCTTGTAAATGTGATTTTTAAAAATTATTTTTTTTCGTTGGTAAATCTTACAAGGAAAGCTCTCCTCCAGGTGTCACAATGAGGATTGGATGAAACTTGGTAGAGGGATCAGTGGCGGTTTCTTCTATGGTTTGTCCAAGCTCCAAAAATAATATATTTAATTGATATAATTTTGCCATCTACCGCATCTCAAACTCCAAGAGACTTTATTTCTAAAACCATGATCACCCAGTCCTCTCCTCTGCATAGCTTCTTTGATGATAGCTTCTTTTTCCCAACTCCTTCTTGATCTTCGTTTTTGCCTTCTATTAGCAGGCTCCGTCCATTCTCCTTATCTGATCATACCACAAAAGTTCCTCTCATTTACGAGTGTCATATATTTAATTTATAAATGAAATCCTATTCTATAATCGTTACCATACCTAATTTTCTAGTTCGTGAATGTTCCTCTATCTTTGCGTATCCATTGTGTATAATATACAATTTAATTATTAAAAGTTCCACATTTCTGACAATTTGGGAAACTAATAAAATAGTGCCAGTGTTTAAGGTAGGTGACCGTGCTAACATTGTGAATTACAGACCTATAAACGTTTTAGCTAACTTTGTAAAGTAACATATTTTATATAATAATATTAAACCAGAGTGGACTTTTTCTTCCAAAAATTCCGCACAGCGTCTTGTCCACGACTCTAAAACTATAATTCCTCTTACATCTCTAAACATACTCCACATCGTTACCAAGTTCCATTCAATTCTGAATTTTACACCCAAAGACCTTTCCTTGTTAGTCACTATACAAGTAAACACTGGCCGAGACAAGACCAATCCAATAAATTAACCGCCATTGCAAAAGTTCAAATTGCAATCAACAGCAGTCATTTACACCGGTGACCCTTTACACGTACAGTAGATGGCGCAATCTGTTCGTGCGACATCCGGCAGTACATAGTCCTCGAAACGTGCTGTTTTGGACAGCGACAACGATATGGGACAAGTGGACCGGTCGATATTTCAATTTTTATTGCACAAATTACATTTTAGTCGGGTAGTATTGATTTAGAATAGAATGAAGGGTATTTCGAAATATTATTGGGATTTTGTCTAATTTCCTCTTGCATGTAGAGTCTCTATCATCATCGTTAAATGCAGACAAGACTCGGATACGACTGCGAATATATTCAGCGGTATCAATAATGCATACAGCAATAAGAACTTCGTGACATGACTAGATAGGTACTGTGCATGTATTCAAGTGATTTTATCTTTGCAATTTTAATTAATCAATAAATAATTCTTCCATTTATTCCTTGTTACAGGTCCCCTTATGGGAGTGTCTGAATTCTACGTTCGCTGGTAAGTGAAATACTATTTATATTTAAATTGAAGGGAAATACACGGTGTCCGAGATAAGAATGGATATATTTAATCGAATAAACGTTTTGCAATTAAGTGATGTTATTTATGTTGTACGCAAACATCGGTTATCTTTCTTTGTTTAAGAGAGTATTTGCGAAAAAACAGAATTTCGTAATTTATTGCCTTTGTTTTGTCGTTAAACTTATTTCAGAGGATGTAGGAAAAATATTTTCTCATTGGTGAAACAGGTACCATCAACCGGGGTGATGTTTTTGTGAGTGTTTTCGTGGTTTCCTTATATCTTTTGTGTTGTACTCGTTCTTCTGCAACAGCTAACATTAACTTCACCATGGAGATCGAAGAGGACGGCAACTTACCATTCCTGGATGTCATAGTGGGGCGCATCCACAGCAACAAACTAGGCCAGAGTGTGTACCGAAGGAAGACTTACACCTGCATGCAACATCTCACCACCACCTTCAACAGAAGAGATCCATCATCAACACACTACGGTCGTAAGAGCCTACATTCAGCTCAACATCTTTGTTAATTTATAAATCTTAGAGAAATATTAATTACAAGAGAGGAGAGGGAGGAATTATTTTCTGTAGCAACAACTCCCCTAGATATTGGAAACGTTTTATGGTTACTAGTCACCCTACAGAATTCAAATGTGTAGATTTATTATGTTCGAAACTGTTTAAAAGATGGATAAAATCAAAAAAAAAAGATAAAAGGATATCTACATATGTTTTAATTTGCGGACTATCACTTTTCTACTTCGTCCCATACAAATACATGTTTTTTCGTAGCATATATTTCTTATTTCCTTCCTTGCCTTCTTAATAAATTTATCTGTGCGTTGTTCCGACTTCCCTGACGTGTAATATTTCATCGCTGGAGGTGACCTCTGTGGTTAAGATGATTTACGTCTGCGATTGTTTCCACGCCCTTGGTTTTTTCTTATCTTCCTGTGGATTTATGCCTGTGACTACTTTTGAGTGGCGATATATAATGTAACGAAATATACAGGTTTGGCCAAAACGATGGAGCGTCCTAAATTTTTTGAAAGTGGAGATTCTGCTGGCACAATTACGTCGTTTGAATGAAACCAGAATTTAAATTAAGGTGATTTTTATTATACTTGAGTTGGCAACGAACTTTCATTTTGTTTCCGATGGGTTTAACTAACAAGGGAGCACAGGGTGAATGTGATGGTACGTACAATGGAAGAATTTGAACAGTTGTTCCATTGCTTCCAAAAGAGTTGCAAAATGTACTAGCGATGACATTTTAACACATAGGCTGAAAAGTCCCGGGCCTAACACATAGATGACGCTAGTTTTATTGCAGTCACCTTTCTCTCAGTTAGTACTAACCTTCAAAAGACAGCTGTTAAGATTTCAGTGTGACTCTTAGCACAATAACTCACAAACTAATGAATAGAATATCATGAAATTTTAACAGTTGTCATTTGAAGGTTAGTACTGACTGAGAGAAAGGTGACTGCAATAAAACTAGCGTCATCTATGTGTTAGGCCCGGGACTTTTCAGCCCATGTGTTAAAAGAGGTGTAGACGGAATTCGTTTCTAGATTTGAAAACATGAAATATTGAATATTTCGCCATGATGGATAATTTTCCAACAATCTAATCACCAGAATCCTCAGTTGTATAGGCATTTTGACATGTTTTAGATAACTTCCATTTTTTTGCAAAAAGCATAAGGGGTATTGAAATTTCGCCCATCTTGGATTTGGTTCAAGGCTCACCGAATGCTATCCCCAATCATACAGAACACGATTTTAAAATCAAAATTGGCGCAAGAGATCTAACCTGGACGGAATTCGTTTCTAAAGTTTTGACAACATGTGGGAAGTGTAATGACTGAAATTAATACGTAGGCTTCCACGGCCAGAGTTAGTAATAAACGAACTACTTCCGGAATTGGACCGTGGCATTTCCCTTCTCAGCCGGAAGGATTATCGAGAACGGATCTGATCGGAGATTTTTCAGAGCTTTTGTTTCTTCGCGCGTTAGGTTCGAACGGGGAGGTTTGGCTAAGACCAGCCATTTGGCAGTTTCGAACCGGATTTGATCGGCAATGACACTCAGTAGAGAGCGTATAGAAGACTCCACTTCAGCAATAATACTCTCCTTGGAAATACCTTCGGGGAATATAGCATAATTTAGACCTTTGGCCAGCACTAGCTCTTCGTTATCGGATAGAGGTCTAGAAGACAGGTTAACAACGACTTTAGATTTTGGACATGGGCGTGGTTTAGGGGAGATCGTTTGGAATTTGCGTCGGTGATTTTCCGTCATCTTTTCAAACGCGATTTGGGACTGAATATAGGAAATTTTGTCAAATAAAGACCAGTCCTCAGAAGAAATTACAGATGACAGTTGCAAAGGAAGTTGAAGAAGCGATCGGGAAATGATATCGAGCTGACGGCGTGTATGTTGGATTCGTGCGGTGCGGCGAAAGATATTTTGGGAAGCAGGAGTAGAAATATGGTGACGAATTTTAAGACAATTGGGGATTATTTGCCTATCTCGGCAGTGACAGAGAAAATTCAGGGTACAAAGGAGCTTGGAAAGTATGTGACGTAGTTTGGAAAAGGATGGGGTTTTAAGGGTGATTTCCTCTCCGTAAAGGTTGTTGAAATGAATACGTAGGCTTCCACGGTCAGAGTCAGTAATAAACGAACCACTTCCGGAATTAGACCGTGTCATGACACGATCCAATTAGTAGTCTAATGACTATTGCTAAATCCTTCTCCAATTTTTAGAATAACCAGTATTTCGCCATGATGGATAATTTTCCTACAATCTAATCATCAGAATCTTCAGTTGCATACGCATTTTGACATATTTTAAATGACTTCCATTTTTTACCAAAAAACATAAGCCCTTGCCGTGTACTAAAAATGGTGAAACACCCTCCGTCAATTATGGTATGGTCTTCTATATCAGTCGAAGGTCCTAGATCACTGTATTTTTGCCAAGGCATCATGAATCAACACCAATATAAGCGTGCATTGGAGGATGTCTTGGTGCCATATATCAATGATTTAGATTCGAATGAAGGCCCTTACACATTCATGCACGATAAGGCACCATGTCACATGGCCAAATTTATCCAAAGTGTCTTATAAACACACGTTCTGCCAGTGTTTCCTTGGGCGGGAAATTCACTCGACCTCAATGCAATTGAGAACGCCTGGAGTGTTCTAAAATCATGCGTGTGTTCGAGAAGACACACTACAAAAGGGCCATTAGTAAGAAATATTAAATTGGATGCAAGTCGCACTCAGGCTCGTAGGAACATGGTGCCGAAAAGAAGGGTTAAATGTTAACTCTAGTAAAACGACTATGGTACCGTTTACCTGGAGGAGGAAACTTCCCAAACTCCGATGTCCGTCCATTTTCGGCTCCAAAGTATTGCTGTCAACAGAGGCTAAATATCTAGGTGTGATTTTGGACTCTAAATTGACGTACAAGTGATACCTGGAACATGCTACAAACAAAGCCACGAAGGCCTTTTGGGCCTGCAGAGGAATGTTCGGTCGAACGTGTGGCCTAAAACCAGCAATGGTTCACTGACTATATGCGAGAGTTATAGTACCAATTATAACTTATTCATCGCTAGTCTGGTGGCACAAAGCCAATCAAGGCTACACGGTCAAGATCCTTCGCAAAGTCCAAAGGATTGCTTGCTTGGGGATTACGGGGGCCATGGCCTCGACGCCGACGGCTGCGATGGAGACCATCCTTGGGCTTCCGACACTGCAGCTAGTGCTGAGGTCGGAAGCAACCCTAGCAGCTTACAGAATCAAATGTAGTGGATGCAAGGTATTCTCTGGCAAGTTCGGAGACCACACCAGCATCTTCAACTACATCGAACAGACAGCACCGCTGTCAATGAGGACCGACAAAATTCGGCCCGTGTATAGCTTTACCGGGGGATCCAATGTAATAATACCCAACGGCGAAGCAATAAAGACATGTGCAAGCAAGTCGAGACGGGGGATTTCCCGCTGGTTTGCGGACGCCTCGAAAACCTCGAATGGTACGGGTATTGGAATTTGGAAAGAGGGAGAACCGGATGGCGAGACTATCAGTCTATGGGTCTCCTGCTCCATCTTTCAAACAGAAGTAATTGCCATCCAGACATGTGCAGAGAGCTCTCTGAACTACGCACATGACCAGGAAGCGGTAGAAATCGTATCGGACAGCCACGCCGCTCTTAGGGCGCTACAAGCTGTCAGGTTTGACTCCGAAGTGGTGTTGGGGTGGCATAGAAGGCTGCAACAACTGGCGAAACATTGCAGCGTTACGCTGAGATGGGTGCTAAGCCACTCGGGGATCAAAGGGAACCAAATAGCTGATTTGCTAGCAAAAGATGCCAGTGGACGACCATTCTCAGGTCCTGAACCGACGTGTGGAAGTACCTATGGCAGTATTAATACCTACGTTAGATCCGAGCTGGCCGCCAATCACCGGTCCTATTGGAACGGATGTCTATAAACAGTTCTGAATAAACTTATGCTTGTAAAATAGTTAGTTTAGCAAGTGGTCCTAATAAATTAGACAGGAACTGTAAGTACTTCTTTTTATTTTTTGAGCAAATTTGACACATACGTGTAACTATTGATAATACAAAACTGGAGAGATATATACCTAATTGATGTCAGAAAAGGATGGAAGGAGTATCAGATGTGCCATGATCACTAGATCCATTCTCACAAAATTATAATCAATTATACTTTGCCAAATTTGATGAAAGAATTCGCACCTCCTCACCACCGTCTGTTACGAATTTCCCAACGACTTTTAAAATTCACGGTTTTCACTAACCCTAATTTAGGATAGATTAAACGTTAATCCATAAGAGTCTTGCGAAATCTACAAAGCTATCTCGTAAAATTGTTTCTCCCTCTTTCAATCCGTTCCTTCTTTATAACCTTCTTTATTCTTGTGTCGAGCAATTTTATCAATGCTATACGATCAAGTTGCTACATTTATATTCATTCTCAAGACGAGTCCGACGCCCCGGAGTAAGAATTTCTAGACGAACGAAATTAGAATAAGTCGTAGGCAATAGAAAAGATAAAGCGTCCCTAGCGTTTACGTATACTTCGTGTGGCGACTCGTATTTCGTGCGGGGCTTCGAATTGTGTCTCCAATTGATATTAAAATCGCATCCCACGCGCTCAGATACATAAGCTAGCCACGCATCAGGGACAATGTACCATCGTCGTCGTCCGAGAGGCAAGAGACAATAACAAATACAATGAGTTGGACCGCCTACGACGCCACGGTGATATATACAGGATGCGCCAATGGACTAGTGAACTTTACCGTTTCCTGTATTGCTGGAGATACCTTGTTATTTCTCTTTTTTTATATAAAAACGTTGTAGTGGATTACGCGGTTCATCTTGTGAGTTGGAAGAATCTGAATAGAGTTTATCATGGTTATAAGATCACGAGTAAATTTTCTAAAGCGTTTCATTGAAATAGGTCGCTGGTTTATGGCTAACTCTGATGTTGTTAGCCGTCAGCCTATTTAGGAATTAGCATATCGCCACTTAGAATTTCTTCATAGGTTTGTACTGAAATTTGGTGATCACTTACAAAAAAGAATAGACTCTATTTCTCATTTATCCCGCTTAGAGCCGGTTTATTCACATTCTGATAAAGCAGGTAGCAGATATCTCATTGGTATATTCACCAAATTTTATCTGAGAGGTAACAAACCAGGACTGTCTAATGTTTCTAGACGCTTACTATTGACTAAAAAACGCTAGTATTACATGATACGAGGGGAGGTCCAGAAGTTCGTGGAATGGAGGGGATGGAGTAGGGATAGAGGCTCTCGCTAGGTGTCATTCTGATTGGCGACTCATCATTAGTATATAAGTTAAATTGCAGCCCTATAGCGTCAGTCGTTTATGAATAGTTGCCTGCTAAAGAAGTCAATCCGGAAGACACCTGAAATTATGGAGGAAATTGAACACCGTGCTGTGATAAAGTTCCTTACAAAGCAAGGAAAGAACGCTCAAACCATATTGAATGAAATGGAAACCGTTTATGAAGAACAGTGCCCTAGTAAATCAATGATTTATAAGTGGCATGGTCTTTTTAAACATGGTCGGGAGTCAATTGAAGACGACCCTCGCTCAGGACAGCCAGTTGAGGCCACCACATCGTCGAAAAAGTGCAAAAATACGGGAATAATTATGCCCATATACAAAGAAGGATACACAAAAGAATGCTCAAATTTCAGAGGAATAATGGAATAACAAGCATCCCAGGAAAAGCATTGACAAGAATATTAGAAAAAAGACTCCGGAAGAAACCGGAAACAGCATTAGAAAATACATGGATTTTGAAAACGGAGACGCACCCAAGACTTAATGCTTATAACTAGACAACTAGGAGAATAACTAATAGGAAAAGGAAATGAAATACACATATGTTTTATAAATCTTAAAAAAAGGTTTCAGGACAGGATAAGAAAAGAAGATGTATGGAAGAGCCTGGAAATAAGTGGGGCAGGGGGAAGAATGATATAGATGATTAAGGCATTGCATAAAAATAACAAGAATAAAGTCAGAACCTCCAACGCATAATCAGCGGAATTGGAAACACAAATTGGATTTAAGCAGGGATACGTATTAAGTCCATTGCTCGTCTCTATACTAATGATAATAGATGCCGCTATTAAAAACCCCAAACAAAAAGGAAAACATATGAAAGTAGGAAACTGGAAAATGAATGCAATTAAGCTACAGGAACTAATATTTGTGCAGATGATATGATATTGATAGCGGATTCAGAAAAGACATTACAACAAAACCTTGACAGCCCCAAGCGATTTTCATTTATTCCCCAGATTGAAAGACTTTTACCGAATGGCCCTCGTATATTCGATTTCTTATTTAAAACATTTAATGGATAACTGATACAACTTTCCGTAATCAATTATGTGCAGTATCCGTTGTCTTGAGCAATGCATAAGTTATAAAATTGATGTATTTTAAATGTATATTTGATAGAGTGTATATCACTCGCAAGTTTTTACCGATAGTTGCGATAAATTTTTGTTACAACTCAGTTCCAATATCACCTCGAGTAAATAATTGACGCATCCTGTATGGCAATGTTTTCTGACACCGAACAGAAGGCGCATATTGAAATATATCGTTCACGACTTTGGCTCGCGTTTTTTGTTCCGTTTTGGTCGTTTTCTGTTCGTGTCTCTGCGTCGCTCGATTCACTATCGTATAACGTACGAGATGCACAGCACACGCTTAAAAAAAACGTAAACTTATTTATAACTCCGAAGGATCGGCCGGGGTTATCTGCGGGATTATGATGGTGTGATGTACCGTAGAGATCGTATACGGATGCGATTTTATATTCTACGCGTTCACGATGTTTGAATTCGTTTCGTTTATCGAATTATAGCTAATTATATTCAATCGGTGATGTTGCGGGACTAATTATTTTGAAAAATTTCCTCCGATTTATTAAGTTTAAAATTTATTGATTTTTTTATAAGAAGCAAAATCACGTTTACATTTCTAATGCAATAGGTTATTTGTGCTTTAGGTATTTGTTAAATAAATATAGTGGTAAGTAAATACAGTAGACGCTCGATTACGTGAACGATATCAGCCACATTACTGAAAGTTTACATTGGCGAGACTTATTTTATTTATAAAGAAGTTGCATAAAAGAAAATGTGTATGTTTATTAAAAAATAAATTATGAACAATGAATAACATAACACATATAATATATGTATATATGTATTTGTATATGTATTGAAGACGTCAGTTCAGGAGAGGTGTCCGCATAAAAGAAATATGTAGTAGATACAACAAAAATCGTGTTTTAACGAAAAATGAATATATTAAAGAAACTGGGATATTTAAATCGTATATGTATATAAATGTTTTTAAAATAAATAAGAAATTTTAAACTTAAGAAAAAAAGTTTATTCCCTTTAGATATATGCATACAAAGTATAATATATGTATATAGGTACACAGATTTAGTATGTAATACAAAACAATGAAATGAGTAGTCACTTTAGGGACGCAAAAATTCATATATTGTAGTTTGTCTTCTCTTTTTCATTAAAATGGCGTCTTGATATCGTATTTTTAATTTAGAAAGAAGCTCCAAAGACTCTGTATCTCCGTGATTTTCGACAAAACTTTTGAGCTGCGTGGTCAGGGTAATAGCTTTACCATAATTTGGGATAGCTTCTGTTGGCACTGGAACCTCATCGACATCAGAATCTTTCGAAAGTTCTTGTATTTCAACTGGATTTGCAATTTCTTGTTCTACGTTCAAAAATCATTAAGGTTTTCATTATCCGTCAATTCCAATAAATTCTTATTTTTGAGGGTATCTGAAAGTACACTAACAGGCAAATCATCTTCTAGGTCAGATGTATCAGCCTCAGTTAACTGGTCTTCACCTTGCATATTTACATGATTAAATCCAGCTTTGCGGAACCAATTTCGAACTGTCTCTTTGGTTACTTGGTCCCAAGCGGTTTTTGCCAAATAAACTGGATCCAGTGATGTAATTTTCTTTATTAACTCAAAAGCTGTACCAGCAGTTTCAATGTTTACTAGCAGATGTTTGAGTATTAGACTTCGGTAATAAGCTTTAAAATCCTTTATAATCCCCTAGTCAAGTGGTTGACAAGCTGATGTACAATTAGGGGGTAAAAATAATATTTTTATATTATTTAAGCGAACGTCTTTCGGATGAGATCCCGCATTGTCTATAAATAACTAAATGTTTCTTTTTTCTTTAGCCATTTACCAATCTAGGTCTTGCAACCACTCTGTCATAATTTGTCATGTCATCCAAGCTTTCTTATTGTATTTCCAAGTTACAGGCAGGTTATTTATATTAATGTTTTTAAAAGCTCTGGGTTTAGCTGCCCTACCAATGACTTGGAGTTTTTCTTTTTCTACCGCCATATTTGCACAATGCAAAATTGTAAACCTCTCTTTGGGATACTTACCCCCAACACATTTTTCCATCTTTAATGTGAGCGTTTTGTTGGGTAGAGCCCTAGAGTACAGGCCTGTCTCATCGGCATTATAGATGTCTCTCGGTGAATATCCCTTAATCAAACAAGGACATTTTTTTAAAAACGATGAAAGATCTTCAGCATTAACCGAAGCTCCTTCTCCAGAAATCGCTTTAAAATTATATTGTGGCGGATTCTAAATTTATTGATCCAACCAGAAGAAGCACTGAATGTAGAATGTCCCAAAGAAGCGGCTATTTCTCTCGCTTTATATCGTATTAGCGGACCTAAAAAGAAAAAGGTTTTTGCGTTTTTGTCACGACAACCTATTGGTAATCTCACTTATTTTATCTATTTTAGTATTTAATATGAAAAGAAAATCAACGCATTAATACAAGAAAACCTTATCTAAAAAAATCATATGCATACCTGTTAAAGGAATCCCTTATGCCGAGCTGCTGTAAACCAGTCGTAACACAATTTGTCAATTTTAGTACCATCACCCGTCAAAAAGCTTCTTTTTTCATTCAAATTGCTGTTCGACATCCATTTGTTTAGAAGGATTTCTTTATGTTTAATTATATCTGCAGCTTGTGTTTTTCCAATATTAAAACGCTTGGATAAGTTCCTTACACTTAATTTCTCTTTATTGTAAACTTCAACAATCTCAACTTTTTGTTTAAGCGTGAGAATTTTTCTATTTGGAGCCATTTCTACAATGAATGTGTCGCCCACTGTGTCTTTTCCGCGTAGACATCAGACTAATATTGAAAGCGGATTCAAAGAATAAGAACGGTAAATCCCTGACCAACTTGGGGAAGTCCCTAATTCACGTCAGGCAGAAATGCACGACATAGGCTGCGTTTGTACCGAAAGATTAAAGTCGGTAAATCTCCAGTTTACTCGGGGAAGTCCCAGCGAAATTGGCGCGCGGCGCGATTGAGAAATGCAATAGCAATACTCTCGATATAGAAATAAGATAAGGCGTTTCTTTTTATTTTTTTATTCTTTGTCCGGTTAAGAGAACATTTTCTCGTGTCCGCGTCCGTTCAAGAGAATGTCCGTCCAAGAAAGAGTTAATACAATGGAAATTATATGAGAGCCGGTCGGGACTATGAGAAACTGTCCGTTTAAGGGAGGTGTCCGTGTAAGAGGAGTGTACGCGAAGGGGAATTTCACTGTATATATATATATATATATTTCTATATATATGTATATATATAACAAATAGAATATGTATGAGGGACCAAGTGCTTCTGGAACCATTCCAGAAATATGCCTTTGGTCATCCAAGCGGATTTTGAACCGTTATAATCAACGGGACTCTTAAAATTTCTAAATTAACGTGGATTTTTTGCCTTTCCTATTACTAGTGGCCTTATTTTGTGTGTACCACTAGCATTAGTGCACGCTATAGAAGTTATGCGTTGTCTTTCCGCTTTTCTACCCCGAGCAGATTTTTCATGGGATGCAACATAGGTGTTCGTAGGTAATAATTTCCAATAAAGACTGGTTTCGTCTGCATTGTATATTTGCTCCTCATTTAAATGTAGCTCTTTGATTTTGTTCCTTAACTTTTCCGTAAACGATTGCACTAGTTGTGATGATGCCGACAATTTTTCACCAGATATCGGCAGCAGTCGAATTCCATATCTTTCTTTAAATCTTTTTAGCCAGCCATTTCACATCACCCTCGTAGCCCTCGATGATTCCACATTAACAATTATACAACGCGCTATTGCTTCCATATAAAATATCCAGCTAAGAATAAGAGAATTACCAATGCAAACCAATTAAAATCAGCTCCTCATTATTCCACAATTTCACCGTACGTTTGGCATTCGTAGAAAATCGATAAACCAGGTTTCATACCCGGTCTCCGCACTTATCTTCGGTTCGCCGAAGCCGACGAGACCAACAACTCGTTAAGACGGAGTTTTCGTAAATTAAATTCCAGGTGACGTCGGTCTCGATCCTCGGCGATACGCTCCGCGCCGTAGAATCTAGGCATCGACTGTTATTCGCGTTCCCCATTAAGGATCTGAAGCGTGCATTTCGTGCGGAAAAAGATCGGAGCGCTAGCGTGCAAGCGGCGCCCTCTGCGGCGATTTTAATTGTTCGCCTGCGCTTTTAATTACGGACATTCGTGCTTCTCGTTATTCTCATCGCTTTCTGCGCTCTACACCTTCGCCAGGAGTCGATGCGATGACCTAACAGCTTCGTTAAATCTGCAGATAAGGATATTTAGTACCTACGGACGGTCGAGTCAGCATCGGGGTATAGCGGCTCGAAATGGGACAAGAAGAACAACGAGAATATGGTACGGTAACAGCGCAAAAAGAGGACGGACGGAAATTATAGTGTTGAAATCAATTTAAACGATTCGGTTAGGTTTTAAAAAAAAAGTAAATTTACGATATGTGTTGTATCTATTCTGCTACGTGTTTACTTGGAAATTAAGAGAGATAAAATGTTGTGCAGGAAGATTCCAAAGTCGCAATGAAAATTGTTTTATTGCTTTTCTCAATGTTATTTTGCTAATAATTTTTGTTGTCTCTTCCTACGAGGGTGATTAAAGAAGAAAGAAAAAATGTGTGAGTTCGATGGATTAATTGATGTGTGGAGCTGAGAAGAGAATTGGTCTCTCACCCTCCATATTCACCGGACCTAGACCCCAGGGACTTTTTCCTATTCCCAAACCTGAAAAAATCGCTGGGAAGAAAGAGATTTATCTCAAATGAGGTCATCGCCACTACAGATGGCTATTTCGTAGACCTCGAAACATTCTACTTTTCCTGTCGATTCCGGAAATATTTGAACTCGCCCTCGTGATAGCTGCAACTTCATTAGCTTTGAATTTTCGAATCAGAGTGCGGGCGAGTCCGGACCTGGCTCGCCGAAGATTTGGCCAACCCTAATTATAAATGATTCAAAAGACAGGAAGCTAATAGATGAAGACTTCATATTATCTACACAAAAAAGCTCTATTACGTACTAAAATCTCTTCTCGCAAACGGATTTGATACACATAATGCTTCTTTGATACTATTATACGCGTCTCAAGCTATCAATTAGACCACTTTCCGTTTCGATAACGATCGTTTTGACCTATCTGCACGGTCGACGACACATCTCAGGAAGTGATGCGATAAACAAGCTACAGAAATACGTATACTCTCAAATCCTTTAAACAGAGATTTACGCTTATGTACAATATCGTCCCTTCAACTCTAGAGCTCTTCAGTGTGAAGCGTGAAATTTCGATTGTAGTTTATTCGGAATCTAAAGACGTAGAATTAAGTATGCCATCAGATGCGTACGTATGTACGTTTTAAATCGGACGATATATTTCGTGATATTAAAGCAGAATTAGAATCTCCAATTGGAATTTGAGCAATGGTGAAGGTTCGCCAAAGAAAAGGAATACATTTATGATAGAACATATTTATTAAAAAAGTTTTTTTTTCCAAGTAAAACATACCAAAGAAACTATAAAGTAATAGTGCAATTATATCCTTTGGGTTGTATACTTTCGTGACAGAAACGTATTTGGAAAATATATATGTTACACATTCATATAAATTTATGCATAACCATTTCCTGGGTGCACATACGAGGGGAGGTCCAGAAGTTCGTGGAATGGAGGGGATGGAGCTCTTGCTAGGTGTCATTGCATGACTCATCATTGGTATATAAGTTAAGTTGCAGCCCTGTAGCGCTGGTCGTTTACGAATAGTTGCCTGCTAGACAAGTCAATCCGGAAGAAAACTGAAAGTATGGAGGATATTGAACACCGTGCTGTGATAAAGTTCCTTACAAAGCAAGGAAAGAACGCTCAAACCATATTGAATGAAATGGAAACCGTTTATGGAGAACAGTGCCTTAATAAATCAATGATTTATAAGTGATATGGTCTTTTCAAACATGGTCGGCTCAGGATGGCCAGTTGAGGCCACCACATCAGATATCGTCGAAAAAGTGGAAACATTTCTACTGCAAGATGCAATTATCTGCATTAGTTGGAGTATTAGATACCACCATTTTGCGTATCCTACATGACCACCTGGGTATGACAAAAGTCAGTGCAAGATGGGTATCGAGAATGCTCACGCCGCTGCAGAAACAGCATCGCGTCTGTGCGTCCAAAGATTTTGGAGCGGACTGTTACCGGAGATGAAACATGGGTTTATCACTTTGAGCCTGAGTCCAAACAGGAGTCCATGCAAAGGCATAAAAAGGGGACACCACCGCCAAACAAATTCAAAGTGTCAGAATCGGCTGGAAAGTTGTTGGCTACTGTTTTTTGGGATTGTGAGTGGATATTATGGATTGATTACAAAGAAAAAGGTAGGAGCATAACCGGAGAATATTACGCAGCGATATTAGAAAAATTAAAGGGAGCCATCAAGGAAAAGCGTCAAGGAAAATTGACCAAGGGTGTGTTGCTCTTGTAAGACAATGCACCGGTTCACAAGAGCAAAGTTGCAAAGCCTGCTCTGCACAAGCATGGTTTTTAATCAATAGTCCATCCACCCTACAGTCCAGACCTGGCACCTAGTGATATTTATTTGTTCCCCAATTTAAAAAAAGACTTACGTGGAAGAAAGTTTTCCGACGACAATGAGGTAAAGGAGGCAATTTTGTCCCATTTTGAGGCGAAAGATAAACAATATTTTTATGATGGTTTAGAAAAATTAATTCATAGATCTAATGAATGTATTGTGCTTAAGGGTGATTATATTGAAAAGGAAAAATAGATTTATTGTTTTATTTTATATAAAACCCTTTCATTCCACGAACTTCTGGACCTCCCCTCGTACTTTATAATTGTTATGCACATTGTAGTAATGAGGTACTATTTCTTCGTATCTTTTAGGAATCTAATCTTCTCAATTGTGTATCTTTCATTTCATCAATTAGATTCATGTCTTTGGAATTAGCCTCATCTGATGGATATTTTCTATATTTAAACTTTTTGCAAAGTTATGTATGTATTTCGGTGTCTTCCATATCGAAGTAGAGGGATTCTCTAATATCACTATTTCTTAATTGTTGGTTCTTCGTACAGTTCAATGTCCACCATGCCTCTTATTTCATATATTTTTCTCATATATTGGGTTCTTCTTTATCATTACACACACATTTATCTTATGTGTAACTTTAAAAAGATAATTGTCAATGAGTTATCTGGTTAGTAGGCAACCAGTCATGCACTCATATTAATTGAGCGAGAACCCTGAGTTATCAGTGCTACCACAGATCTCTCTTAATTCAAATAAAATAACTATTCTGCAAATCTAATGAAGGACATTATTTTATTTTAACGATTAATTAACGCAAACAAAGCAACGTGACAAAAATGAAACCTAATTTTATAGTAAGTTTTCAAGGTGTACTCGTTGTTTTATTTGCGATTTTGTTGAGCTTCCACAGAAAGAAAAAAGAATTCGAACTCGGTTCTTAGGTGATGCGCGGGTGGACTGTCAAGTGCTCAGTCGGTAACAAGTATCGCCAAACCGGATAGCAGCGGATGATAGTATACGGTGGTTATACTAGGTCTGCATGCAACCTATCTACACTGCTTTCCGTAAATTTGGTTCCAATATACGGAACTTGGTTAACGAATAATTGTAAATATGTAACAATAATAATGGCAATTAAAGATCGTCAATTAGAATCCATTCTAGATGATTTAGAAAGTAGGTTTAATTGAAGACTGACTGTAGGATTTCGATAGGAATTGATATTGTGAAATATACGTCCATTACCCGATAGAATAGATTAAATTTATACACAACAGTGTGTAGTAGTTCTCATATAACAAATGGGCTGAAAAGTCCCGGGCCTAACAAAGAAAACACGTTTTGTTTTGGTTCAAAATTAGCTTTATTCATCAACGTAATCTCCATCAAGAGCAACGCAATCATTCCAGCGCCGCTCTAACATTTCAATACCACCTTTGTAGAACGATTTATCTTTTGCCTCAAAATAGCACTTGGTGAAACTTGAATAAACCATGCTTATTTGGAGCAACCCTTACACATTCTCACATAGATTACAAACTCTCCTTAAAAATTAATAGAATCACCTCATTTTTGTTGTAATTTTTGTATTACTGAGGGCAAGCTTCAGACATATGAACATTACTGTACACACGGACGCCATTAATCCCTGTAGCCTAGCTCTTTACCGGTTAGGAAACGGAGAGATGGGCCAACGATACGGGTGGAAGCTACTTAATTCTGCCCGTCCGTGATGTGTACTTTGGCGTTGTTTCGCGAAATTTATTAGTCTTTCGCGTTGCCCCGTTTGGACTGGGCTGCCGTGTAGGTTGTCGGTCTTTGTTGTCCTTCTATTCGTACGTAAGTACACGTAGAGACGTAGTACTGGATGAAAGAGAACCTGTCGGGAATGGTACGCGAAATATCGCACACAATGAAAGCCAGAAAGTATAATATAGTAATGATTTAATGGTCTCTGGTATAAAAGGAGAATTTATTATTATGTCAAAGTTCTGACTTTGGAAAAATCGTCATGGATACACCTAAGTGCTCGCAAATAATATACATATGAATGTTTTTCGAAAGGAAATATTTAATACCTTCTGAACTAAGAAGCAAGGATTCTAGATTAGTATTGAGGTCTATTAAAACTATCGAATTATTTTAACCACATTAAAAGTTCAATGATAATAGGTACCAATATCAAATAATAATAATCCCCAGAGGAAAACGTTCTACCATCTAATGAAGACCTCAAAATTATTATAGAATATTCTTCAAAGTTGGTGGAACAATTTTTTTCTGAAGGCATAATACATTTGAAAATTGAAATTGAAACTAATGTAGATACACTATTGCCAAATACGAGACCAATTTTTATCACGTCACGTTTTTTTTTTTCTACTGCATTTTTTGTTTGCGAAAATTGGGTTTTATGAAGTAATATGTTAAGGCTCTAGATTTGCAAAGGGACTGTTTCAAGTAAGTTTCCAAGTTACGAGAAAAATTTATGCTGGAATATTTGATGTTCCTCAAATTAGAACTTTAATGACGGACCCAAATTTCATCAACTCTATGAACGAAGTTAAGAGAGAAGCCTGGACTTTTTCATTCACTATGGTGGTAGGTTGTAACATGAGTATAAAGCTTCATTTTCTTCATAGTCATCTTGACAGGGTTTCCGAAAACTGGTTTATTTCCAAATACCATACGGGGAAACCATTGCCCTACCCTTAAGTTCCAAACCAAACCTACTTTTTCCTTTCTAATATCCCCTACGCCATCATCAAACCCATCTAGCCAGCGTGGAAGATTCAAGCTAACAACCCTCAAACATGGTAATTTTTCAAACTGATGGATGCGTACACCAGGTGGGTGGAATATCAATAGTCAACTCCCACACCTCAAGGATGCCTCAAGGATTCTTGGGGAGGCAAAAATTCGCTTATACTACCTACATCAAGAAACTTCAAGACTCCAACATACAATATAAGAACGGTGAAATCGTTAGAACAACAGATACAACTTGAAGAAGAACTAAAACAAATAAAACGGAATGTTCTCAGTGAAACTAGATTAGCGAAAGAAAAATGTAACGTGGAAGTCTGGGCACGTACTTCATCAAAACAAGAGTCAAGAAAACACATATCTTGGTGGTATAGGGATCCTAATCCATAAAAACACAAAACACATAACCAAATTTAAATCGATATCGCGCTGAGTAATTTATGTTGTCCTACAAATATCTAAAAGATGTAAACTCCAGATTATTCAAGTATATGCCCCCACGGACAATTCTTAGAACTATAAATCGTTTATATTGGTTCCTCTTATACTATTTTCCAAGAACTACTCGTGCCAAATTTCGCTTAGCAGAAGGGATGTGGTAAATACGTTTTACTATTATTAGTTGAACATCTTTGAGCGAAAAAATTATGTCACATCTTGTTATCAGCAAACAATGGCAGAACTTCAACAATTGGTAGGGAATTATTTTATTTATACCATGGTAGATGAAAGTACGTATAAGTGTGGCCGTTATATTGCCCATTTGTTAATAGGAATTCTTCATGAAAATATTGTAGGTAAATCATATTTAATTTATTGCAAAGAACTTCAAGAAACAAATAGTGTGACAATTGCTCAATTTGTTCAAGAAGGTTTATCAAATTTCCTTTTACCTGGACCATACATGATAAAAGCCGCGTAAAATTTAAAAATTCTTTATAGTAACATTATTCATACCACTTGTTTAGCTCATGGGTTCAATCGTCTAGCCGAAGACATTAGGAATCAATTTCCTTTGATTAATGATTTAATTAGCAATGTCAAGAAGGTATTTCTAAAAGCACCTTTACGAATCCAATTTTATAAGAAGCAACTGACTAATACTGTATTTAAATAAATAAATGGGAATTATTGAAATTTTATAATTTGTTTACATCTTATCAGCTTTTAACAGTAACAATTAGAGATTCTTCAAAGAACATAGCATAGTATAGAGTTAAATTTTGACGTGATACGCGAAAACTAATATGATTTTCGGATTCGGCACATCCAAATTAGTAAATCTCACATAGAAATAACGATATGAAATTCATCTAAATTTGCTCCCAGCGTATAGTGGTTCGAGAAATTTCAAGTGATATACGAAAGTACTTGATCGGTTAACGTACTTTACAATCGCTTAATTGTACAACGCCTTCGAGTGGACTCTTCCCGTAAGAGACTCTAACGTTATAGGTTAAGTGGATGTGGCTTCGTAAAGAGATATAAACGCTGTACGGTAACCTTCCGTCAATAAGGCGTTTTAAATATACATTTCGCTTGCAGAGATCTCAAGAGGGGAAGAATGGTCAGGTCGAGTATGTTGCCGTCTACCACAAGGGGAATCCTGTAAAAGAGCCTGCGTTACCGCCACCAGTACCGGGGATTTAAACGGCATCTGCCGGAGAAGTGACGAGATGACGTTCTACAACTGCCTGGACCGTCAGGAGCAAGGTGATCAATGCTGCAACCAATCCGAAAATAGGAAATGTCGCGATGCCTGCCTGAGCATCTTCAGGAGTTACCCGGCCTCCCCCACCAAAGAACAGAGGGACGACGTGAATGACAATTGCGAACAGAGCAACGTGTATCAATGCGTTAAGGATTTCATGAAGGTCACGCCCGCTACCAATCTGCACAATTGTAAGTACGACAGGGATTCAAATGGGAGAATTTAATCGATGTTTTCTTAAAGCGTCCCCTTTGCAGATTTGAGATGCTGTGATAAAACTAACAAAAGTAGATGTAGAGATACGTGTAAGAATATCCTCTCGACGAAGACCACAACAACGATAGAAGATATCATGAACGAGCTGGAGGATAAAGAAGATTGTGGACCACCATTATTTCACGTAATATTATTAATTTATTATATTTACATAGAAGGGACGATCCGAAACATGTTCACAATTAATTTGTGTGCTCAGATTTCAACTGTTTGGCGATCTACCTTAAAATTGTTAGGCTACTGTGATACAGGATTATAGCGTAGGTACTTGGGGTGTATCATAGTCTAGTTAGGTCATAAGTTAATGGAAAAACCGATATCTAAAAGTGCGCCTTTATTGGTTTTTACAAAACTGTGTTTTACGAGGGGAGATCCAGAAGTTCGTGGAATGAAAGGGTTTTAAATAAAATAAAACAATAAGTCTATTTTTCCTTTTCAATGTAATCACCCTTAAGCACAATACATTAATTAGATCTATGAATTCATTTTTCTAAACCATCATAAAAATATTTTTTATCTTTCGCCTCAAAATGGGTCAAAATTGCTTCCTTTACCTCATTGTCGTCGGAAAACTTTCTTCCACGTAAGTCTTTTTTTTAATTCGGGAACAAATAAAAATCTCTAGGTGCCGGGTCTGGACTGTAGGATGGATGGATTATTGATTGAAAACCATGCTTGTGCAGAGCAGCCATTGCAACTTTGCTCTTGTGAACCGGCGCATTGTCTTGCAAGAGCAACACACCCTTGCTCAATTTTCCTCGACATTTTCCCTTTATGGCCTCCTTTAATTTTTCACAATTCACAATTCCAAAAAACAGCAGCCGTCAACTTTCCAGCCGATTCTGACACTTTGAATTTCTTCGGCGGTGGTGTCCCCTTTTTATGCCATTGCATCGACTCCTGTTTGGACTCAGGCTCAAAGTGATGAACCCATGTTTCATCTCCGCTAACAATCCGCACCAAAATCTGTGCAGGTTTGTCTCCATACAGCTCCAAAAATTGTTTGGACGCACAGACGCGCTGTTGTTTCTGCAGCGGCGTGAGCATTCTCGGTACCCATCTTGCACTGACTTTTGTCATACCCAGGTGGTCATGTAGGATACGCCAAATAGTGGTATCTGATACTTCAACTAATGCAGATAATTGCTTATCTTCAAACGGGCATCTTGCAGTAGAAATTTTTGCACTTTTTCGACGATGTCTGATGTGGTGGCCTCAACTGGCCGTCCTGAGCGGGGGTCGTCTTCAATCGACTCCCGACCATGTTTAAAAAGACCATGCCAGTTATAAATCATTGATTTACTAGGGCACTGTTCCCCATAAACGGTTTCCATTTCATTCAATATGGTTTGAGCGTTCTTTTCTTGCTTTGTAAGGAACTTTATCACAGCACGGTGTTCAATTTCCTCCATAGCTTTAGCAGGCAACTATTCGTAAACGACTGACGCTATAGGGCTGCAACTTAACTTATATACTAATGATGAGTCGCCAATCAGAATGACACCTAGCGAGCGCCCCTATCCCCACTCCATCCCCCCCATTCCACGAACTTCTGGACCTCCCCTCGTAGTTACTACATTATAGAATTACAAATTTTTGGATGTCGCTGCACGGCATTGCATGTCTTCACCATACTTTACGTAAGATGGTATCTAACCGACATGTCATTAGGCAGCTGAGCAGTAACTGTTAAATCGGTGGATTCGTCGAACTGCAAAGAAAAGTATGTATATTCCATGATATGTCCTGGCTTATGAATTCGACACGCCTTGTGACTGTTGGACGAGATAACTCAAGTTTTTTAATAGCAGACCCTGATTTATGTTTAGAATCTCCAAATAAAACCTCACCCTCTTCGAAAAATTCTTTCTTCACAACCGTTCCGTCTTCAAAAGTCTCGTATGGGTTCACTAATATATGAGAAATTTCAATTGACGCAATCGTTGTAGCTTTTGTTTGGGTGATTTGAACAAGCTTAGTTCTTTTACTAAACAAGTTATCAAATCATGCACTTATCGTTCTCTTAATTCACTCTTTGGTGGTAAATCGTTTTTATGATTGGTTCTATGATGCCTCTCTATGTTTCTACTCTTAGGTATCGCAACTGATATTCGGCAAATGACACAAATACGCTTATCCTTCACTATACAACATAAAAATTTCTCCTCCCAAACGGGGTCATTCTAGTTTAACTGTGAATCGACTTAAATTGGGAATCATCAAACAAAAACTACGAATCAACCGATATCGAGTAATATTTCCCAAAATCGACTCAAAAAACTTGTTGTATCGATACCAGAAATTTTAAAGTTCAGAATCGTCCTTCGTTAGAGTCCTTCTACAAAATATTTCCAATGGTTCCAATCAAAATATCCGTTTGAAATTCCAGAATCCGCTGTGGCAATGCTTCCTAAAAGAATACAACGTTTCGCCAGCGATAGAGGTCTCCACCATCGACAAGGTAGGGATGGATTCTGCGAAATGGCATTGCTGTCAACGAGCTTCGAGTAACCAATGTAAGAACTTGTGTTCGAAAACATTCACCAAAGACTGGTCTGCTTTGTGGCAGGATTTTCATAGTAAATGCCTCAGTCAACTTTCCGAGGAACGGTTGAGAAGCTGCATAGATGAAGGTAATTTTTTTGATATACTTTTGCGTCTTTGATGCTTGGAAAGAAAAATAATATACAATGTAATCTCAATTTGTGCTGGCAGTACCTATTTCCGGACTTGTACGTTGTGATCTTGAGTAGGTATATGTCGACGTTTCGCCGAACATTGCGACTGGCATTTTCAGGACCATATTGTAAGATAACTGGTCGTCTAACTAATGGTACCACCTACTCAAGATCACGGCCTACATACAAGCCTAGTAATTAATATATACTTCTACACCATATAGAGTTATACCAAGAAGCCCTTGGGCAGTATTCATATATTTAAACGAAATGTATGTTAATTTTTGCCAATCAAATACAGCAGGCTTTTCAAATTTCATCTTAATATAGTCTAGTATAATATGACAACTTGTAAATGTACGACAGGTGTAAGTTATATTCCTCCCAAAATCTCATGTAGAGACAGATCTCCATGATGCAAGTTCAACTGAAGCTTGATTTCATTAGTGTAATTAACAGTGGATCTTCTTTAGGTATATTTGCTGCAATCCATCCTAGATAATGTTTTAAAATTAAGCAAATGAATAAATATTCTAATAATAATTGTAATGAATTTCATAATTCCACTTAACGAACACCACAATGCTGCAAAACAGCACAGTTATAAACATGAGGAATTTACAGGAATAGGTTAGTTGTATCACGTGTCTTTGTTTTGTTTGGAAACTTTTCAGTGTAGCCACAATACTTACTGACGTCATAACTTACACGGTCCATTAAGATCCTTATTTATATTTTTCAGTGGATGAACCCTGCGAACTAGGGTGTGATGGCCTAAGTTTCTGTACAAACTTCAACAACCGTCCAACAGAACTCTTCAGATCTTGCAAGCCTCAAGCTGATGAAGCCGCAAGGAATGACGTCACTATGTGGCAAACCCAACGCGAACTAAGTCTACCAGGTTTGACCCTACCCTTGAAAAACATCTCGAAATGCTCGCCTAACACGTGGAAAGCCGTAGCTTGCATCCTACAGATCAAACCGTGCTCTAGATATTCGCACAGCAATCAAATCTGTAGGGATATATGCTTGGAAATACTGACAGATTGCGCTGACTGGTCTAGGATATCTCCTGAATACTCTCCTGAAGGGATGTGCTCCAGATTATCTCCGGATGACGTCGGTGCGTCCTGCGTAACTTTGCAAAATTACCTGTTTCCATCGGACGCCTCGTATCAAAACGGACAGGTGTCTTCACCTTGTAAGAATGATCCTTGCGCACCGGATCAAATTTGCTCCATCGATCGAAATTACATCCCCGGGAAGTCCTTACCCTATACTTGTACTCCTGGTTGCAAGTTGGGCGAGGTATCAGAATATATGGTACCGATTGGCACCTATGTTAGAATACCATTACCAAATAGTTCCAAAAGATGCCTTCAAATATGTAAATGTACAATGCACGGTATACAGGAATGCCAACCCGTTCCTTGCGTGACCCTTAGCCCTTGTTGGATGGGAAACAGCTACGAGAAACCTCATGGAGCCCATTTTCCCATAGAATGTAACATGTGCAGCTGTTACGTATCAGAAGTGATCTGTAGCAAGAAGCAATGTGAGACTACGAGTCTCAGCGGGAAGAATACGGCTTATACTACGTTGCCATGCAATTGTCCGCCTCACTACGTTCCAGTCTGTGGTCGAAATGGTAATATCTATCCCTCAGCTTGTTTAGCAAAGTAAGTCGTTGCAATTTGCATAAAATTTTCGTCCAATGTAACTGTGTTTCTCCTCAAAGGTGTGCCGAATTGAGCGACGGTGATATTGAGTACGAATCTTGTCCGGATCCATGCAAGAGCAACCCCTGCGAGATTGGCCACAAATGCGTTCCGGATCCTAAAGTATGCCTGACGTTAATTGACAAGCCATGTCAACAGTATCAATGTGGTAATGTTACATTTTACGATATTCTCTTTAAATAGTATCTCAGACTTTCACGGCCGTTTGTCATAGTCGTAACGGTTGTCGGGTTCCGCTGTGTCACCAGGTTTTTTATCCCTGACGTTTCGCGAGCTACTGCGAAGGTACCTTTGAAAATGCGGAACCCGACAACCGTTACGACTATGATATTCTTTTTGTAATCAAGTCTACTAAACGTGCTCCAGCAATCGTCATTTATATTGTTTTTATTGCCTCTTTAGTGTTGGTCTTTTGGTAACACTTTGAAACTAAGTTCAGATCGAAGACCTCTGAATGTGTGCAGCTAATCGTTTGTATAGAATCTGAGTTAAAACGTGTTTGATCTCAAAAAAAAATAAATATAGTCTCCAAGAAAAATTATTCCAAATGAATTTTCTGGATATAAAACTGTTTCACTACACTTATTTACGATGCATTACAGCAAATTTGTGTTGAGTGATATAAAGTAGTAGACATGCCAAACATTAACGCTTAAGGAGTTTAGATTGTGTTTATTGTTCTTTTTTTAATATCGATCTTTTGGTAGTACTTTGAAGCTAACTTCGAAGACTTTTGAATGCGTTCGATCAACAGCTAAAATAGAGCTGGGTGGACGCGTTTTCAATCTGAAAACACTTGTTTGAATCAGGTACTTCCAATGGTGCAGCTGTAATGTCAATCCCAAAACAATTAATAACCTTTAGAGAGAAGAAACAACTTTGAACACTGTGGAATTTGTCAGAAAAGTTATTTGAAAACAATTATCTGGGAGTGGAACTGTTTTAAAACTTATTTACGATATATTCAAGCAAATTTGATGAAGTTTCTTTAAAATTCAACTAGCCAAACGCGTTCAGTGATATTAAACGGTTCGTCCTAGGGCCCTACAATTGATTGAACACATTTTTCGGAAGTATAAGACAAGTTTAGCCACATATTACTGTTTGAGGACTTTGTACCGTTCCTATTGTATTTGTAAAATCAATTGTTTGATAACACTTGAAGCTAAGTTCACTCCGAAGACCCATATGAATGCGTTTTGAATTGCCTCCTTAAAATCTAGGTGAGTGCGGTATTTAATCTGAAAAAACCTCTTGCAATATAAATTTGGGCACTTTTAGTGATGCATTGGCAATAAAGATGTCTTTAAATTAAAAGTATCCTTTATAAAATGTAGAGAATTTTAAAAACTATAAGAGAAGTAAATATAATCCGTAAGGAATCGTCTCAAGCGTATTTACGAAACATTCAAGCAAATTTAATATAGTTTCATATCTTACAATTGACTGGACTATATTTAAAAAAAAAATAGGCATCCTTAATCAAGTTTTAACGAACATTGGTGGAATCTTATTTCATTTTATATTGTTTTTATGCCTCCTTAATGTTAATCTTTTGGCAGCATTTCGAACCTAACTTCACTATGAACACTCTTGGCTGCATTCAGCCAATGGCTTCTATAGAATTTGGGTGAATGCAATTTTTATGGTAATTTAAACATTTCCACTGGTGTTACTGCAATAATAATGTGTCAAACAAGGAGAGGTTCCCGGCTATCAAATTCAGATAATGAAACTTGGTAGCTAAGTAGAGTATGTTGAGACTTGAATATAAAATTTTTTTTGCTTGTGCAAAAATTTAATATGAAAATTCATAGATTTCCAGTCTTCTTAATTTAATTCTTCAACGAAAGTAGATAGAACAAAAATTTCAATGCAAATATTGTACCTTATCGAAAGATCTTTCCGGACACGTGAATATGGTATATACAGGGTGTTGCATTTAAGCGCCACCTACTTATGGCAGAGCTGATCATAGTAATGTGGAAAAGAAATTAATGCAATTGTTAATCCTTGACACCCTTTATTCATTTTTAAGCATGTTTAGTTATACAGGGTGTTCCAAAGCTGTAGAATTTTTATTTTCTTTCTTTTTTTTTAAGTTCCAATATACTCTTTTGACACTCAGGAACCTTTCCTCGTAAATCAAATGCACGTTTTAGGAAATGCTAAAATTTGAATAATTCAGTGAAACATTACGATTGACTGGGCACACTTTGTTCCATGCAAAACTTATCGCGTTCAACTTAATGTTAGTTTGGAGAACTTTGCTTAACATCTGTGAAATTTGACTTTAACCCATGTCACAGTATAATAGAGGCAGTGGTTCCAAAAATTATACAGGAAAAATAACATATTTAATACCATAACTCATTAGTAGGAATAATATACAACTGATATTAACGGACATTTTTTAATCCCTTCGTAGTACTAATCTTGAACTTTTTTCTTCCAGTTAATGGAAGCGCAAAATGCGAACTACTTCCAAAGGATCCCGTATGCGATATCAATAATCAACAGTTCGATAATGCTTGCTTCTTAGCTCACACCAACCGAAAATTGGCCTATCGTGGTCCTTGCTTGAAAAATTGCGACAACCGCGGCGAAGTATGCGGAATAAACGGCAGGACTTACACCTCAGAGTGTGCCGCATGGTCCGATTATACCAGCGTGGACTATACGGGACCTTGCGTGGCTGTTGGATTGATAACGGACAAGAAAAAGGAGCAATGTCCCGGAATCAAGTGCAGACCTTTACCAGATCGCAATTGCCTAGGATTTACACCTCCAGGGGCATGTTGTCCGATCTGTGGAGGTACCTTACGTCTGCTATTTTCGCGGAAGCAGATCGATAGGGCCTTATACGCTCTCCAAAAGAAAGATACTTACCCTCTAACATTGAAAGCCATGCTCCAAGCATTATCGAGGACGATACAAGTCGCGCAATGTGCCCTTAGAGGTTACCTAACCATCGAAATGGATATCTTCGTCATCGTTGAGACCACGGAAAGCAACCCTTCACAGTTACAATTAGAGGCGTGCATCAGGGAAGCTGAGAAGATCGCAAGCTTGATCAACACTCAAAGTCCGAGGGTCGCAAGCGAACTAAGTTTGAGCTCTTTAGTTTTGGCAACGCCTGTACACACGCAGAATAAAGCTGCGATCACCTCGATGGCCAGCGACGCGATTTGCGTAGCCTTCTCAATGTTGATAGTCGTGGTGGTGATAAGGTAAATATCTCTCTAGGAGGAACAAAGCTACAAAGAAAGATTCTAGTCGATAACACCAATGGAAGTTATATAAATGTGTAGTTGTAATTGATCAAGTTGACGAGGTTATGTTTGTTTTGTTTTTTTTTGGTTAATTAGGTTTGTTGAATGATGATAATTGCGGTGTAATGAAGTTATCCGTTGAATATTAAGGAAACCAAATTGCTTTTTCACGATCGAATATTGGGATGGAAGTGTTGCTTTCGAAATTCGAGTAACATAGTTTGAATCTCATGAATTCCGGAAAGAATCGGATTTAAGACCAGTAAGGTTACTAAGCGAAAATTTCCATTTTGTTGAAGTTTAATGAAAAATGAAATTTGAGTTCCTATTACGATGAAATCAAAATTTTCCGCAACACCCAATCAAAATATGTATTCCTTTTTAAAGTAATTGGGAAAAAAAACCCTATTTAACAATTAATTCTACGAAAAATAGCTTCTGAAAGGCAAAATGAAAGTGGCTTAGCATGTTGATATCCTATTAGGTATTATAGGAACATATAAATGTGTCATGGAACCATATGTTATTATTATTATTATACATATATGATATATATAATAAATGTGAATATTTTCTTAGGAAGACCTATTTATACACGCTAAATATCTTACGATATAGAGCGTAGTTTCTAGACAATGAAAGCTATACTTTCAAATATAATAAAGTGCCATTTATTTCTTGAAAATTTAAACGAATTTTTCAATAATAATAACAATGTTGTCAAGTACAGGGTTCCGTTTAAAAATGCTTTATACGCATTTCTAAATGAAAAATTTCAACCGTGTAGTAAGATATTTTATGACAATTATTTTACCATTCTCCACCATCATTGGGAGATTATCGGTACTTTATGGACGGACCCCATGTATCAGGTCTACCGCAAAAATTCTGTCCGTTTCTAGAAAAAGACCAAATTAATAACTCTTTCATGACTTTAAATAAATAAAATTGAATAACATAATTTCCATCATTATTTATGACTACTTGCCAGCGTGATAATAATTTGTACACCCCATTTTTAAAACACCCCTTATTCTTAGAGGGAAAACTAAATACTCTCTTGGGCTTTGAATTTTTCGTCCCCGCAAGGACAGAAACAAGTGATAATCAGAGGGTGCTAGCTACTGCGAGAATTTCCCAGCCTAGCTCTGCAAGTTTCCAAAACAGTATGTGGCCTGGCATTATCATGAAGCAGTATGATGTCTTTCCTCTTTCCTTGGAGTGCTGTTTTTAAATTATCCAAAATGTGATGGCCTTCGAATGCCCCACTATCTTCTCTTATTCAAGCTCAACTTCGGTTTAGAAGTGGAGGGGACAGATTTTCTGGATTCAGAATATGCCCTTTTCCTTACGATGCTTTCATAGATCATCCCCAGTTATCATCTGGACCAAGAAGGATTCGATTTTGTTCCGTGCAAGCAACGATGTGCGGATGGTGACTAGATCATTCATAACCCATGAAAGATCGAATATTTCCACACTAATCTTAGTTTACGAATATGGTCCGAAATGGATTGTTGAGCTGACTTAAGCCTTTCCGCAATCCCCGATTTTGCTCTAAGATTATCTTGATAGCATCGTCGTCTAGAGACCGATTCTTCGAACCACCTCCTACATGCTCTATTGGAAACTGTACCTTCACCAAATACTTTCAATAAATTTCTACATGTTTCTGTAGCACTTCTTCCTCCTTGGAATTCATACAAAATTCAGTGGCGTAAATGAAATTAATTATTATAAAACCATCTTCCTTCAGTCCTCACCTGGGCATAGCTTCTATTAGCTGGCTTTCATTTCCAAACCTTTTGTGGTAGTCTACCGTGGTTCATTCTCCTCATGTGGCCATACCACAATAGATTTCACTTCGCTCGTATGTTTCTTTCATTTTGATCCTCCTACAAGTCTGTCCACCGCATTTCTTTTCCCAGCAATTATTCATGGCTCCAGCAAACATCGTTAGTTCTCCTGATTTTCTTGCCTCTTTGCCTCAACACTTCGTTTACGGCCTCGTGAATACACTTTTTGATGAAATTATACTGTTATGTCACACTTAATGCTACACGTTATTCCAAAAAGAAAGAGACAAAATTCTAAGCTCAAATTACGATCTATAAATTTGTGAAATTAATTATACGCAGTAAACGGGCCTCTCCAGAGATTTGGGTCTCTCATTTTGGAATATATAACATGAATCATCTCCGTGTCAATTCATTTGCTAGGTAGGAACGGACACAAATTGCCAGTAGATCTAACATTGGAGATGCTCATTTTAAGTAGGTTACCTTAAGCAAAATCAATTTTGTTTGGCCAGTTGAACGCAACGAATAATCAAAATAGAAACGAATCTTATATATAGTCTAATTCGGGAATATTACTTTCTGTGATATTAGTTCTTTTTTATTTTTAATATTAGTAGTTAAGAAGGTGAGTTAGGTTTAAGCTCTTTTCTACATTACATTATATATTACCTGTTTCATTTGATTATTACTTTAAAAATACAACGAAGAGGATTTAATCTAATCCACATTACGATTTTGAAAGGAATCTAACGCAAGAAATGTTATTGTTTCAAGTTAAGATTGTCAGAATACGTTCATCTGAATCTAATGTATTTGTTACAATATTATCATCTACATGCGTTCAGATTGCGAGGTTAAGTTAATAAAATCTACGTTAAACATTTCTTTATATGTTAGATTTGTTTTAAAACAATATTCTCGGGCATTTTGCTTCTTAAAACATCTATATTTCTAATATCTCGAAGAATTTATATTAAAACAAGTAACCACCAATTTTCTAAATGAATATAAAAAATACAAGTCTTTCACCTTGATTTTAATAAAAACATCTTCCGTGATATTAAAGAATTTCGATTTATACGTGACAATATTACCAAAGAAGAATTTATTTCTCGATAGATGAAGGAGATTTAATTTCTTTTCATTATAGATATGTAAATATTTCTTTATTATTATTATTATTATTATCATGAGGGTATTCCTTATCGAGATAATTGTGGTGAAGTAATACCTCTCAAGGAACTGTGTTCAATATGTGAAACTCTGTGCCAAAATCGTGAGAGAAATTTAGCTTAGAAGAGAAAAAGAACTGTTGAGTTATCTAGAGTTGGCAATACTTTTTGACCTTTAGAATCATGTTAGGCAACCGTTTAAAATATAAAGATAAATCATAATTTCACGAATCTTAGTATTGCCAACCTAATTAAACGTTTGGTTTAATTAGATTGGCAATGGATGGTTGAAAATGGATTATTGTGCCAAAAATATATTGCTTAAAATTTTCGAATATTTTGGATAAAATGCCTCTTTTTCTCACCAAGATACATACGTATAATAATATATTGTTTCAATTTGTTTTTATTTTTTAAATAAATGTAAATATACGTAATAAATAAAGTTATATAAAAAAAATAACAACAATAATCTATAAATATTATAAAAAAGTATGGGAATGACGACATTTTATAATTTATGCAGTCTCTCCCTACCATTGTTTATACTTAGATTGTAGTTTGTACTGTATATAAAAATATGACGATGATTTAATAAATGTTATATTATATTACGTGCCGAGTTTTATTTAAAACAGATTATTTAGCGAAATTAGTGACCTTTTTACTACGTCTGTTAAATAAGTTGCATAACACACGTAAACTTTCTATCTTAAAGTTGATCGGCGGAAGTTATATCAAATCTAAACAACTAATAAATTAGTTAGTCTTGAAGTTATTTAAAATTAATAGAAAATTAGAAATTCCAAGTTTTATACTGCCATGTTGTATATGCAATGGTTCCATTCGAAACAGACTAGTTCGAAGTGTTGCATACACTGCAGGTGAAGGTTTTATAGATTAGAAATGGTTTTTCTTTGGAATTTTCAATTTTATAAAACGATTAGTGACTAGACTAACTTTGATTTTTGTTGTAACGAATATTACCAAATGATCTTCGAGTTATTTTAAATTATACGAAGAGACATCTTTTGGGCGTCTGTCAAAAATTAAACGCTTTCTTTGTGATGGATGTGAAAACCTCAAATACAATAACTGACGATCTTATCATATTCCTAAAGGATTTCAAATACAAGCCTATAAAATTCTAGACAAAGTGGTAGAAAAAGAAAGCACAGCTACAGAAGCCAAAATATTCCGCTATAATCAAATCGCAGGTATAGCAGTAAACTCCACTCACACAAATTTATTAATTATGCGGAACGCAGCGTTTCGAAAGCACGTCGGCTCTCATTGTCAACCGTGTTACCGACTGAAAGTAAAAATTGTATCACACATGCAAATTATTTTCTACGCAGGCTCTGAAATTTCTAAAACATATGACTATTTACAATCTACTCGGTGGTCTAATGCCTTTTTCGGGAAAGGATGGACCTGAAAGCGAACCGTATCTTTAACAGGGCCTATGGTAATAAATCCACCAAACTCTGAATTTACTGGGTAGATTTAGTCATCTGTTAGGTTGTAGGTAATGTTTAAATTACCTTCCTAGAAGATTATAGTGAAAACTAACCTATGGTCAGTTGCAGTGTGGTATTTACTATATTCACGTCGTGAGCGAAATATCGTGTGACAATTTTTTAAAATGCATCGGCGAAGAGAAATTAGTACGGAAACATGTGCACTTATAATAGCTTACCATAAAAGTGGCATAAGTAATCGACGAATTGCCAAAAAAATGAAAATACACCACGCTACGGTTGACTATAACGTAAAAAATATCGGGAAACTGGCAGTTTTCTTAATAAAAGACGGAGTGGAAGGCCAAAAGCGACAACATCTGCAGATGATCGCAGAATAGTGGTTACCAGCAAGTTAAATAGACGCAAAACAGCCCCGGAAATCACCGCAGAATTAAATGTTGGTCGCCAAAAACTAGTCGGTGTTTCTACAGTCAAACGTCGCCTACAGAAAGCCGGGCTCCATGGACGTATTGCGATGAAAAAGCCATTACTACGCAAACAAAACAAGCAAAAGCGACTTAAATGGGCTCGTGAACACCAACACTGGACCATAGAAGAGTGGAACAACGTCCTATGGACGGATGAGTTCAAATTTGAGCTGTTCGGAACCCGAAGACGCATATTCGTAAGAAGATCTGTGAGTGAACGTGCCAGAGAAGAGTGTATTGCTGCTACCGTGAAGCATGGTGGAGGTTCTATCATCATTTGGGGCTGTTTTGCTGGCACTAGTGTAGGGGACATTGCGAAAATTGACGGTATATTAAAAAAAGAAGGCTACCGCGAAATTTTGGAGAACCACACAATACCTTCTGGAATTCGACTTTTGGGTTAAAATTCCTCTAAATTATGTAAAGACTATTTACGCCATTTAGAAGAGGAAAAAACTCTCAAAATTATGGAATGGCCTCCCCAGAGCCCCGACTTGAATCCAATCGAGTTACTATGGGAAGAACTAGATCGCAAAGTACGGAAATCGGCTCCGACATGAGCTACTGACGTGTGGAACAAATTGTAATCGAGTTGGACCTCAATAACACAAGAAACTTTGGCAAAACTTATTGCGACAATGCGTCGATTCTGTGCTGCAATTATTAAATCAAGAGGTCACATAGATGAAAGCAAAATTTAAATTAAACGTTTTAATTTTCACATTTATTTAATATATTTTTATTCATGTACGTGTATCTGTACATAAAAAATAAATATTATTAACATTTTTGCTGAGTTTTTATACATTTTTGCTGTCAGTGAGAGTGCCTAAACACTTTTGAGCGGTAGTGTACATACCTTAATAAAGATAGAGCGACATCTTTCGGGAAGGAGTAACACCTTCTTTCAATTATAGTTTTCAAACGTAGAAATTCTTGACAATTTTCATCTACTCCTTTTCTATATTTTTCAACAATACGTAATTTGATCTGAAGCAGTAGCAATGTATTAGTATTAGATATTTTTTATTGCAAGATTATTTTCGAACAGGCTAATAAAATGTGTATAATGTTGTCTACGATCTGGATTGTTTCATGTCCATTACAAAACAACGTGTAACGGTGTAACACAATTACAGACCCGGTAATAAATTAATCACCTTGAAATCGCCACAAACACTTGAATTGTGAATATTTTATTGTTCCAAGTAGTAACGTCATTACGTGCTGCGATTTTTTTTAATTCAACTGTGTAAGCTCGTATTAGAATTTGTGACCACCAGCTCTCTTTTTTTCTTTTATAAATTAACGCGACTTCCAAGCTATATTTAGATGAATCTATGAAGATTTTCCATGCTTCCGTTTGATGAACTTTTAGGGTAATATTATTACTAAACGCTGCATCATCGCTAGAAGGAACTAAATCCGCTAATTCTTAGGATTATCTGAACTTCTCTTTTTTTGTTAACTTGAAATCTTCCAATCGGGAGCTCAGTATTTAAAATGTTGCTTTGCTCTGTTCTAAAAAGCGAATTAAATTATTCAATCATCCGCTGTTAAATAATATGGTAGTTATTTGTTTTAGATCATTCAGTGATTGAGTTTCACGCTGAAATTATCTATCTTTTCTTTCGTGATACAAGATTTAGTTTTTAAAATGTATCTTGTTACATATTTTAAGCAAAAAATTACCGATATCTCATTTGTTCTCGGAATAGTTGTTATATAACTGCCGCAGTGCAGTGAAAACTCCAGCTCAGTCGCCTGGTATAAACATTATCGAAAATTTGCGACTTATTCTTGAAACAAAAGTCCGTTGTCATCGAATATCCAATAGGAATGATCTAGAAAATGCTTTGTTACAAGAATGGAACAGTATTTCGCCAGATTATACGTATAAGTTAGTAGAGTCTGTTCAAAATAGATTATAAATAATTATAAAATCTAAAGGAAACGCAATTAAATATGTATTAATTATTTCTTTTTTAACTTTCAAAAATAATGAATTCATTCTTATTGTAGGTGCATAATTTTCATTGTGATGCTAAATATGTAACCGCTGTAATGTTAGCTGATTAGAACTCGTAATACTTGTTCGAATTAGCTTTGTTTTATTTTTGTAACGTATTTCAAGAATGGTAGATACAAATTATTACTTTTACTAACATTTTCAGCTTCCTACAAAGTTATATACTACTGCATCATTTTCACTATGAATCACTGCATGTCTAAGACTTGTGATATTGGCAAAATAATGTCTCTGCTATTTGTTTACGCAGAGAGATGTAATTTTAGGTAATTCCTAACTCATACACTTGCGAGCTCCTGTGAAATTAGTTCTTTCTGTGTTATACAGCATTATTATTAAATTATTACTTCTCCTCTTAAGCACTTTTTAAAACTTGATGAGAATACATTTCAACGTTCTTTAAAAAGCTTCCATTTCCTTCCTTCTAGCGAAACTAATAGATTCAAAGCTTTCAAGAACTGGGCTTTAAATCAAGCGGAAAAAGGGTCATTTCCTATACGCTCCAGAAAAAAAGGAAAGTTCGCCGGCATAATGAAATTCTCATTTGCGCCGAGATGAATCTCAACCGACATTCGATATTCTACGTTCAGCACGTCTACGTAGCTCCGAAGGCGATGAAGGCTCGCCTCTACGAATTATAAAATCGATGGCTAATTTTCAATAAGCTTTATGGAAGATGAGGATAAAAATGGTAATTGAAGAAGCACCGTGAAGCCGTAGCAGTTGTGAGTTCGATGTAGATATCGGAGCAATGGATGAGATTAATGTCGGTCGGGTAAGTGATGCCTGGCCATTGCTGAAATTTGTTATTGAGGTCATTTATCTTGAAAACAAAAGTTAATAAAAACGTGTGTATTTTCCGCGGAGGGGAGATATATTGTGAGATTGTAGCAGTGCTACGAGGGGAGGTCTAGAAGTTCGTGGAATAGAGCTGATGGATTAGTGTATAAGTTGAGTTGCAGCCCTATAGCGTCGTTTACAAATAGTTGCCTGCTAAACGAGTCAATCCGGAAGAAAAGTGAAACTATGGAAGAAATTGAACACCGTGCTGTGATAAAGTTCCTTACAAAGCAAGGAAAGAACGCTCAAACCACACTGAATGAAATGGAAACCGTTTATGGGGAACAGTGCCCTAGTAAATCAATGATGTATAAGTGGCATGGTCTTTTTAAACATGGTCGGGAGTCGATTGAAGACGACCCCCGCTCAGGACGGCCAGTTGAGGTCACCACATCACACATCGTCGAAAAAGTGCAAAAATCTCTACTGCAAGATGCCCGTTTGAAGAAAAAACAATTATCTTTGCTATTGCGTATTCTACATTACCACCTGGGTATGACAAAAGTCACTGCAAGATGGGTACCGAGAATGCTCACGCCGCTGTAGAAACAGCAGCGCATCTGTGCGTCCAAACAATTTTTGGAGCTGTGTGGAGACAAACCTGCACAGATTTTGGAGCGGATTGTTATCGGAGATGAAACATGGGTCCATCACTTTGAGCCTGAGTCCAAACAGGAGTCCATGCAACGGCATAAAAAGGGGACACCACCGTCAAAGAAATTCAAAGTGTCAGAATCGGCTGGAAAGTTGATGGCTACTGTTTCTTGGGATTGTGAGGCGATATTATTGATTGATTGCAAAGAAAAAGGTAGGGGCATAACCGGAGAATATTACACAGCGATATTAGAAAAATTAAAGGAGGCCATCAAGGAAAAACGTCGAGGAAAATTGACCAAGGGTGTGTTGCTCTTCCAAGACAATTCGCCGGTTCACAAGAGCAAAGTTGCAATGGCAGCTCTGCACAAGCGTGGATTTCAATTAATAATCCATCCTAAAGTCCAGACCTGGTACCTAGTGATTTTTATTTGTTCCCTAATTTAAAAAAAGACTTACGTGGAAGAATGTTTTCCGACGACAATGAGATAAAGGAGTTTAGAAAAATTAATTCATAGATCTAATAAATGTATTGTGCGTAAGGGTGATTATATTGAAAAGGAAAAATAGATTTATTGTTTTATTTTATTTAAAACCCTTTCATTCCACGAACTTCTGGACCGCCCCTCGTAGAAGACATCGACTTGTTAGGGTTATACACAAGGTTCATAGTTATAAAGCAAGTGGCTAATGTTTTTCTTTTTGGTTGAACTTTTACACTAACTATTTGTGGGGTACCATCCGTTTTACATGGCTAGAAGCAATTCTGTCGACTATGAGATGCATACAATTTGACTAGCAGTATAAAACCATGTATAGCTTCTATGCGGACTAAAATTGAAGACCATCTTAGCAGCCTTGTCTAACTCCTTTGTTTGTTGGTATTTCCCCAGTTAATCTTCCGGCTATATCTGCCATAATTCTGGTGTCAGTGTATAAACCCTATATAACTCTTATTAAATGATGTGAATATCCCCATTCTTTTATCCCATAATTTACATCTGTTTACACTATCGAAAGCCCTCTCGAAATCTATAAATAATTTGTTTTTGAGTGAATATTCTGCCTGTGGTTGATCTGCCTTTTCTAAAGCGCATTTGTTCCTTTTCTATTACTTCTTCTGCTACGATTTTCATAGCAGAAGAACTAGTAGGAGATAATACAATGTTCTAGTTTTGTGCGGAATTAGACTACCGAAAGTTGCATGTGCATATTGGGGCTCATTCAGTTTGATAATCTTTCGTAACATTACATTGCTAAAACACATTCACTCTACATTCTTATTTCAAGCCGAATCAAGAAGAAATGGTATAGAAAATCTGCGTTTATTCTCCCGGCGAATTATTCCGAAAGCCTAACAAACCGTAGGCGCGGAAACTTGATGGAATGATTTTGATTTTGCGCGTGAATGATCCTCGCTGCGTGAAGTTAAGTGGAAGAAAGCGGACGAGCCGGCGAAGTAATAAAGATCGAAAGTAATCGTTTTTTATATTGATTTGATTTCGATCGCCGCAGTCGACGAGAAAGCAGGAATGGAAAACAAATAATGTTTCTAGGATTCTGGGTAGTTAATCTGCTTCGGGAGATTATTCAAGGTAAAAATGATTGACGTGTATTTGATGCGATCCGTATATTAAATGAAAGGCGACACGGGTGTTTATGAAAACATTAATGGGCATGGACTGGAACAACTGAATACTGAAAAAAATTCAGGTGTTACTGCTGACCCAGAAAGATTTGTTTTAGAAATAGATCAAATTACGTTATTATTAACCTGACTCTCTTAATATAACTCGTAAGACCTTTTCAAAATATCAGAAGAGAAAGTAATGCTGAAAACTTGGTGTGAGTTCATTATAAGAAATTGGTGAAATAAAAAAAAACTAAAACCTCACAATAACTAAATTTCTTTAATTAATAGTGAAACAATCGATTTCGTATAACAGACTTACACACCCTGAAGGCAGACTAAAATAGTTAAGTGATCCTCCATATACACTACCGCTCAAAAGTGTTTAGGTACTCTCACTGATAGCAAAAATGTATAAAAACTCAGCAAAAATGTTAATAATATTTATTTTTTATGTATAGATACACGTACATGAATAAAAATATATTAAATAAATGTGAAAATTAAAACGTTTAATTTAAATTTTGCTTTCATCTATGTGACCTCCTCTTGATTTAATAATTGCAGCACACAATCGAGGCATTCTCGCAATAAGTTTTGCCAGAGTTTCTTGTGTTATTGAGGCCCAACTCGATTGCAATTTGTTCCACACGTCAGTAGCTGATGTCGGAGCCGATTTCCGTACTTCCCGATCTAGTTCTTCCCATAGTAACTCGATTGGATTCAAGTCGGGGCTCTGGGGAGGCCATTCCATAATTTTGAGAGTTCCTCCCTCTTCTAAATGGCGTAAATAGTCTTTACATAATTTAGAGGAATGTTTTGGGTCGTTATCTTGCTGGATGATTTTGACCCAAAAGTCGAATTCCGAAAGGTATTGCGTGGTTCTCCAAAATTTCGCGGTAGCCTTCTTTTTTTAATATGCCGTCAATTTTTACAATGTCCCCTACACTAGTGCCAGCAAAATAGCCCCAAATGATGATAGAACCTCCACCATGCTTCACGGTAGCAGCAATACACTCTTCTCTGGCACGTTCACCCACAGATCTTCTTACGAATATGCGTCTTCGGGTTCCGAACAGCTCAAATTTGGACTCATCCGTCCATAGGACGTTGTTCCACTCTTCTATGGTCCAGTGTTGGTGTTCACGAGCCCATTTAACTCGCTTTGTTTTGTTTACGTAGTAATGGCTTTTTCATCGCAATACGTCCATGGAGCCCGGCTTTCTGTAGGCGACGTTTGACTGTAGAAACACTGACTAGTTTTTGGCGACCAACATTTAATTCTGCGGTGATTTCCGGGGCTGTTTTGCGTCTATTTAACTTGCTGGTAACCACTATTCTGCGATCATCTGCAGATGTCGCTTTTGGCCTTCCACTCCGTCTTTTATTAAGAAAACTGCCAGTTTCCCGATATTTTTTTACGTTATAGTCAACCGTAGCGTGGTGTATTTTCATTTTTTTGGCAATTTGTCGATTACTTATGCCACTTTTATGGTAAGCTATTATAAGCGCACGTGTTTCCGTACTAATTTCTCTTCGCGGAGGCATTTTAAAAAATTGTCACACGATATTTCGCTCACGACGTGAATAGAGTAAATACCACACTGCAACTGACCATAGGTTACAGATTTCACTATAATCTTTTAGGAAGGTAATTTAAACATTATTACCTACAATCTAGCGGATGACTAAATTTATCCAGTAAATTCAGAGGGATTGTTATTGTAATTGCACCGCAATAAACAGTTTATGGTAATCCGACCAAGTGCAGGTAAATGATAGTAAACCTTATGCGATATAATGGGTGTTTATCTTACTGAACTACATTTTAAATACGTATTTCATTTTATTATAATGTTTTTTTGGTAAACACAATACTATATGAATAATCCATGAAAACAGGGGAGCCTAAACACTTTTGAGCGGTAGTGTATATTAACAAGTGTTGATTTCAGGACTTTAATACAGAAAAAGGCATTAGACCACCGAGTAGATTGTAAATAGTCATTTGTTTTAGAAATGTTAGAGCCTGCGTAGAAAATAATTTGCATGTGTGATACAATTTTTACTTTCAGTCGGTAACACGGTTGACAATGAGAGCCCACGTGCTCTCGAAACGCTGCGTTCCGCATAATTAATTTTAACTTTAACAGGAGACAAGTATCGACAAGAAATTATTATACCATTTATGGAACAGCTTAATCAAGAAGAACTAACCAGGGTTACTTTCAACGAGACAGAACTAGAACACACAAACAACAGATGAAACAATTAATATGCTACAGCAACTTTCCCAAAATCGGCTGATAAGCTTAAATATCGAACCTGAATTTCCACCATGATCTTGTGATATTACCCCCTGTGATTTGTTTTTGTGGCTTCTTTTAAATAACTTAATTTATTGAGTACAGATCCCAGATCTTGCAGACCTTCAAATCATAATTAGAGAAAATTAACCATGTGATCCAATAAAACGTTTTTTTTTCCTCTATTAGAAGAAGATGTGAGAAATTTTTGTAAAACCTTACTTGTTTATTGTAAATAAACATGTTAGCATTCTTTACAACATTCAAATAGCTTGAAAATCTTGATTAACTGATTGAGGTTAGGAGTTAGCTTGAGGTAAAATTTATTTGTACGCATATTATTTACAAAAATTTTAAAATCGTATACATTTTTAGAGGGGGCTGTATCCGCTAAAAATGTGTAATTCATATACCAAAGCACTTTTTTAGTCCTTAAAATTTCAGTTAAGTCTCGCTTTTCTCGTTGTTAGTGTCGAACTAAGGGTAAGATTTCTGGTATACGAAAATCATTGCGATGTTTTAGTGAGCCAAATTAAATCCCCAAAACAATTTAATCCGCTGCAAGGACGAGGAGAAAAAACAAAGAAGACAGAATTACCCACATCATCTAGCTAACCGTGCACACGAAGACAACGTCATTACATTTACGCGGAGCCTGCAAACCAAACAAACCACGCACAAACAGTCCGAGAGAAGGGGCGTCTATTCCATTCTCCATTCCATCCCAACCTTAAACCTACCTCACTTGACCAACAATATCATAATTATGTTGACACATGAAAAGCACAAACGCATACACCTGAGTATTACCGTCCGACTACCAGAGAGCTTTCGTCCTTTCGGCAATATTCGGCGCGCCTCGGCGTCTTCCGACTCCGGCTGTTCTCGACGTGGGCGGATAACGGGTAGAGTAATCTAGCGCTCCGGAGCGCTATCAGCATTCTTAACGCAGCGTAATTCCGGGAAGAGTCCGGGAGTACGGGATCCCGATGTGTTCATGTTTCTAATTGGTATCGGTGGAGAGGTATTTTTTCGAGATTTCTCGTAGAAAATTGAGGTGAATCGTCGTGGAAATTTTCAATCTTTATTGAAGATAAGGTGAGTGCTTTTTTTCCCTTTTTTTTTCTTGTTCTTTTTTTAATTGGGGATAATGTACGAATTAGCATGCGAAAACTTTTTTTACGCAGCTTGAGAACGTATGAAAAGCGGTTAGTTGTTTTGTGCCGTTTCGTGGATTAAGATGTTATCGCTCGATGTTTAGAAGCACGCAACGTCAGGGTATTTTTAGGTGTTTTTCTCTGCTTCATACGGAGCGTGGAAGTTGTAATTATAATAATTGGAGTTTGCTCCGTGTTTGGGTCGCGTTTGAAGGTTTTACTTTTCCCACCTAAAACCCAAAATAAAATATTAAAAAGATCGAAAAAGTTTTTACTACCTTTCCATGAACGTAAGGGAACCTCGTTAATGAATACGGTTTACTCTTATAACTTATTCAAGACACTTTAGAGAAGGATTGCCGAAACTTCTATCTAGTTATCTAAGACGTGGAGACCTTAATTATGAAAACATAGATCCTAGCTTATGCAATATGCTTTACGCATACTTAAATTCCAAGTTCTCGGTAGCTTATACTAAGTTTTCCGAGCGTAAGATGAGCTTTCCACAGACAATAAGCACGCTACGATCTGTTTACGTTTATTTTTGAAAGCTCTTTGTAAATGGCGTCATGGCAAAAATTAACGTTGCAACATGCAAGATTTACATGCATTTCTGGTGTCAAATTCAGATTTTAATGAAATTTGGTAGGTAAGTGTTTTATGTTGAGAGTTGAAAATATTTTTTTTGTTTGTGCTGAAATTCACTCTGAGGGGGTGAAACAGCTTTTTAAACATTCACAGATTTTCAGTTTTTTTTGTTTAATTCTTCAACGGAAACACATAAAACAAAAATTTACAAGCAAATATTATACCTTATCGAAAGGTCTTTCAGGACACGCGAATGTGGTGTATACAGGGTGTTACATTTAAGCGCCACCTTCATATGCTAGAACTGATTTAATGTGGAAAAGCAATTAACACAAGTTCTTGATTTTAAAGCATTCTCAACAGTAAATCACAAAGCTACTTATCAGGAAAATGCCCGTTTGCAAAAGTTATCAAACTAAATCTTTTGTTTCAAAAGACTTTAAATACGAGTTCATTAGCTCTACCTCAGATCGACAACTCCCATCTCTAGATGTCCCTCTATCTCGCTAACCCAACGGAAAACTAGGATACACAGTATATGGATAGTCGGCCCACACGGACTGTTACCTAAACGCCCTTCCCAACATCATCCAGCACAAGTATGGGCAACCTTTGACATGTTGTGGGCCAAACTATATAATTTTTAGCAATAGATATCAGACATGAAATAATACGACAATCTTATTATAATGCAATTTATTAAAACAATAAAATGAAACGAAAAAAATATAAATACAACATTATAACTAAATCTTGAAGTTTGGAATTATTACAAACAAATTATCGTCAGTCAGCCTTGTACGATGTTTTGATTTATAAAGTTTCATCATTGAAAAGAAGTGTTCGCATTTATAAGTACTGCCAAACGCACAAATCAATCTTCTTGCGAATTTTCTAAGCTCCGGAAATCGCACAACTCCACGTCTTCAAATTTAGATTTTGGGAGCGAATCTTCTTGAAGCTGGTTATTTGAATAAAATGAAAAATTTGATAATTTCAAGTATCTAAAATACCAATTATACAGGTGAAGCAACACCTTGTATTCTTTATAAATAATTTCCACCACACACACTAAACAAAGGAACACGTGTTTGCTGAGGTTACCTGCACCACTGTAAAACAGCACGCCTTAGGTGAATCATCCCCTCCTATGATTGGTCCGACGCAGCAACTTGTGATTTTGCAGGTGTGAAACCAATTACAATGCATGTGAATGTGCCTATAGTTTTCTATTAAAAGTTATAGGATTTTTTTAAGAAAATATGTATATTGAAATGTGGAATGTGCAATAGAGGGTTAAAGAAAGATTTGCACCTGCTAAACAGAAAAGTTTACAACCCCATCTCTTTGGCTTTTTGGGGTTATACTGTTTTGAATCCAGAACTACCTTTGAAAGGTACAATTTGTTCGTCCACCCACAAATGTTGGTCTAATGGAATATTCTATAGCTTGCTTCTAACGCTTTCGATGATCTTGCTAATTTTGAAGATATGATCAGCAACTGGAATCTGAGAAATGCCAGAAAAGTGGATGTTTTTCTATTTGCTCCTAAAGTCTAGGAGGCATTACAGAAGACACTTGTGAAACTCCACATTTGCTGGTCCAGTATCTTCGAGTTCCTGGAATAGTAATTAACGACATGTAGAATATCATGCCAATGAATTGCTCCAGTTCTTCAATTTCGATGTGGAAATTTGAACCAACATCTTTTCAGGGGGCATATAAATTAGTCTGTCCAACAAATGTGTGGAAAGGTTTTTATCAAATAGTTTTCTGAAGTATTCCACAGGTGAAAGAAGCAAAGATTCAGGAAGGTAGCTGACCGTTCCAAGCTGGTACATTGCAGGGTATTCCATCAGTATTTGCCCAGACTGAGGGAATGATACCCTTGGATGTTGACTACTTGCACTCCTTGATGTGCAAGTGCAGCTTGAAACCTCAAACTGAAAGGGATATCGTCTTCGTCAGAGGAGTCGTTTTGTGTAGCTAACACATCATCTCCATCATCCTCATCATCTGATGTGTATCAAAATCTTGTTTTGGTAAAAGAAGCTCAAGGTAGTATTAAAAAAATGTAGGTTGCTTGATTTTACGGTGAGCAAGTAAGTTTCGTCGGTGACACTATCATCATCTTTCCCATAAAATAGCTTAGAATCCATGACTATGCCAATGTATAACAGAAAATAGATACTAAACCCACCTGGTTATTTGAACAAAATGTAAAATTTGATAATTTCAACTATTTAAAATACCAATTATACAGGTGAAGCAACACCTTGTATTCTTTATAAAAAATTTCCACCACACACACTAAACAAAGGAACACGTGTTTGCTGAGGTTATCTGCACCACTGTAAAATAGCACGTCTTAGCTGAATCATCCCCTCCTATGATTGGCCGGACGTAGCAACTTGTGATTTTGCAGGTGGGAAACCAATTACAATGCATGTGAACGTGCCTACAGTTTCCTATTAAAAGCTATAGTTACCGCCACCATACTTCCAAACAGCCTAGCATTTCTATTCAAGATCTCGCGTTCTAGGTGTTACCGATAAAAAAAAAACTACACCCGAGACGAAATATGAAAACAATTTTTAAGTGCCTGTCAAAAATCTCCATTATTATTCTAGAAAAAATCGAGATGCTAGTGAAATCGGCAAACATTCCAGCAATCTCAACAGAGACAACGATTACCCACTACATTTGGGAAGTATCTCTTGCTCGAATCCTCCAGTCACAATCCAACTACAAAAACTGAATTCCGAGCGTACACGATTTTCTTTCAGAAGCGACTACGACGTGGTTTCAATACGTAAACCTAAATTCTTTAAGAGAGCTCTAGCGTAAGCTGTAAAAACAACGTTTGAAAATAGTTTAGTTTTAGAGCTGCGTTCAGATTCAACGTACGCCAAGTCGTTCATATTTGTGGGGGCCTCCTGGTGCATTAAGAATATCATAATTTCGAATAGTTCCCGTATAAAAAAGGAAAACGTATCTTTTCAACTTAAAAATTCAAAACCATTTCCCATAAGAAGAGAACATCCCCATCGGTCCAAAATCATCTATCGAATGCTGCTGAAATATGTGAAGATATCTTCGAAATTTCGCTTGCGTCTTTGTTTTCAGTTAACGCTTCACTTACGCGTCTAAGTCGATTTTCCACATCACACAAGTCTCGTCCAACCCGCAAAAAACACGCGCCAACCTCATACGCGATAAATAGAACCTGCAGACGCGGACAACAAGTTGTTTACCTCATCAGAATATCGTTTCATATATTCATTAAATCGTTATCCTCAATTTGCATCGAGCTTTAATTATACGTTCAACGATGAAGGTCGCGAAGATGGCGGCTGAAACGTGGACGTCAAACGTCTGAAAATGGGTGGCGCGGAAAAAGTATGTCATCGGTGTTTGTTCAGAAATTATCTCTTATCGTCTTGTTTGGTCTATTTTGTTCGTTTAAAAGTAGCGTTTTCCCTCTATTTTGCCATATATTTAATGGTGTTGTCGTTTCCACTTAGATCAAGTGGAATGCAAGTCTCTCAATTCTATTCGATAGACACATAAATAAGTTTCTTATGGGAGCCATCACGTAGAATCCGAGTACGATGTTTGAATTGTATATCTGCGATACACAGTAGCAATGATACTATAAGAAGTACAGGGTGGCCCAGGGGAACGGGAAATTTTGAACGTTACAGTTCTCAGCACTGTAGAGCCGGCAGTTGTTCGTAACGTCGCACAATTGTTGTGAACGCATTGCCATTTAGTAATCATGGATCGTTGGACTGGTGCGGAACGTGCAGTAGCTGTGGGAGCGTTTTATAAAAATGGTGATAGTGCGACTGCCGCGCAGAGAATATTTCGGCAGCGTTACCAGCTTGGACGTCACGGACGTATCCCATCTGCGCATGCGATTACAACGTGGGTGCGTAATTTTGAAGAAACAGGATCTGTCTTGAAAACGAAAGCTCCAGGTGGCATTCGAACGGTACGTGCTCCAGAGAACATTGAGGCTGTTAGAGCTGCGATCGAGTCCTCGCCGCTCCGTTCGACAGCATGCATCTACGCTAGGGATTAAGCGACGAAGCTTACAAAGAATACTGCACGAATTACATTTCCATCCCTATAAATTGCAGATTGTGCAACGATTACATGAACGAGACCCAGCGTCACGTATAGAGTTTAGTAGGCAGATATTGGCTAAAATTAACGAGGACGCGAATTTCGTTGGTAACATATGGATATCAGACGAAGCCCATTTCCACCTGACTACTGAATGGTTTCGTAAACAAACAGAATTTTCGTTATTGGGCCCAGGACAATCCTTGTGAGTTACACCAGCGACCACTACATAGCGACAAGGTCACAATGTGGTGTGCTGTATCATGTCATGGTGCCCCTTATATTTTTGCACGTGAGGATGGTAGTGCAGCGACAGTAACATCCGCTCGATATGTTGAAATGCTTCAAACATTCTTTACACCGATACTGTACGAGCTTAATCTTAACGTGGAAAACAACATGGTTTCAGCAGGACGGAGCCATGTCACACCCTGCTCGATATTCGATGGCAACAGTTCGTCAATTGTTTAGAAGATGCATTATTTCACGTAACGGTGACATTGAATGGCCTGCGAGATCCTCTGATCTTAGTGTGTGCGACTTCTTCCTGTGGGGTATCTTAAAGGCAAGGTGTACCGTACACGACCCGCAACAATCCATGAACTGAAGGAGAACATTCAACAAGAAATCACTGCCATCCCCCAAGATTTGCTGCACCGCGCATTCCAGAGTTTTCATAACAGGCTGTTAGAGTGTGAACGCCGAATGGGAGGACATCTTTCCGATGTCATCTTTAAAAAGTAAAGAGACACTTTTGGACATTTTGATTGTAAAAACATAAATGGCATGGTGCATACATACACTTTCGTTAATAAATTACTAGTTTTATGAATTTATTCGTTGAAATCACGTTACTTCAAAATTTCCCGTTCCCGTGCGCCACCCTGTAGAAGTTATTTCTGAAGTCAAATTTGACTTTTATGAGGTCTTCTTAGTTTTGAAACATCTCTAAACAATATTCCCTTAAATCGATATTAATTTAATTACGCCTTTAATAATATTGTGTCCGCTGAGATATTACTAGTCTTGGAAAAGTGGGGCAAGTTACAGTGCAGTGCGGAGAACAACGTGGAGGGGCAGAGTGGCCGTATCAAGGCGAGTCTTCGGTAATGTTTACGCACTCGCATCATTTATGATCCTGACCTTCATGAGTGAACATAGGCGATGCGGACGCAGGAATATTTACGTATAAAATAATGGGGGGTGGTATCTACTAAATATTACAAGCATTAAATGTTTCCACACTTGTTTCAGTCAATGCCCTCAACACTACTTTTAAAAGTTCATCGCTAATACATTTTGCAACTCTTTTGGAAGCAGGTGAGATAGGTGATGACGGTTCAAACTCTTCCATTGTACGTACCAGCACATTTACCACAGAATGTTTTTGTTGATCGGTTGTTTCGTCCGCACATAACCACAAACTTTAATCTCTCAATTCTGCTTTAATTCTTCTTTCAACATGGGCACGAACACATGGCATAAATTTTCTTAATGATGTCCGACTTGATACTTGCTCCAAAAGAAGACAAATGCTTATTAGTCTAGTAAAGTTTTGCCACAGATTCCAGAACAGTATTTTATACGTTTTAGGTGGCGTTCACACTTCTACCTGTTGGTACACCTTAAATAATTGTCGCATTTTACACATTTAATTCTATCACCTTCGTATTCTAAATCCGACAAGCTCGCTATTACGTTTTCTAGTTTATTCGGAATACACCGTTTCCGAAAAACGTACGTAAATGCGACATTTTCTAAGTATGTGTGTACTGACGGACGCTCACAACGATCAGTCGAATAATGCTGAAGAAGCGTGCTTTGATACGGGTACTCGATTCCCCGTGCCGCGCGCTTCACCCCGCCACGTTCTCCGCGCAGCACTGAAATTTGCCCCTCTTTGGTGAGACTAGATATTACGATATATCTACAGACATACTCATTCGCGTGATACAGTTGGTAGCACAATGAGCCGGTAAGGCAGAGATCGTGGGTTCGAATCCTACCGGATTTTCGGGAATGTAAAAACGTTGATTAAGAGCGAGGAAATCGTAATTTTATCAGTATTCCTTTGACTTTAAAGCTTTGGCTAAACTATAGGCGCACGATCTGTGTATGTAACCTTTAAATGTTCGTATTTGTTAAAGCATTTGGCTCATTACAAATACATCAATAACAAAAACAACCGCCAACCACCAGTTTCACACGAGCACCCGTTCCACATTCCGTATAAACGAAACTAATTTGCGTATCATAGGTTACCTCATTGTTATCCAACGGGCCCAATGCCGGCGCTAGGGTAAGATAGGAAACGTCATTTCGTATATTACCTTGCAAAAATACGTTTCCCATAGCCGTCGTACGTAAAAAAAAATCGATTTCCCCTGCAACAAAAGAGCGCTAGTATGACAATAGCGTGTGGCAAAAAGAACATGTGACACGAACAAATTCTCCCGGTGGACGCCTTGTTTAATTAGCTTCGCATTTGCATTTAAATATCTGTCCTCTATCTCTTTTACGTTGCGGCACTAATTATACGCCCATTGGAATTTGGTGATGGTGTGTCGTCGGTAAGGAAGGAGTTTCCACTCCTTGATTGTGTTGGTTCTACGAGTGTGGCGAATTTTTTAGTCGAAGAAAAAGAGAAGGAATCTCATATTCTACATTGCATGAATGGGGAATGCCGTAATGATAAATCTTTTGTTACTGTCTCGTTAAGGAATCACGTATTCAAGAAGTGAACTTTTATTAAAATTTCTTTTCGTGAAGTTTTAACTATATCAGGAAGAACTGGACGTAGAAGTTCAACGTGTTGACTTGAGCTTTTTTGCAATTAAATTTAAGTTAGGCGATGTAAAAATTAAATTTATTCCTAATATTATAACCGGAACACACAAAGAAAATGATTAATTAACATTTGTACTACTAATTAGTGTGATTCCACTTGCACCTGCTAAGGAGAAAAGTTTACAACCCCATCTCTTTAGCTTTTTGGGGTTATACTGTTTTGAATCCAGAACTACCTTTGAAAGTTACAAATTGTTCGTCCACCCACAAATGTTGGTCTAATGGAATATTCTTTAGCTTGCTTCTAACGCTGATGATCTTCCTAATTTTGAAGAGATGATCAGAAAAGGGAGCAACTGGAATCTGAGAAATGCCAGAAAAGTGGATGTTTTTCTATTTGCTCCTAAAGTCTAGGAGGCATTACAGAAGACACTTGTGAAACTCGACATTTGCTGTTCCAGTATCCTCGAGTTCCTGGAATAGTAATTAACGACATGTAGAATATCATGCCAATGAATTGCTTCAGTTCTTCAATTTCGATGTGGAAATTTGAACCAACATCTTTTCAGGGGGCATATAAATTAGTCTGTCCAACAAATGTGTGGAAAGGTTTTTATCAAACAGTTTTCTGAAGTATTCCACAGGTGAAAGAACCAAAGATTCAGGAAGGTAGCTGACCGTTCCAAGCTGGTACATTGCAGGGTATTCCATCAGTATTTGTCCAGACTGAGGGAATGATACCCTTGGATGTTGACTACTTGCACTCCTTGATGTGCAAGTGCAGCTTGAATCCTCAAACTGAAAGGGATATCGTCTTCGTCAGAGGAGTCGTTTTGTGTAGCTAACACATCATCTCCATCATCCTCATCATCTGATGTGTATCAAAATCTTGTTTTGGTAAAAGAAGCTCAAGATAGTATTAAAAAAATGTAGGTTGCTTGATTTTACGGTGAGCAAGTAAGTTTCGTCGGTGACACTATCATCATCTTTCCCATAAAATAGCTTAGAATCCATGACTATGCAAAATGTATAACAGAAAATAGATACTAAATCCACCTGGTTATTTGAACAAAATGAAAAATTTGATAATTTCAACTATTTAAAATACCAATTATACAGGTGAAGCAACACCTTGTATTCTTTATAAATAATTTCCACCACACACACTAAACAAAGGAGCACGTGTTCGCTGAGGTTATCTGCACCACTGTAAAATAGCATGTCTTAGCTGAATCATCCCCTCCTATGATTGGTCGAACGCAGCAACTTGTGATTTTGCAGGTGGGAAACCAATTACAATGCATGTGAACGTGCCTATAGTTTCCTATTAAAAGCTATAGGATTTTTTAAAAAATATGTATATTGAAATGTGCAATGTGCAGTAGAGGGTTAAAGAAAGATTTCAAAGTACTTTAACAACAACATACCTCAACGATGTATATACATGCCAAAGGCGAAATGCTGAGGAGCAAGAAGACAGGTCTATATGTATCTGTGGATTGCGATCAGCAGTATTTTCAATTCGCCCAACAAAATAAATTTTTTGTCGTGGTGCCTGTAAAATACGACTTAGGGTATTTCTGTTGTGCTGGTACCAAAAATTACTGGAATTTCCTCCTAGCAGCTCTAATTTTTGAGATATCCCACGGTGAAATTTATTACTCATGCGAATAAATAGCAAATAAGTAAATACAAAATAGAAATAAATAGCAAAATGAATTAATTGGTAGAAGTCGCGGTGGTGGTGTTATTTTAGCCTTTAAGTCCATCTCACCTCACAATCAGGTAGATTTTACACACGTTAAGGACGCAACTTCACTTGTTGATATTGTCGGAGATGTATTTACCTTATGCCATCATAGGTTTGCTGTTTATGTGGTTTATGTGCCACCTGATATTTCACTTCTCGATTTTGAGAATTTTCTGAGTAGTTTGGACGTTATAAATGCAAGTTCCACGAAAACTATCATTCTCGGCGACTTTAACATTACCCACTACAACAACACTGATATAAATGATGGTAAAACTAGAATAATGAATGAGTTCTTACATTTTATTGATTTGTCACAACTTAATTCAGTAGAAATGCTAGGGGTAGAATATTAGACTTAGTTGTTATCAATATTCACACTGTTGCTATATAATTTTAAGCAAGCAGACTGTATTAATTTGTATGATTCTTTATTAACTACAGATTGTAATTTTATTTATAATTATACTAGTATAGATGACGCTTGTTCTATGCTGAAATCTATAAAAACTTAAATATGTTTCTCTCTGTAAAAACCAGTGCGTATACTAATGAGCCTCTGTGGTTCAGGCGTGACCACATTAGTGTTCTACTATGGCTGACTTAGTTTCTGTGACTGAAATGGATGTGCTGTATGATATGAAATCCTTAAAGGATAATTGCATGACGGGTAGTGATGACATTCCGGCCTTTTTTGCTAGGGATTGTGCTAATATATTTGCTTCTCTTCTCTGCTACTTGTTCAGTCTTGCTCTCAAAACATCCACCTTACCATCTCATCCTCATTGATCCTAAAAAATATACGAAGAGCATCAGAGGATGATATGTGTCGATCGACAAGTGGTAAATTTTCTCCTCGTGCAACGAAGTGCTTACACAAAATATCGTTGTTTCTTATGCCTTTGGGAGAGCAGAGCTAAAGGCCAGCACTGGACGTTAAGAAATGTTTTAGTTCAAGAAGAACACAAAGTTCTTATCGAACCATTTGGTCAACTGCAATAAAAACATCTGCATATCGGAATCTTTATTTCTTCCGCATGCAAGCAGAAAAATAACAACTTAATTGAAAACTACCCTTTTCCAAACTAAAAATGAACTTTGGATAGATTCATTAAGTTGGCAACACATGCGTTAGCCACTAATACAGTATATAATGCTGTTACACTTGGGTGCGTCTATAAACAAAGAAAATACGCGTAATAGCACCAACAGCTCCCGTCTTTATCTCCGACATCGTCGTCAGCTTATTGGCCTTTAGTTCAGACCTTATACGACGTAATCTGGACGTGATAGGGTTCGCCCACAATCTGTCACGTTAAAAGTTCATCCGATGGTGAACAACGTGACAGGGCATGCTTGAGTATAATCTCCGCATCGACGCTAGAAAGGGTGACCGAAAAACAAGTGGAGAATTTCGTTTTTATGACGTAGGCTAATCGACGCGAAATAAAACAGATGCGTTGAACAAGTTTCATTTTTCATTTATTCCCATGTTTTATTTTAAATGTACGCCGCGTCGTTCTCGTATCTTTAAAAGTAAATTTGCTATTTGTAAATGGGAAGATAACGGAGGGATAAGCGAAAGAAGCGGCAATACGAGAGGAACTTTGCAAAACTAGGTTAGTTTAGAAAGTTCCTCCTGACGGAGAATCTAATAATGACTGCGTATCGCATCTGTTTCATTCGAAAAATTATGTTTTTGTCTCTTATTTTTCGTACAGTTGAAGGAGAGAAAGAGAAATACTTGTGTAGGTTTTATTTTCTATGCTATAGCCTCGGATTATGTACAGCTTTATTTTCTTTTTAACATTTACATATTTACACCAAGAAATTAAAGATTCACCGTATTTATTCGTAACCTGCATTGTGTTCTGTCCACGTCCTATCGTAATTCCATTTTATTAAGGTTTAAAATTAAACTTACTCGAGTCTCTAGATATGAATACGAGGGTGACCTGAAGTGCTTAACCATCGTCAGTACAAGGCGTTTTTGGATGAAATATCAGCCGAATATGAGGACGTAACATATCATTACGAAGTCAGATGGCTAAGCAACGGGAAGATGCTGATACGGTTTTACGAACTTAGAAATAACCACTATCTGAATTGGGTGTCCCAAAATGGATATGTGACGTAGCATTTCCGGTCGACCTTACAGACCATTTGACTGATTTAAATTTGAAACTTCAAAAACAAGGAGAGTTAGTAAATGATTTATACAGACGTTTGAGAGCGTTTCGGAACAAAATCCGCTTGTGGGAGGCGCAGATGCCGTCTGGTAACAGTTACCATTTCACCATGCTCTCTGCATATGAAAACACTGCTTATGCTCAATATGCTGAAGAACTCAAGTTATCGTTGGAACAATTTTCGAACAGCTTAGAAAATTCGCAAGAAGATTGATTTGTGAGTTTGACAGTACTTATAAATGCGAACAGTTCTTTTCAATGATGAAAGTTAATAAATCAAAACATTGTACAAGGCTGACTGACAATAATTTGGAAAATTCTTTACGTCTCTGTATGATTAGTTTACCAAATTCAAGCTCAAGTGCCTCATTAATTCTGTTGTCGTTATTTAACTTTTGTAGTTTGTAATAATTCCAAATATTACGATTTAAGTATAATATTGTACCGTTTTTTTTCATTTCATATTCTTATTTTAATAAATTGCGTTATAATAACATTGTCGTATTATTTCATGTCTGATATTTATCGCTAAAAATTATGAACACTGCTTTAAAATGCACTACTACTAAACGCGGCCCGTGAACGTATTTGCACGCTAAAGTTTGGCCCATAACATGTCAAAGGTCGCCCATATTTGAAATACACCTTAATAATCCACCATTGTTTAATTTGTTTATGGAAAATTTATACCTGAATTTAGAGGACCAATTAGACCATTAGGTAATTGGAAGATGTACACATATTATCGTTAATTATTGTTAAGGACTTAACATTGTTTTTTATATTTTATAAATTTTTTACTACTATGTATTTTATCTTCTTTGCATTATTATTTTCATTTACAATATTACTTTATTTTCATTTTTATATTTATTTATTTTGCTCTCTTATATCCAATTTTATTTTAATATGTATGTACATTACGCATTGTATATGTATGCAAGTCAGCCATTCGCATTACGCTAGCTAAAACTGCCTAATTAGAAATCATTCACTGCAACGTCGTCGGATATGTAATGGGAGTTTTCTTGAAATTTAAGGTACACAAGCATAGGCAGTCGTCTCCCGCGCGACAGTCGAGGTATTAGCGATCGTGCACTCTCGGTCACCTTTCGTGCCTCGTCGTAACGTGTACAGTAACGTCGTCGTAAGATTATTAGAGATTTCTAAGTTTTTCTAGTTTTGGCGGGAATCGTCGAGGACGTTGTCTATACATTTATTTCTGGCGGGAGTCATTTGGTAACGTCGTCGGACCACACGTATAGATTTTTTTAATAAGTATAAATTCTCGATTTTCTATAATCGTACGTCAAGGCTACTGTGTCCATTGTCGTCTATACATATTTTTACTCTTCAGTTAAGTTTGTGTCGGAAATTATTTTGGTGAGATTGTCGGCGCGCATGTATAGACCTCCTCTACAAGTACGATCACTCCGCTTCTTGCTGACGGTCGTTGCGGCCGCAGCGCCCGTTGTCTTTTGTACGTTTGTTCGGTCCTTGTCGTATCGGGACTTAGAAATTTTTCATTTAGTTGCTCGTCGTAGCGGACGAGTGTCACGGACCAGTTTTCTTATGTAATGTCGGCATCATCGCTCCGTTTTACTTGTCGGTGCGCAGTTCGCACATTTGCTGGGTACTGGATTTTTCCTTCTTTGGCGCACAGTAGTAGAGAGCTAAAGATTGCACATAGCGTAATATTTCTAACGAGAACGCCTGGGTAGCTGTGACATTACTTTTGTATTGAGATCGGCTATTATCGCTACTGTCGCCCTCGACCAGGCGTTCAAGCTCTAAGAGATAGGGTGGGTTCCCCTATAAATGTGAAAATAACAAACGTATTTGGTCAAGTACAAATACATGCCAATAATACAGGGGCAAGTCCCTTAGGCAAATTTAAAACAAGGAAAGTATATTAGGCTCCCGGAAAGGGACATATAAATAAGCATAGCACCGAGGTGCGCTTATAAATTTAAGAAATAAATAGGGTTGGCTCCCTATAAAAGGTAGTGGTGCATGCAAACAGATAGAGGCATTAGTACATGCCTCTAACAAAGCTTCAGCGGAAGCATATAAGAGTTTAACCTTTTAAACAGAATTAAGACATGGCTTTGCAACGTACATGCTGAGGCATTACTTTATGTTGCTACCAATGAAAATACATATACAAATGCTAATGTACATTACATGTATAAGAGAGCTCGAATAACTGCAATTATTGCAAATATATACATCTTACGTACATCGTAACTGTACATAGGCAAGAGTGGAAACCGTGTACACATTTTAACTTTAAATATATTTTTTTTTGCGCATGCGCATTGAGTTTCACTGTACAACCTCTCCTCTAGTAAAGAAGCGAACATACTCTACAAGTAAGTATTGGTCAAGTAATTTAGGAAATTACGAGCAGGCCACAGCGGCGTTGTTCTTCAAACCAGGAGAACGTAACAATTATTCTCTAAGAGGAGAATTTCGGGTTTTAGAAGAACGAGTTGTTCAATAATATTAAACAATCACATCAAGTTACATATATTACGTTGTATAAAATGTATTGAAAATATTTGTAAAATTCTGTTTTACTTCCCAGCATTTTTTATAAAACTGTTTAATGCACTCGACGCTTTACATTTGCCAAAAGATTAAGCATTTCAGAGATGATCTAAAATGCTGTCTTGACTGCTGTAACTCTGTTTTACGTTTGCTCTAACAATCTTTGACGTGCGTGTTGTTTTTATTTCATTTACAAACTGGGAGAACAAAACGAAATACGAACATGTTTATAAGAACCTCCACAACGAGGAGCAACTAACTGAACCTGAGGCCATCGTTAATAATTTTGCATGTCATTTTTATAATGCATTTAATGCCGGCACATTGGTTCCACAATCTGCAAATAGTAACTGTCCCTCTCTTGGTGTATCCTTTATTACCAAGGATGAGGTGCTGAACAGTGCTTCAAGGCTTTCTAATGATATGATATTGGGTACTGATAACATACCTAGTTTTCTAGTTCGTGAATGTGCCTCTATCTTTGCGTATCCACTGTGTATACTATACAATTTAAATATTAAAAGTTCCAGATTTCCGACAATTTGGAAAACTAGTAAAATAGTGCCAGTGTTTAAGGGAGGTGACCGGGCTAACATTGCGACTTACAGACAGACCTATAAACATTTTAGCTAACTTTGCAAAGGTATTTGAACATATTTTATATAATAATATTTTTTTTAATGTTAAACTATTTCTATCAATCCATCAACATGGATTTATGTCAGGTAGATCCACAGTAACGAACTTGGCGAATATCACCCAGTATATATCCGGAGTGTTGGACCAGCGAGGACAGGTCGATGTCGTCTATACTGACTTTGCTAAAGCATTTGCCCGTATTAATCACAAGTTACTTTGTGCTAAATTGGAAGCTATTGGCTTCTGTCCTGCATTGGTGAAATTAATTTCATCTTACCTCTCTGGAAGGAGTGGTTACGTTTTTTATAATGGCTATTCGTCCACTCGCTTCAGAATACTATCTGGAATTCCGCAGGGTTCTAATCTCGGACCACTCTTATTTAACATTTTTCTGAATGATTTGGTAGATAAATTGCGATGTGAGGCTTTAGCTTACGCTGATGATCTTAAAATCTACAATGTCATCGATTCGCTAGTTGCTTATTAATGATTGGTGTACTCTGAATGGCATATCTCTAAATATTGGCAAATGTTTAGTGATATCTTATACCAGACGCTCTAATCCGATCATTTTTAATTACTCTGTTGATTCTACATTTATCGCAAGAACTGAAAAAGTGAGGGATTTGGGAGTAGTTTTTGACACGGAACTAAGCTTTTCTGATCACATATCTGCTATATGTCTTTCTGCATCTAAATCTTTGGGTTTTCTAATAAGAACTTGTCGCGCCTTTGGTGATATCTCAGTGGTAAGGACTGTGTACTATACTCTTGTTCGATCTAAATTGGAATATGCCAACTTAATTTGGTATTCTTACTACACGTATCAGGTGATTTCAATAGAACGTGTACAAAAGCGGTTCCTCAAATGCCTTAGCTATAAGGCTAGCGGTACTTACCCTGATTGTGGTTCAGATTATGTAACATTGCTGCAGCAGCATAATTTTGATTCATTAGAAGATCGTCGCCATAAAAACAGCGCAAGATTTTTATTTAACCTGTTATCTAATGAAATAGATTCACCATCATTATTAGCTTATGTCGATTTCCGAGTACCACCACGTTACACACGATCCCTCGATTTTCTCGTGGCGTGTAGGCACAATACAAATATCTTGGCCAAATCGCCTATATTCCATATGGTCACCAATTTCAACAGAATATACTCGTAGAATATTTGTTTATGTTAGGATTATGTTAATTGTTGTGAAATGTATTGTACGTGTGTGTTGATTTGTAATAGTATTACGCATGAGGTATATACATAATCAATGTAATTGCACCAATTGTTTGTATGTTGTCCTGTAAGTGATAGTAATCGTTGGACAAATAAAGATTATTATTATTAGTGAGAAATAACAGTATGTCAAAAAGAAGAAGAGTAATTATAAAAGCCAGTAGAGGCATTACAAAATGTTAGTTATACAGTTGTGACGATGTAAACTGATAAACAACATATTTTAACAAAATCGCTATTTTAGCGAGCGGTCCTAATAAATTGGACAGGGACTGTATTTTAAATAGTTTCTTAGGCTTTTACGGCCGTTTGTCATAGTCGTAAGAGTTGTCAGGTTCCGCCGTGTCAGTAGGTTTTCTATCCCTGACGTTTCAGAAAATATGAACTACCTTTGTAAGATTCACAGGTATAGCCATCAACATGATAATCCCAGATAATTCTTTCTCCCTACTCACTACAACAACAAGAACAAAGAAAAACAACGCAATTAAAAGTTTGACCTCGCTAAAGAACATCATCCGTCTTGCAAAGAGCTTCATTACGCAGCCAGAGATGATGTCTTTTGAGAGAGTTTTCAGGTGTAAAACAACGTTTAGCCCCGCTAATGAAGCTAGAAGGTTAATGTAATCGCCTCTCCTGCCTCAAAACTTTTCCGCGCTGCTTAACATCAATTATAAACGGTTTCTTTTCCCCTGGTGTTTAAGGGTTACGAACCTGTTGTTCTTGTTTTGCGCAACGTGGTTTTAATTAAACGAAAATTTTAGAAAATAAACGCTAAATTTTACTTGTTATCGTTGTATTGTACATGAAATGAATAAACAAAACGTGAAAGATCTGCATGCAAATCGTTTTGCTCGAGCTTAGCTATTTTAAAGGTAATTTGAATGCGTTTGTGAGAATGGATATGGTTGTATAGTACTCCCGCGAAAATGTGGGTGAAATTACGAGGGCGACCTGAAGTGTTTCCGGAATCTTGTTAAATTCTTAAAATGAACAACCATTTTCGAATTGTCTATTTTTAAATACGTTAACATAAAGATGTAATAGAAAACAACAGAGAAAGAAGATGTGAAAGAACTATTCTTTATTCATAAACAAACCCTACTTAATAGTTAAATGGTTAATTCAATTTTTAAAGCTTAAATTTGCATATTTTGCACTTAACTCCCATACTATATCTTACATAATTTACATAGTAAATATATAAACTATACACTTCAATATTCACTTTTGAAACGTACATATTTAAATCCGCGCATTCAACATTTCATTTCGGCTTTCGTTCTTAACTCCGTATACGTTGGTAGGTCGTCAAATTCCCTTTCCTCCGCTAGACGAATCCATCTTTTACAATATCGTACAGCAACAGCACTTGCACCCGTTACCGCAGCCGCACTTACAACAACAACAGAAGCACTCATCCTCTGGTTCAGGCTCCGGTAAGGTCTGAATCGGTGGATTAGGTTCCGGCATGAATATAGGCGGTGGATTCATCGCTTCCGGGGGATGGTGCCACTCGGGGTTAAACGTCGGACCCGGCGGAGGTGGTCTGTAATCCATTTCCATCGGACTTGCCTTTTATATCGACGTCGAACTTTCGGGTTTACAGCAGCATCGATGATAGACAACTAATTTGTTATTCTACGAAAATCGGGTTGTCGGTATCACGGATTAAACTGCTCTGGTATGCTCTAGGCTCAGTGATAATGAAAATCTTGGCATTGTAGATGTTAGATAAGGGATTATAGTTAGATTAGGAATTATGCGTTGTAATCGTGATCCACGACGCTATGTGATTTATTCAAGTTAGCCGGAATTTGTTTTGATGAATTAAATTTGCATTATTCTTAGAATTTCACGTGCCTCCAAGTCATACGGTATAATGATAATATAAGGAACAAGATCCATGGTTGTTAAACCTATTCTATTTTAAGAAATTGCTCGGGTGCGGCAGTTAATCGCTTAAATCTTCTTGACGTTGAAGTAGAACTACAGGGCGGCGCAGGGGAACGGGAAATTTTGAAATAACGTCATTTCCACGAATAAATTCATAAAACTAGTAATTTATTAACGAAAGTGCGTGTATGCAGCATGCCATTTATGTTTTTACATTCAAAATATCTAAAAGTGTCTCTTTACTTTTTAAAGATGACATCGGAAAGATGTCCTCCCATTCGGTGCTCACGCTCTAACAGCCTGTTATGAAGACACTGGAATGCGCGACGTAGTAAATCTTGGGAAATGGCAGTGATTTCTTGTTGAATGTTCTCTTTCAGTTCATGGATTGTTGCAGGTTGCCTTTAAGATACCCCCACAGGAAGAAGTCGCATACACTAAGATCAGAGGATCTCGCAGGCCATTCAATGTCACCGTTACGTGAAATAATGCATCTTCCAAACAATTGACGAACTGCAGCCATCGAATGTCGAGCAGTGTGTGACGTGGCTCCGTCCCGCTGAAACCACATGTTTTCCATGTTAAGATTAAGCTCGTACAGTCTCGGTGTAAAGAATGTTTGAAGCATTTCAACATATCGAACGGATGTTACTATTGTCGCTGTACTACCATCCTCACGTGCAAAAAAATAAGGGCCGATAACACCATGACATGATACAGCACACCATATTGTGACCCTGTCGCTATGTGGTGGTCGCTGGTGTAACTCACAAGGATTGTCCTGGGCTCAGTAACGAAAATTCTGTTTGTTTACGAAACCGTACAGGTGGAAATGGGCTTCGTCTGATATCCATATGTTACAAACGAAATTCGCGTCCTCGTTAATTTTAGCCAATATCTGCCGATTAAACTCCATGCGTGACTGTGGGTCTCGTTCATGTAGTCGTTGCACAATCTGCAATTTAGAGGGATGGAAATGTAATTCGTGCAGTATTCTTTGTAAGCTTCGTCGCTTAATCCCTAGCGTAGATGCATGCTGTCGAACGGAGCGGCGAGGACTTCTCCCTATTGCAGCTCTAACAGCCTCAATGTTCTCTGGAGTACGTACCGTTCGAATGCCACCTGCAGCTTTCTTTTTCAAGACCGATCCTGTTGCTTCAAAATTACGCGCCCACGTTGTAATCGCACGCGCAGATGGGACACGTCCATGACGTCCAAGCTGGTAATGCTCTCAGATTAGCCTCTTTATAGTTGAGGAGTAGCATGGGTTTGTTGATGGAGCATCTTTCTTCAGTATGCTTCTGAAGCAATCGATGGCCACGACCAAGTCGACGTCTTATACACAGATATATCCAAAACCTTTGATCGCATAGATCATGATATTCTCTTGAGAAAACTCCAAGACATTAGCTTTAGCGACCCTCTTGTTAGGTTGCTTCAATCCTATCTTTATCAGCGAAAATTTGTTGTATCTTACGAGGGCTATACGTCCAAAGTATGCCCCGTTGCATCTAGTGTTCCACAGGGCTCTAATCTCGGCCCGTTATTATTGCTAACATTATTAATGACCTGTTGAAACACATTGATTGCAAAGGCTTTGGTGTTTGCCGATTATGTGCAATTGTATCGGTCTGTGCTTTCTCTAAAAGATTGCACTACATTACAGGCAAATTTAATATCTATTTCTAACTAGTGCTTCTCTAATACATAGATTGAATTTAAATATATCTAAGTGCAGAGTCGTATCGTTCGCAAGGAAAAAACAACCAATTATTTTCAATCACGCTTTGAACTCGGACGCAATTACACGAGTTGATGGCATCCATGTTCGAAATGTTACATCGTCTGCTAGCAGAATGCTAGGCTTCGTTCTGCGTAACACTAGGTCCCTTTTACATATATATCCCCTATAAAATCACATTTTATTGCTTTAGTGCTCTCAAAACTCAAATATGCATCCCTCGTGTGAAATCCGTACTATGTTACATGTCATAGAAAGAGATCAAAGACGATTTTTAAAGTACTTTTGGTATAAGAAATGTAACAATTACCCGTGTAGAGGATCCCTCTATGAAACCCTCCTTGCTGAGCTTTTTATGACATCGCTCGAAGTACGACGGGAGAAAGTTGGTCTAAGGTTTCTTTTTAAATTATTAAATAATCAAATAGAAGCCAGTGAACTGTTTGGTAAACTTAGTTCTCACGTGCCACGACAATCTTCCCGCTCACTTAACACTTTTTATTTGGATTCGCCCAAGTGTAGTCTGCTGTTACGCTGACAGATTTACTTTATGTGCTCTGCGTACAATAGTATTTGTGGTGTGACATTTTTAATTGTTCCCTTGCGCAAATGCTTGATTCGGACTCCTGACGAAGCAGGATATCTTACTCCAATATTGTGTATAGCAATGTAAATATGCTTTTGTATCCATCTATTTCTTGTCTGTGGTCTATAACATGTTTGGTGAGATACATTTTTTGTTGCACCTTGTTGTTTGTTTGTTAATTGTTTTTTTTTGTTACCGTAGGCAATAAAGGCTATTATTATTATTATATGTGTGTAATATATAGATGGCTTTGGTGTAAGTAGCTTAAGGTACGACTCGTTCTATACTTTTGGAACACCCTGTATAATTGAATTTTTCATTTGAATATTACTATAATCACTTCTAGCACAGGAGAGTGGTGCTTAAATGCAACTGTATATACAACATTCACGTGTCTTGAAAGACCAACATTTCCATTTAAATCTATTTCGCTTCAAGAATTAAATTAAGAAAATTTGTGCATTTTCCAAGGGGTGTTTCACGAATAAAAAAATTACATTTTCAAGTCTCAAAATATTCGAGTAAGTTTCATTAAAACCTGAATTTGACACCTGGGAAACTTTCCTTGTAAGTAACATCCTTCCTCAAACCTTGCAGTTTATAATTATTAAAGCACTGACTGCATTTACGAAATCATAGAATTTTCCATGTCAGGCATTTGTTGATTCGTACACGCATAATTAACTTTTAAAACTACATGTCTTATCAGCTCTAACGCAAACTGTAACGTCACATCAAAATATTTATTGTCGCTTCTATTACTTTCAAATTTCATAAAAGTTTCAATGTATGTACTTTGACTATCCTTGTAAATTAAGAATAGTATAGAGTCACTTATGTTTAAATCTGTTACTACCAAATGGATTGCATTTTTATTTCCATTTAATTATTTTATTGATTAAAACATTGATTAATATACGTACAGTTCTTGTATTCTCCCGTATTACACTCCATTAATTTACCATTTAACAGTAAAGAATCTGTGAATGATTAACCTAACTCTGAATATTTTAATCTACCTCAGACTTTTATCATCCAAATCAACAGACTGAGTTAGTGCTATGAGTTTGTGCTTGTTTGCTGTGAATTTAGTCCTTTAAATTCCAGTAAATTGATTGCACCAAAACTTTGAAAGTCAAACAACCTTAACAAAACTTTTCATGATATTTTGTAGTTCGTTAACAGTTAAGAATCCACATAATCATCGGTATGGTAATTTGTTCACGTCACTATAAACTCCTGCTTATTTTAAAAGAATCAAACTGTTAAAAATCAATTATAATAAGATTTTTCCGGATATATTCAACTTTGTGTAAAAAAGAAATGGTGATAAACCGATGAAAGAAAGTCAGAACACATATTCTTACTCTACCACCGGTATCTATGTTTGTATGTCGCGTATGTCTACTGAATTCGACTTCCATATTTAGTCTCAAAATCAACCTGACATCTGCCGGAATTATTTATGACAATTTTCACTTTTTAGCAAGTTTGAAACCCGTGAAATCCAAAGGTTTTTTATTTTATACGTAGCTTCAATCTCGATTCACGTAAAACTGGATTTTAAATGTTCTTATACACGTTCTGCTTGTTAATGTAATCGAATAAATAATTCCGCAACAACCGAACTTCTTACCAACGTTTTACCCAATCAGGAAGGATATATTTTTGTTCTAATTACTTACAATACACCGATAATTTTCCGCAACCGTTGCAAAACTTATAACGGAGCTAATGGGTTATTATCTCCAATTTAATGGTTTTCCCCACGCGTTCTTGGTTAAATTAGGACTTCGCTTGAATGGGAAAGTTATAATAATTGTAGTATCGATTGTATATTGTTTGGATTCTAAAGGTACGCTTTGATGTGAAGAGAAAGCACGAGTAAGCTATAAAATCTGGAGGAATATGCAGGATTAGTGGTGATAAAAGTATGATGAATTAATGTGATTTCGTAGAAATATTGGTTTAAATCTTTTAAATAAAATATCTACTGTAAATAATAGGGACATCAGAGGTCCCATACATTTCAGTTATTTTGTGAAAATGTTTGGAATGATAAAGAAAGTGATCAGATTTATAGAATGCACTGGGTAATGTAAAATTCCCCTTTTCTTTTTGGAAGAGTCTTATGTTGAGGAGGTGAAAACTGACCCTAAAATTTTGACGATTATTAGAAAAAAAATGAAATTGTATATCTTTAATTGCGCCTCCTAGAAGTCAATTAAACGCTAATAAAGTTCCTCTGCTACCCCTATCACTATCCCCTCCCTCAACTTCTTGCGAAATGGTAGTTAAAAAGCGTGAAGCGTACTCACAAGTAATCCCTTGGAGATTTCAGTTACGGGTATCTACAAACTTGTTACCTGTTCACCTCTAACTACGGCGAAAAAAAAAGGCAACTGTAGAACATGATATGAAGCTGATGTAAGCCTATGATTTTATGCAAATTCTTACAAAACAAATTTGCAAATTTTCAACAGGTACACTACCCAGTTACAGGAAACATTAAAATTAATATGTATGACAGCAAAATACAAAAAGAAAAAAGATGTGTACATACACTACCGCTCAAAAGTGTTTATGATCGAAAAGTGAAGTTGCGTGAGTTAGCTGACACCGTAAAGATATCAAAAGAACGTATTGGCTTTATATTGCATGAGCATTTGACTATGAGAAAGCTCTGTTCAAAGTGGGTGCCGCGTTTGCTCACTGTTGACCAAAAACAAGAACGTGTTGATGATTCTGAGCAGTGTTTAAACGTAACAAACCGGAATTTTTGCGTCGATATGTGACAATGGATGAAACATGGATCCATCACTTCAATCCGGAATCAAAACGATCGTCATCTGAGTGGACAGCAACTGGTGAACCTCGTCCAAAGCGCCCGAAAGCACAACAATCGGCTGGAAAGGTCATGGCCTCGGTAATTTGGGATGTGCGTGGTGTAATATTCATCGACTATCTTGAGAAAGGAAATGCCATCAACAGTGAATATTATATAGCGTTATTGGAGCGTTCGAAGGCCGAAATTGCAAAGAAACGACCGCATATGGCAAAGAAAAGAATTTTGTTTCATCAAGACAACGCACCGTGTCACAAGTCAATCAAAACAATGGCAAAACTACACGAATTGAACTTCGAATTGCTCCCACATCCACCGTATTCGCCAGATTTGGCTCCCAGCGACTACTAAAAATGCTTGCCGGTAAGAAATTTCGCACGAATGAAGAGGTTATCGCTGAAACTGAGGCCTGGGTATTGAAATGTTAGAGCGGCGCTGGAATGATTGCGTTGCTCTTGATGGAGATTACGTTGATGAATAAAGCTAATTTTGAACCAAAAAAACAGTGTTTTCTTTGTTAGACCCGCGACTTTTCAGCCCATGTGCTATTTGTAGAACGGTAATTTCGTATTTCCGTATTTCGCGCAAAAATATAAGCCTGCGTTGTATTCCAAACAATTTAAATGCTCCATACCAAGTGAATATTTCCACGTTGTCGCTCACGTTCGTGCACCTTACTAAATCCCATTACATTATCGCAGAAACTATAAATGTACACGACCAATACTGTAGGCGTTTGTGAAAGTTACAAAACAGGATGTCGCTAAAGAAATTCAAACACGGCATTGATGAACAAACAATGCTTATGCATGTGCGAGAGTCAGCCGACGATATTTCCTCAATAGGAGACAAGTTCAAGGCCAACGTTGTACGCAAATACCATCTTCTATCGTCGATATATTTATATACATACGTTCTTGTGAATAGAGACGGTTGAATCGCTGAAAGATTTTAAAAAATAGGCCGGTTAAAATGCGGAATAAAAGCTGTTTGTTAATGCGATCGCTGCGAGTAATATTAAAATTATATAGAAAGCGATTTGTACCATAACAAAGCGTTTAGAAAACGCTTGAGAAGGTTAAAGTACGCATTACCATACGAAAGAAAGAGGTAGCTTGAAAACTTGACACGCGAAAAATGAATGGTGAATGTTACTAAATTGTTACGTAAGCTATTTCCTTGGCGGTATCGACTTACAAGTCAGGTTGATTACGTACCATCCAAGGTTAAGTTAAACAAGAGACGGTACGTTTCAAAATGGGTACTTGCAGATAGTTCTTTTAAATACGAAGTTCAACAACATGGATATTCTTCATTACGTATTAACTATAATATACGAGGGGAACCTGAAATGTTTCCGAAATCGACAAGAAGAACACGGTATTGGTGTGGTGTTTCATTTTTATTTCTCGATGTAGTCTCCTAGAAGATCAATGCACTTTTTCAATCGGTGCTTTAGTCTCTTCAAGCCGTCGTAAAAGTAAGATGTTTCGAGGTCTGCAAAATAGTCATCTGTAGCGGTGATAACCCTCTTATTTGAGGCAAATCTCGTTCCTGGGATTTAGGTCAGGTGAATATGGAGGATGGGAGACTAATTCGTAGCGCAACTCATTCAATTTGGACACGACGACGCGGGATGAATGAGCCATGGTGCATTATCGTGGTGGAAAAGCACATTTTTCCGCTGCAAACGAGGCCGTTTCTCCTTCAATACTCATCGAATCGGGTCAATAAATCGCTGTAGTATTTCCCCGTGATCATCTTTCCTTTCTACAGATAGTTGATTAGGATCGCACCTGGTTGCTTTCTTCGGAGCTGATTCGCCCGGAAAAATCCACTGCTTCGACTGTTCCCTGGTCTCCGGTATGTAGTGGTGGATCCATGTCTCATTCACGGTTACGAAACGCATGAAGAAATCCCTTGGATTCCGTTGGATCCCGCCCAGACATTGCCCCGAAACGGTCACTCGATTTCGTTCTTGTTCCGGTGTGAGCAAACGCGGTACCGATCGCGCCGAAAGCTTTTTGGTTTTTATGGTCCTTTGGAATGCACGCAGCGTCGTCAAGTTTTACACTACTGATAACGAAAGTTCTTTTCAGAGCTATAGTGAGGTAAATCATTTTAGTTTGTAGTAAGTTTAGAGAAGTTAAGAAAGCGTACGAAGACTTTTTTTAGAGGTTATAGTTGAAGATGCCTGGTGTACGACTTAGTGCTTGTCACCTAGAGTTAGTTTGTCGTTTACTAGTGCATTTCGAGAAAGAAAAGCGAAATGGAACTCCTCTAATATCTATTGATGCGATCCATGACGTAAATTATACTTGGTTAGTATTAAATGTAAATTGGAGAGGGTTGGAAATGCTTTGGCCATTTCGATGGGTACTGTCTACAACATAAAACAGAGAAAGGAAACTGCATCTGCTGTTCCTTCATCCAGTACTCCAACAGAGGCGTACAAGTGAAGATAGATGCCTAAAACGCTTGATGTATCAGAGAGGATTAAAATGGATGTTCGTAAAGTAATTTATGAAATGGAGAACGATTCATTTACCTAATAAAATTTCAATTCTAATTTCATATATTTTTATAGAAAAACATGTAACAGTAAAAGTGTTATAAAAAACGTAGAAGTATTTTACATACTAGCATTCCTCACTGCGACGATTACTCCATCTTTTGGGATTTAAGTTCAAAAAGACGATAACCGCACAGCTCTTATGGAGAGGAATTTTATCTCAGCATTATAACTTTCCTTCCTAAGGAATCACCTTTAAAAAGAGATATCTTATACCCAGACGGAACCTGAATTTTCAAAAGGACGTGAGAGGACATCATGGGAGGATGACAATATAAAAAGTGCCACAAAACTCAAAGGTTATGATAGCAAACGATTTATTGTGTTGCACGCAGATACCAGAAGCGGCTTCGAACGAAATGCAAACTTGATATTTGCCTCAAGATCAAATATAGGAGTCTACCATGGTGATATGAATAGCGATTTATTTACAAAGTGGATTGAAACTCAAATAATTCCTAATTTAGAAGAATCATCAATAATTTAAATGGACAATGCATCGTATCATAGTGTTTTACTTGAGAAGTCGTCAAATCCAAATTGGTCCAAAGGAAACATTATTTTTCCTCCGGTGTGAGCAAACGCGTTACCCATCGCGCCGGAAGCTTTTTCATACCCAAAATTCCGTGCAGGATATGTCCAACGCGTTCTTCTGAGATGCCTGTTGTCTCTGCTATCTCTTTCAGCTTCAATCGGCGATCGGCCAATATGACATCACGAATCTTGTCGACCATTTCATCGTTGGTGGCGGTTTTTGGACGTCCACTGCCTTGTTCGTCACTTATGCTTGTGCAGCCACGTTTAAACTTGCTCACGCAGAAGTTGGTAGGGTCGAAAATGATGGAGTATATCCGCCATGAACCTCTAGCAAAATATTTCGAATTTCCGTGGCCGAATTTCCCAGACATCCAGAAGTGTTTTATGATTGCACGAAATCTCCTCCCCCCCTGACTTGCTACACAAAACACACTCTTAAACAACAAGTATTGGGAGTAGTGCCTTACTTGAGAAGTCGCCAAATCCAAATTGGTCCAAAGGAAACGTTTTTGGGTGGCTAAATAATAATACCGTAAGTTTTAAAAATTCCTCCGTATCACTGCGATTTTAAATCTACTAAACTGATATGAGTACATCCGAAAGGGTATTATAATAAGTGTTAGATATGTCAAAAGAAAGTTTGAACAGCTGTACAACAGATTTCTAGGAAGATTGCATAAACCATACAGAAGAAATAATTAAAGAATGGTATGATAGTGAAGCAAACATATGAGATTTTGTTTTGACGATTATAAATCAGAAGATGAGAGTGAAGACACAGATTAAATATATTTTTAATTGTCCTATCTGATTATTTCTTTCGACATTGACATATTTTGATTGAATTTAGTTCGTGTTGTGTTTCGCATACCATATTGTATAGAAACATATTAGTTATATAAATAAAATAAAGGTATTTTTCGTTTAATAAATCATCATTGGTAACGTACATTAGAGTAAACACTTTTATGTTTCTTATTTGAATATTTTAAAAGAAAGAAATAAAGAATTTTATTAAGAAAACATTTAACTTTAACCTATTCAGCTCCTTTCCGTAAGTACAAAAGTATTAATACGCCATTTTGAAGGGATTGTCAATAGAAGACCTCACTATTTATAATCGTGTTGGTTGATGATCATTATATAACCAAAAAAAAAATGTATTGAAGATGATAATTAACCTCCTAAAATTTGACAATTCCTGTTTTCATACAGCAGCTTTTTTCTTAATTTCAAAAAGGACTAAATGAATTAAAAAATAAGCGAAATAAATTGCAGATAAACAGCGTAAACAAAACAAATAACACGTTTATGTGCGTTTTTAACGTACAAATATTCCGAAACACTCAGTATATAATCTCCGAGCACCCCATTATATTTCCTAAACGATACATAATACAATACATGTTCCTGGACCAATTTAGTAGGGTATTATGCACAGCCAATTAACACCATACAATGTTCAACAACATCGATTCAATCTATTCAATGAAGGGTAGTTAAGGAAAATTGCCTTGGTATATATAGCAAGAGGGCGGTTGCCTCTAAGACGTCATCAAGCGGCTTGTAGGTAAGAAATTATCAATGTTGCGTGACGTGTGAATTCAATTTATTCCTGTAGAAGAGCATGTTTCACTTAGCTACGTTGGTTTTGTTTGAGTTTATGATGTTTGTATGTAAATAAATCGAATGCTAAATCTTCGATTTACTTGCTGTTGTAAAGGATATTGTAACGACTTTAATATTCAATAATTCTCGAAAGAATGAGTGCCAGAATTTTTTTTGTTGTTAAATTCAGATCAATTTAAATACAAAATAAGTATCCTAAATAAAAAATGTGTGTTGCAAGCAGTTGTCATAGTATATTTTGATTATATTGTTCCAAGTTTTTCTTTTTCCTATATCAGGTAGAGCATATATGGCGCCTACTTCGTATGTACACTACCGCTCAAAAGTGTTTAGGCACCCCTGTTTTCATGGATTATTCATATAGTATTGTGTTTACCAAAAAAACATTATAATAAAATGAAATACGTATTTAAAATGTAGTTCAGTAAGATAAACACCCATTATATCGCATAAGGTTTACTATCATTTACCTGCACTTGGTCGGATTACCATAAACTGTTTATTGCGGTGCAATTACAATAACAATCCCTCTGAATTTACTGGGTAAATTTAGTCATCCGTTAGATTGTAGGTGATAATGTTTAAATTACCTTCCTAGAAAATTATAATGAAATCTGTAACCTATGGTCAGTTGCAGTGTGGTATTTACTCTATTCACGTCGTGAGCGAAATATCACGTGACATTTTTTTAAAATGCCTCCGCGAAGAGAAATTAGTACGGAAACACGTGCGCTTATAATAGCTTACCGTAAAAGCGGCATAAGTAATCGACAAATTGTCAAAAAAATGAAAATACACCACGCTACGGTTGACTATAACGTAAAAAAATATCGGAAAACTGGCAGTTTTCTTAATAAAAGACGGAGTGGAAGGCTAAAAGCGACAACATCTGCAGATGATCGCAGAATAGTGGTTACCAGCAAGTTAAATAGACGCAAAACGGCCCCGGAAATCACCGCAGAATTAAATGTCGGTCGCCAAAAACTAGTCAGTGTTTCTATAGTCAAACGTCGCCTACAGAAAGCCGGGCTCCATAGACGTATTGCGATGAAAAAGCCATTACTACGCAAACAAAACAAGCAAAATCGACTTAAATGGGCTCGTGAATACCAACACTGGACTATAGAAGAGTGGAACAACGTCCTATGGACGGATGAGTCCAAATTTGAGCTGTTCGGAACCCGAAGACGCATATTCGTAAGAAGATCTGTGGGTGAACGTGCCAGAGAAGAGTGTATTGCTGCTACCGTGAAGCATGGTGGAGGTTCTATCATCATTTGGGGCTGTTTTGCTGGCACTAGTGTAGGGGACATTGTGAAAATTGACGGTATATTAAAAAAAAGAAGGCTACCGCGAAATTTTGGAGAACCACACAATACCTTCCGGAATTCGACTTTTGGGTCAAAATTTTATCTTCCAGCAAGATAATGACGCAAAACATTCCTCTAAATTATGTAAAGACTATTTATGCCATTTAGAAGAGGAAGGAACTATCAAAATTATGGAATGGCCTCCCCAGAACCCCGACTTGAATCCAATCAATGAGTTACTATGGGAAGAACTAGATCGGTAAGTACGGAAATCGGCTCCGACAACAGCTACTGACGTGTGGAACAAATTGCAATCGAGTTGGACCTCAATAACACAAGAAACTCTGGCAAAACTTATTGCAAGAACGCCTCGATTGTATGCTGCTATTATTAAATCAAGGAGGTCACATAGATGAAAGCAAAATTTAAATTAAACGTTTTAATTTTCACATTTATTTAATATATTTTTATTCATGGACGTGTATCTATACATAAAAAATAAATATTATTAACATTTTTGCTGAGTTTTTATACATTTTTGCTGTCAGTGAGAGTGCCTAAACACTTTTGAGCGGCAGTGTATATACATTACTTAGGACTTAGTAGATTAAATTATTGTGTTAATTTCATCCACATATTTATATTTGAAATATAAATGATACAAAAATAGGTATATGATTTTCTCATAATATTTAACCCGGAGAAATACTTAATAGCGTAAATTATACATTGAAACTTTATTACCGGATATGACCTAGAAAGTATCATCTTTATAGCCGATTGCATCCACGTATTAAATCATAAAATTTCAACTTCCCATTTTAAATGCGTGCAAGGTTTTATGAAATAGTAATGGAGAGATAAAACTAAAATTACACTTGCCGCACGTAAGCTTTTATTTATGTAAGTAATTAAATTATTTTAAGGTTATTAAGTGCTCCTTTAACTTACCTTTTGAATTACGTCTTTCGTATGAAATGGAAACTCTGATGAGAGATTTTTTTTGTTCCACTAAAGGAGAAAAAATATGTCACTTTCACGTGAAGGAAAACCTGATTAAAACCCAACACGTAATATCTTGGGTAAAAGTATGTATGTATAAGATTATTGATTATCCTATGACACTTATATCAGAAACAAAGTTTGAAAAAGAATAACCTTTTTTCCATTTACACGAATTTTAAAATAAATAAAACCAACTTTACATAATAAAATAGTTTATTTCTTTCACATACGATAACCTAATCAGTAAATTCACAATATTTACAAAGAAATAACAATTACAAAATTACATACAACAAAAATTACTCTAGACTGGTGCATAATAATACAATCTTTTGCTAGGATCTTTTATAAATACAGGTATATCTTGCTTCTTCACCCTCGGTTTCGCGTCTTGATTTTCCTCAAAGTACTCGGCACCGTATTGATCATTTGCTTCGTCGAAGAACGAGGTATCAACGTCATCACTTCTCTCTTTCAATTGGTTAATCTTCAACGGTAGTTTCGAATCGGTATAGTAGGAAAACGGTTTTGGTGCCACATCCTCGTTGAGACTCTCAATTTCGCCGTCGTCTTTCGAGTAAGGATCGTAATTCCGGGTGATTTTGATTTGTACTTTCTTATATTTGTAATTGCCACCGTGTTTTTTGGTTTTATCGTAATCCTTGAAGACCTCAACGTCATCCAATTTAGTCTTATTGTTATTATCGGTTTTTGAGCCATTATTTATCGACTTTGTTTGTTTTAATAACTCCAAACTAATACTCCGCGGTGTAGGTTTAATATTCTGAACATTCGGTAGAGTTCCGGCTTCAGTGTATTGGGGTTTATGGTTTTTAGGAACTACTAAATTGTACTGATGCCTTCTCTGCAAATACCTTCGATTTCTAGTCGATTCTTCTTTAGGTGCCTCAGTTGTGCTAACAGTAAATCTATTCCTACCTCTATTCGAACGCCTCGTAGCTGTTGTAACAGTTCCTTCGGTAGAAGAAGGGATTGGGGTTGTTGTGCCTCTCCGTCTATTCACCAGTATCCTTCGACTTCTTCCAGTAGCCGTTGTGGTGCTTCTAACTGGAATTGTTGCCGGTATTGGCGTTGTGGGAATATCAATAGTAAAAGACTCCTTTGTAGTAGTTGGTAAAGGTTCAATTCCACTTGCCACCAACTTACTTTCCACTTGATCCATGTTAGGTTCGTCTTGGTCTTTAAAAGAATCTTCCGAATTGTACCTACTGCTTATGGAATGACGAGTTGTTGGAGATGAACGTTGTATACTTTTATATTTCGACGTATCTATACTAGTTCTCGGATTGTAGTTCCTCGTTTTAGTTTCCAAATCCGAATCCGCTATAGATTCTAGATTTCTTGATGAATCACCTCTGGGTTGGGCTCCTGGAGAATTTTGAACATCCTCCAGAATATCTTCCACCAATTCTTCCTCTTCCTCTAACGTAACCGGAGTTGTAGATTTAGGTTTCTTAGTTGGATCCTCTATAACCTTATAATCTTTATCACTTTTAACCTTACTTAAAATCGTTAGATATTCCGGAAGACCCTTGCGTCCTTCATCTTCAACAATTGCAGTTTCACTAACAATAGAAGTTTCTACACTAGCTTCGGTGCTAGGTTTTTCCGTAGGATCCATGATCAAGACGTAATTAGGATCTTCTTTAAGCTTCTTGATGAAATCTAAATAATTCGGTCCGTCTGGGAACGTGCTCGGCCACACCCTCTTAGGTTCTTGTTTTTTCTCCTTTGGAGGAGGATGAGTCGGTTCTTCAACCTCCACGTATTCATACTCGATCTCTTCTTCCTCTTTAGTTGCTTCCAATTCCGGTTGCTTGTCGTAGACGATTTTCCCAGTCTTTTCATCGTAATGGAAATTTCTTGAACGGTGTGGAACGTAGTCATCGTCTTCAGGTTCCTCTGGAACATTTTTCTCGGTGGTGGTCTGAATATTTTGCCTTCCCCTAGAACTCCTTTGTATCTCCGAATATCCACGTCTATTTGTGCTGCGAACGAATCTCTTTCTCAAAGGCGTGGGGGGTTGGCTTGCTCTTCTATGTTTGAGCTGGTTGGTCAGATAATAATTGGAGTGCATATGTGGTCTTTCTGGAGGTGGTCTCATCCCAACCACCAAAAATTTGTTTATGGAAGATGTTTCTATTTCCTGATAGTCTGGTTTATGGTTACTTTGGGTGTGGTCGTCTTTAACCGTCATTGGTTTAAATCCATTCATGTTAATAGTATTTATTGGATTTTCTTCTGTGAATTGATCAGGATCCTCGACAACTTTAGGATATTCCGGTCTGATTCTCTTCTTTTTAGCTCTAGCAGATTCTGTAGTGATCATTTCGATTATTTCCGTGGTAATTTGAGGTCTCCTTCGGCGTTTTTTATATCGTCCGTTAGGAATTTCGTTCGCATATCGATTTCCATTTGATGGCTTCGCCGTTGAAGATCTATGGCGAACTTTAGTCAAATCTCCTATTTCCCCGTTAATCTCGTCCTCCAACGGAGCATTTGTAGTAACCCTGAGCCTATTATAACCATTTCTTTGGGGCTTCTTGATCACATTAACCATAATTGTGACGGGTTTCACTTCGGACGAATCAGTACCAGGGTCTCTGGTGGAGTTCTTAATGTTATTGATTATATCAGCAAAAACATTCATCTGTTCACTTGGTTTGATTTCATCTTTATAGTGAACTTCGCTAATTCTCTCCGAATTACTCGAATATCCACCAAATTCCATGCCATTGCTCGGTAACCTCTGGGTTGGAATTTTGGGTCTTTGCCGTTGAATTTGGTGTCCATTTTTGTTGAAATAGACTTTATTTCTTTTAAAATGCTTATTAGGAGGTCGCCGATATATTCTTTTGACTACGATGTAAGGTTGGGCTTCCGGAAGAGGTTCTTCTGTAGTATTTTCCAAATGTTTACCTTCTCGTTCATAGTCATTAGCTTGATCGTAATATATATCATTTGTTTGGCCTAATTCCTCGTCATTATCGAGTTTGAAAAATGTACTCGGTTCTTCCACGCTTTCTTCTTTAAATAGAGGATTATCTAAAGGATCATGGCCGAAATATCTAGCCTTTAAGCAATCTATTTGATCGCCTATTTTACCCAGTTTTGGATTTGGGGTAGTGATTTCTGAGGAATTTGAACTTTCGGTATTTTTTACTGTTTCAGGTATGGGATCGACGTCAGTAAGCTCAGGACATTCGATTAAATCTGCCCTTCTATAGAAGGACATCGAGCCTTTTGATTTTTTCGGAATATTCTCGGAATTTTCAGCGTATCTTAAGCTGGATAAGGGATCTACTTCTTTGGAAGTGTAGTGGGGGTATTTTTTTGCATCTATTTGAAGAGATCTTCGCTTTCTCGATTTAGATAACATGGTGAAAGATTTTTGGGCAATTTTATTAGCATTAGGTGCAATTTTCTTACCGTATTTCGACTCGTCCATCATACTATCAATAATTTCCTGTTCGTTGTGGTAAGTCGGCTTCTTCACTTGAGTTTTTTTGCTGTCGAATTGAACGATGGCGTCTGCTTTTGATTCAGACTCACTTTCATCTTCGCCTTGATCTTTACCACGACTTGTTTGATTGGTTTTTGGTTCTTTTTGTGAATCGTCTCCAATCTCTTCGGATTCTTCTACGTCTTCATCGAAATTTTCCTCATCTTCATTTGGCGGGGATGGTGGTTTTGGAAAATCGAATTCTTCATCTTCTCGGGCAACATTCTGACTGCCTTTTTGGCTTTCCTGACTCTCAGCCTTCTTGAGTAGATCGCCATGGTCATAGGCACTATCTTCGTAACCTTCCTCAGTATATACCGTGTGAATTTTCGAATCTTTAATAGATTCTCTTAATCTGGGATCAGTTTTCTTCTTTCGTGGTAGGTGTTTTTTGCTAACGGTCCGTCTGACTTGAGCATACGTCCGGTAAGGTTCAAATTCCTCCTTTGCGTCCGTTTCTTCGTAATCCCCGTCCTTATAAGTGCTTTTACTTGAAGGATTTAAACCGTGCTTTTTGGGAAATTCATCAAATTCCTTTTGGAATTTGTGTTTTTGGGAGTAGTAAAATTCTGTACCTGGAGTCGAACGTTGCGATTCCTTCGGCGAGTCCTTGAAGACGTTCTTGGTAACGTGAGGTGTATGTTTTATCCCTCTTCTAACCCATTGACCTTCTCCGGGGTATATGGGCCGCGTTGGGATCTCACCAGGGTCTTCGTGGTTAATTTCTTCAATTGCTTGCGCAGTTTCTTTCTTTTCAGCGCGGTTTTCTTGGGATTCATCGGCAGTTTGAGATTCCTCATTGAGTTTTTTCGGATTTTTTTGGATATCGACGTGAATTACGGACTCATCGATAGGAAGAGGTTGAAAATTTTGTTTTTGCGCATCGTTTAACACTTGCGGTTGCAAAATTTGTAGGTGAGGGTTCATTTTATGGAGCAATTTAACCACGATGTCATTCTGCACGACCTGATCTCTCGCGTCATTGCTAGGAGCGCTTATGGGATAGTAACTTTCTACGTTTTGAGCGCTAGGTAGACCGTCAACTACTAAATAGTACGGGAGGAAGGCTTGTTCGTCTTTCCATGATGATGGAACCTTGATGGCGTTAGATAAGGCCAGTAACGTCCAAAATAGAGATCCTGGTAGCATTTTCGGCGAGTTCCAGTTAGGAATATAACATTTTTGATAGGTATTAAAGTTATTCACTTCTCGTTTAGAAGTTTCAAGTAGCAATTCACTAGAATCTCTTAGTTTTTGTCGAATATCGAAGCTTGTAACACTATTTACTATCACTTTTAAACACAACTGGTTTCTTTTAACAACACTCTAATTAGGAACTACGCGAGATAGTTTAAATTCTTTACTTTAATCGGGCAAAACGTTTGTAAAACACTCAGAATAGGTGTACGACACACATAGAAACAAACCCGTTTCACGTCAAGCTGTATACTAGTCGCGTTAACCGCTACTCACCGTACGGAGAACTCAAGATAAATGTGGAACAGCTGGTTCTCTTTTAAAGGTGAAAGTGACTCTACGGTACATAGCGGCGGTGTTGTGTTATAATTCTCCTTTTTCCTTACCGCAGGTTGCGAAAAAAGAGGTATCAGGGTAACCGCGCGATATCAATAACACTATTACGGTCTACTGGACCGTTGTCACCTTCTACTGAAGCAAATACGACGTAGTTGAATTCTTTTTATGTAATCGAATCGTGAAAAAATATCGCAGGAGTTATTAGAGTCTAGAAACTTAAAAGAATGTCACTGGTTTATTTTGTTTATGGAATAGTTTTTTTACCTGGAACAAATCGGGTATTAATTTAAAAACAGGAATTATTCTGTTGAATTGGCGTTGAAAAATTGTCGTGTAAAAGTGGAAATATCGCTTCAAAATTCTACGAAGTGAAATTGTTGGTGAAATAGCACTTTCTTCGGTCGTAAAGAGATATGGCCATGTTAATGACGTCTTGAATTTAAAAAGAGATGAAATTGTCAAATTCCTTAACTGCAATTTCAAATAAGTAAACGCTCGCTCATGTAAATATCCGGTAGTGGAGATGTTGCGGTCATGTAAATAGAAAATGGTTGCTATAGGATCAAAGGGAACGCCCGGTAATGTAAACAAGCTTGCACCACGTACAATTCGATAATGTAAACAGTTTAGGGTACCGGTTATTTCCCGATTTACGTCCGTAATTGAATCGATCAGAAGAATGTTTACGTAAACGTTTTCAGCGCCGGCACCGGTTGTTCCCCGATTTATGTATGGGACTCCTGTAAGCGTTGGCTCTCTTGTCCCTAGTGAAATAACACATGGGCTGAAAAGTCCCGGGCCTAACAAAGAAAACCTCTTCATTCGTGCGAAATTTCTTACCGGCGAGCATTTTTTTGAGGTCTGCGAACAGCCAGTAGTCGCTGGGAGCCAAATCTGGCGAATACGGTGGATGTGGGAGCAATTCGAAGTTCAATTCATGTAGTTTTGCCATTGTTTTGATTGACTTGTGACACGGTGCGTTGTCTTGATGAAACAAAATCTTTTTCTTTGCCATATGCGGTCGTTTCTTTGCAATTTCGGCCTTCAAACGCTCCTATAACGCTATATAATATTCACCGTTGATGGTATTTCCTTTCTCAAGATAGTCGATGAATATTACACCACGCACATCTCAAAATACCGACGCCATAACCTTTCCAGCCGATTGTTGTGCTTTCGGGCGCTTTGGACGAAGTTCACCAGTTGCTGTCCACTCAGATGACGATCGTTTTGATTCCGGAGTGAAGTGATGGATCCATGTTTCATCCATTGTCACATATCGACGCGAAAATTCCGGTTTGTTACGTTTAAACATGGCCAAACACTGCTCAGAATCATCAACACGTTGTTGTTTTTGGTCAACAGTGAGCAAACGCGGCACCCACTTTGAACAGAGCTTTCTCATAGTCAAATGCTCATGCAATAATAAAGCCAATACGTTCTTTTGATATCTTTACGATGTCAGATAACTTACGCAACTTCATTTTTCGATCATTCAAAACGATTTTGTGGATTTTTTTGATGTTTTCTGGTGTTACCGCCTCATTTGGACGTCCACTGCGTTCTGCATCATCGGTGTCTCTACGACCACGTTTGAAGTCAGCAAACCAACGTTTTATTGTTGTTTCTGATGGGGCGGAATCCCCATAACACTTTTCAAGCCATTGCTTCGCTTGGACGGTATTTTTTCCCATCAAGAAGCAGTGTAAAATTAAAACACGAAATTGTTTTGAAAATAACAAAAGTAGCGTGACTCTTAGCACAATAACTCACAAACTAATGCATAGAATATCATGAAACTTTAACAGCTGTCTTTTGAAGGTTAGTACTAACTGAGAGAAAGATGCCTGCAATAAAACTAGCGTCATCTATGTGTTAGGCCCGGGACTTTTCAGCCCATGTGTTAAAGTAGTGTGCAGCTAAAATCACGCCAGAACAGACACGGGATCCACGTCCAATAAAAGAACATTGAATCACGTGATGATTTTTCTTAATAGAAGACATGTGTATGCATAATATAGAAGGTTTTGGTGGTATCATAAATTATGACTTGCTCCATACTTTTGTAACACCCTATATAATTATAAATGTTATAGAATCAATAAAGGGTGTTAAAGATTAACAACACGCAGTTAATTTCTTTTCCACGTTACTACGATCAGCTCTAACATAAGAGGGTGGCGCTTAAATATAACATCCTGTATATAGACATATTCATGTATCCTGAAAGACCTTTTTGTTCCATCTATTTCCGTTCAAGAAATCAAGAAAACTGAAAATCTGTGAATCCTAGATGAGGTGTTTCCCTACCAAGTTACATTAAAATCTGAGTTTGACGCCCAGAAACCTTTCCTTGTAAATTTCTCCAAACACAGTGAACGTATAAAGGTATCAAAAATACAAGAAAGGACAGTTTCTATATTAGAACAACGCCCAAGTTATACAGCTTATCAGCCTAATGGCTACATACTATTTTTTTTGGAGCTATACACGCAAATCTAACATTTACATACATACATATATGCGTATATATACATATATATATATATATATATATATATATATATATATACATATATATATCCATATAAGTATTATATTCACATTATTGATTCTCTGCTCTAAATATGCAACTAAAACATGCAGCGAAGTGTTGTTGTGAAAGTATATTAAACTCACCTTGCTCGCTAGCCTTTTTTTTTCTGTGGAGAACTGATACTTCGCATGCCACAGTTATTTTTATCGCCTTGTAATGTTAATACTAAAAATGGCAGCGTTGGTAAGCGTTGGGAATTAGAGAATTACCAGGGTAAATTGGAAGAACATGCGAAATAAATAATTAAACGTTACCGTTTTGAGTCTGTGTACATTTTCTGATCATACTGTATTCGAAAGGAAATGCAAAAAACCTTTTACTTTGTACACGACTAATCTAAACGATTAAAATAGGAATAATCCACTGGTTTGAGCAATTCGTATTTTTTTTCTGTTATTTTCTTTTGCGCGATTTTATTTTTCGATCGAATTGATTCGTTTTTTCAATTTGCGTTTTCAAACGTGGAAAGTAATATTTAACTAACGCCGGCAGCGGTCTAGCCGACCCGTCCATGCATCCATATCCTCGTTCTCACTGTACTCTCTAAATGAAATCAATTTTTCGTCCGTACAGCTTCTAATTTTCAGGTTGGCTACTTCACCGTGGCGTAAGTGAAATTAGACGAAACGTAAACAATTTGCCCGGCACGGACTCCGCGAAATAGACCTTAAAAGAGTTATATTATCTTTTATTTCATTTAGAATAGAAAAAAGCTATCCAGGGTATGAAATTTAGAAAAGCAGATCGCTTATACAGCTTGTCCATGATAAGATTACATATCGTGGTGATCTTGTGAGTCTTAGAAAACACGGTCGATTGGAAGAAGACTTCGCAATTTCATTCAGTGAAAGAAGGAAAATCTCCAGGGCCCGATAACATAAATACTGAGTTCTTAAAACTTTTGGGTGATGTGCAAGACGGATGACATCCGTGTTCAATAGAATATGAGGGCGACCTGAAATGTTTCTTGAAACGACAGGAAAAACGTGGTATTGGTGTGGTTCCTTATTATTATTTCTCGATGTAGTCCCCTGATTCGAAGTCTGCAAAATAGCCATTTATAGTGGCGATGACCTCGTCATTTGAGGCAAATCTATTTCCACCCAGTGTTTTCTTCAGGTTTGGAAAAAACTCGCTGGGAGCTAGGTCCGGTGAATATGGAGGATGAGAGACCGATTCGTAGCTCAACTCATTTAATTTGGACACGACAATGCGGGATGCACCGGCTTGCATTGTCGTGGTGGAAAAGTACTTTTTTCCGCTGAAAATGAGGCCGTTTCTCCTTCCATACCGCATCAAATCGGGTCAATAAATCGCTGTAGCATTAACCCGTAATCGTCCTTCCCTCCTGCAGATAGTCGATGAGGATAACATCTCGGAAATCCCAAAAAATTGGAACGGTCTTAGCTTTCTTCGGAACCGATTCGCGCGGAAAAGTCCACTGCCCCCACTGTTCCTTGGTCTCCGGTATGTAGTAGTGGACGACATTCTTGAAGAAATCCTTTGGATTGCGTTCGATCCTGGCTAGACACTCCTCCGCTGTGAGCAAACGCGATACCCATCGCGCCGAAAGATTGTTCATACCCAAAATTTGGTGTAGGATATGGCCAACACGTTCTTCTGAGATGCCTGCTGTCCTTGCAATCTCTTTCGGCTTGAATCGACCATCAGCTAACACGACATCATGAATCTTGTCGGCCATTTCTTCGTTGGTAGCGGTTTTTGGGCGTTCACAGCGTGGTTCGTCACTTTTGCTTGTCCGGCACGTTTGAACTCGCTCACCTAGAAACTGATGGCCGAAAATGATAGAATACATCCGCAATGAGACCCGAGGAACACCAGAAACCTTTCCTTGTTAGTTATGGCATTTTTTTTACTGGGGATCTAGTCCTGGTAATATTAGAGCATTTCTGAAAGGAGCTATAGGTATAATGTTTGGTGTTTTGCAATTGTTCTTACCGAAACTTATTTAAACAACTGGGAATCATACTCCAGTCATCTGAATGTTATTATTTATAGAAACTATTGAGTCTTCTAAGAAATAAAGATTTCCAGAATTATGTAATGAAAGAAATTAAAAGATTTGTTATTCCTAAGATTACATCATAACTCGTGAAAAGTATCTTGTGCAGATTAGCGCTCAAATTATTTAATAAACTGTACCTACAATGCAAAAACACAAATAACATCAACATGATTAAGCGTGAATCAAAAAAATTATCTTATCGATAGATATTTTTACTTGCTAGGGGAATATGTTTACGATGTTTTCATTATACTGGGGTGAAACTTTCCTAATTGCATATTTTTTCTTTAGTTACTAATTTGTATGAATTGTTTATTAACCTTTTGTAGCGTACAATTTCTTATACTCTCTGCGGTCTTTGGATAGGCATTTCGTTATTATTATGACGCACTGGGTAGACATGCTATATTCCAATTAAACCATTAAAGCACAGGACAAAATTACAGCCAACCTATTAAAAGAAACTTTTCCATTCCAATCATTAAATATAAATATAGATATCTCAATTTTTCGCTGATTTTCAAGCAGGAAATTCTTTCTAATCCGTCTTATAAAGGAAAGCATCTTGCGTCAGACATATAACGATCCTGTGAACTTCGACCGCATAAAACTTTCAAAACCGTTGCTTCGACGACGTCGTATATGAAGCTTTCAGAAGGAGAATCGAATACCTGGGTTGTGATTTAAATTTCATAAGCGAATGGCTCTGAAAGGAAACGATCTCTTCCTTTCACCATCACTATGTTTCCTTTTTCTTTTCATAGAATTTTATTAGTCAAAATTGAAATCAATAATCTCGTTTCTTTTTTGTTTCAGATCCATAACAATGTAGACTGCCTTGAAGAGTGCGAACAATGCAGAACATGGCCAGGAAGATATGGAAAAGGAACTTTATCCCGAGTTTAGGAGAGCGTACTAGCTGGGAGAATGAGAACGTAATCCAGTTACCCTTGTTGCGGGATAGGAGCACTTCAATCTCTGCCACGGGCAATCCCGAAGAACAAGTTGTCTCGCAACAAACGGAAAATTTCGACGCGGATGGTAGTTAATTTACCGGTACTTTTATGGGGACGATAACGAGTCTTGTGTTTGCAGAGATCGTATACCCAATCATCGTTGCTGGAATTGGTCTCGTATTGCTGGTGTTTGCCCTTGTTGGTGTTCTAATTTGGAGCAAGAAAAGACTCAAACATGACGAGGAAAAACCACAGGCTTCGAGCATTCTAATATATCCTTACCAACAAGGAACACCGCCTCAATTCTTGTAAGTTGAGATTTCCTTAGAATCTGTAGTTATCTGACTTTTAACAGAATTTGAAATCATTCGTTTTATTTTTTCTTCGGATCCAACATGGAATTTAATGCAGAAATTTATTGTGTATTCATTCATTCTGTGTACAGTATTTAACACGAAGACATCATCTCAGTTTCCGTTATTGTAGCTTTGTCCGATATTAAAGTGGTTCAAATATTGCGCGGAGTTATGGTAGCTTAAGCTGTTTTGACTTGTGAACTTTTGTTCAATATATATGTCCATATCTATACACCCAAGATGGCGCAAAGAAAGGGGAATCTTTGGAACGGGAGTGGCAGTCCTGTGGTATTGGTAAAGAAGTACCATTTAGTAATCATAGACCAGTGGAGCATATTCATAACATATAAAAATGGCTACAGTGTGAAAGCTGCCCAATGGGCATTCCGATGCCATTACAATGTTGGCATGGTTGCAGTCCATTTTGCTACGCCATCAATACACGGGAGACGGGTTCATTTCTGAAAAGAAAAACCTTCAGGTACTTAAAGAACTGAATGAACCTCAGAAAACATTGAAACTATTCGGGAATTAGTTGCAACAAAATCGGCAAGGATACACGCGGCAATCCTAGTGACCCACAGTGACTTAAAGTTTCACCCTTACAAAATTCAAGTTATGTAGTAACTGCAACCATTAGACTACGAGGGGTGGCAATATTTTTGTAAATTATTGTAAATATTAGTGATGACCCCAATTTCATGAAGAACCTTAATATGTCGGATGAGTCTGATTTTCAATTGAGCCAATATATCAACAAACACAATTGCAGCTATTGGGCAAGTGACAAATCTCATTAATCGTACGACAAGTTAGAGCATCGTGTGCCATATCAATGCGAGGTGTGATCGGGCCTTATTTTCTCTAAGACGACAAAGAGACGATACGTTAATAATATTCGAAACTTTTGTTGCTGAACAACTTCAAAACATTCTCGATCTTCATAATCTTTGGTTGCAGCAACGGCCCCATATTGCCCGGGCGTCAATGGCAGCTGTCCGATAGCTATTTGGTAACCACGTAATTAAGTTTGGCGAAATTCGTTAGCTTGCAAGATCAGCAGATTTGTCGGTGTGCATTTTGTTCTTGTGGATCCATTAAAAACGCAAAGTGTACTCCACTTACTCAATAAGCCCGAGTTGAAAATGAGAAAGCCATGGAAATGCTTCAACGTTCTGAGCAAAATATTGGCATTCACTCTCAGAAATGCCTACGTTCAAGAGGTTTTTAAAAGTTGAAATTGGTGCGACACTTAATGGCATATAGTTCTTTCATTTTTGTTCTTAAAAATCAAACTGTTTTTTATCTAATATCCAGTAGAATCTTCTCTCAGTCCTCTCTTCTGCATAGCTTCTTTAATTCATTTCTCCCAACTCATTCTTGGTTTTTCTTTTTCCTTCTATTAACAGGCTTCCATTTCCAAATCTTTTGTAGTAGTCCGTCCTGGTCCATTCTCTTCTTGTGACCATACCACAACAGTTATTTCGGCTCTATTTTATGTATTAATAATGCATGTATCAATTTAGCTCTTTGAACTCTGTCTCTTCGACCTCTCCATTTCAATTGGATTTAGATTTCACATCCCTTATATTTTTCTTCAGTATTCTCAAGATTTTCCATACTTACCTAGATTTGAATCTTCCTATAAGTCTGTTCACCTAATCAGATTTCGTTTCCCAACAATTATTCATGGCTTTGCCAATGCAGTTGAAAGAAAATAAAAATTACAGCAGAACATTAACAATATATATTCGAGTTCCTTTTTAATATAAATTTTCCTCAATTAGAACTCACGATCAAGCAAATTTAAATTGTACCCTTCATGTACAATTTGGCAATACATTCTATTTTAATACTTTTTACCATTGCTAATTGCTATAAATACCTGCAAATAATAGAAACTCTATTACTTTTCTCGTAACATACTACAAGGCAGGAAAACGTTTATTATCTAACTATCCATACACTATCATTTAAAATGCAAAACTGTTCATTTTGCGTGTGTCAGACCGATTGGTTTCCGGGGAAATTAAACTTTGCAATAACTGGAATTAATTACAGCCGGTTGCATCGTTCCTACCGATAGAGAGAATCGCTGTTGTATACAATTATAGCCAGAGAAAATGGAGTTTAATAAATTGGGTTATGGAGGACGTATAAAGTAAATGAGTTGGAAACTAATGGTCTTCAAGTTGACACAAATACACATGCAAACTTCGTTTAATGAAATGAACTATTCTGTTTGACGAAATTGAATTATTTTAAACATTGGTGCTTTACAAAGATGTATTGTTTTTCCTATCATAGATAAAATACTGGGCTAGTACCTGAAATTGGTAAAAATACTGATGAAGATATTTAAGTCAATAATACGTGAGCGAATGAAACATATCGAAACTTGTAAGTCGAATTGATCCGTATTAAAGTTTAATGCTGTGCTGTTACTACTCCAGTCCAAATCTCAAAAAGAAATACAATCACCGTTGCAGAGATTGACGGGTGTTCAGTAATTTTTACGTACTCGCATCATTTATGATCCTGGCCTTCATACTATATATACATATACCTACAAATATTGCTTTAATTATTTTTTAACACCTTTTTATTTCATTACCAGACTGCCCAGAAAAATGCTGGAAAAAATGTCCAGATTGTCCCTGTAACTTTTTAGTTTCAAGTAGATACATTTCAAGGTATGAATTCCCAGAAACATTTTACAATTCAATTCATCCTTACCCTTGCTACACGGTAGTCTAACACATTTGGAATCATGTATGCCCGAAAAAATTGAACAATTCTCAACTTTCTACTCTCGTCCAGTGTTGCTTTGATCCTTTTTTTGTTTCAGTTAAGGTTAGGGACGTTTATGTGGCTTTAAAAGTTTTCATCGTATCTCGGAGGATTTTAAAAATTTATGCGCGAAATACATTACTCGTTTAGTTCGGGACCATCTATTTTACATGGGAAATTTGTAACAAATAGCTTTTACATTTGTAACACATGGGCTGAAAAGTCCCGGGTCTAACACAGATGACGCTAGCTTTATTACAGTCACCTTTCCCTCAGTCAGTACTAACCTTCAAAAGATAGCTGTTAAAATTTCATGATATTCTATTCATTAGTTTGTGAATTATTGTGCTAAGAGTCACGCTACTTTTGTTATTTTCAAAACAATGGATCAAAAACAATTTCGTGTTTTAATTTTACACTGCTTCTTGATAGGAAAAAATACCGTTCAAGCGAAGCAATGGCTTAAAAAGTGTCATGGGGACTCCGCTCCATCTGAAAAAACAATAAAACGTTGGTTTGCCGACTTCAAACGTGGTCGTAGAGACATCGATGATGCAGAACGCAATGGACGTCCAAATAAGGCGGTAACACCAGAAAACATAAAAAAAAATCCACAAAATCGTTTTGAATGATCGAAAAGTGAAGTTGCGTGAGTTAGCTGACATCGTAAAGATATCAAAAGAACGTATTGGCTTTATATTGCATTAGCATTTGACTATGAGAAAGCTCTGTTCAAAGTGGGTACCGCGTTTGCTCACTGTTGACCAAGATCAAGAACGTGTTGTTGATTCTGAGCAGTGTTTGGCCATGTTTAAACGTAACAAACCAGGATTTTTGCGTCGATATGTGACAATGAATGAAACATGGATCCATCTCCTCGCTCCGGACTCAAAACGATCGTCATCTGAGTGGACAGCAACTGGCGAACCTCGTCCAAAGCGCCCGAAAGCACAACAATCGGCTGGAAAGGTTATGGCCTCGGTATTTTGGGATGTGCGTGGTGTAATATTCATCTACTATCTTGAGAAAGGAAATACCATCGACAGTGAATATTATATAACGTCATTGGAGCGTTTGAAGGCCGACATTGCAAAGAAACGACCGCATATAGCAAAGAAAAAAAATTTGTTTCATCAAGACAACGCACCGTGTCACAAGTCAATCAAAACAATGGCAAAACTACATGAATTGAACTTCGAATTGCTCCCACATCCACCGTATTCGCCAGATTTGGCTCCCAGCGACTACTGGCTGTTCGCAGACCTCAAAAAAATGCTCGCCGGTAAGAAATTTCGCACGAATGAAGAGGTTATCGCTGAAACTGAGGCCTATTTTGAGGCAAAAGATAAATCGTTCTACAAAAGTGGTATTGAAATGTTAGAGCGGCGCTGGAATAATTGCGTTGCTCTTGATGGAGATTACGTTGATGAATAAAGCTAATTTTGAACCAAAGAGACCGTGTTTTCTTTGTTAGGCCCGCGACTTTTCAGCCCATGTGTTATCTACAATTATTGCTTTAATTATTTTTTAACACCTCTTTATTTAATTACCAGACTGCCCAGAAAAATGCAAAAAAGTGTCTAGATTGCCCCTGTAACTTTTTAGTTTCAAGTAGATACATTTCAAGGTACGAATTCCCAGAAACATTTTACAATTCAATTCATCCTTACCCTCGCAACGCATTTGGAATCATGTATGCCCGAAAAAATTGAATAATTCCCAAGTTTCTACTCTCGTACGGTGTTGCTTTGATCCCTTTTTTGTTTCAGCTAAGGTTAGGGACGTTTATACGGCTTTAAAAGTTTTCATCGTATCTCGGAGGATTTTAAAAATTTATTCGCGAAATACATTGCTCGTTTAGTTCGGGACCATCTATTTTACATGGGAAATTTGTAACAAATAGCTCTTACATTTGTATGTATTTACGACCCGCAGCTAGAAAAACGACGGGAGATATCGTCAGAATTTATTGTTTCGTTTCTTTGGAGTTTTATTTAAAAGAGACGGTTTTTTCTCTCTAGGATTTTATTCTCCGAAAGATGTAGCGCACCAGGATTAATAATGTACGATTTAATAAGGGTATTTTCCCCGCTGTAAAATTTAAGGCGTCTTATATATTATAAGGCCGATGTTCCACTTTCTTGTTTAATTCTTTTTAATTGTGTAATGCGAAGTAAAACAAATCTGCGAGGGCGTTATTTTTTTTTCATTATCCTTTAACATATTCGCTTTCACCTTGTTCTGCTTGGAGCAAGGGTGCTGATATACCGTTGCTAATAATATTCTTTCTCGAGATGTTCAAAATACTATTCCGTTGGTTGCGGTAACGATCGGTAAACACGGTTTTTACGTCGGCAATCCTTATTTGTAAGCGAATATAAAAAGGACAGATATGAGAGCATGCGAAAAGGGAAAATATAGATGAAAAAAGTTAGATTAGAAAGCCTGTTTGTATTTATTGAAGGTAGGTTAGTTTTTTTTACGATCTTTGCTAACCATATACATTGATTGATAAATCTTGATTAAATATCGTAAAATAGTATATAATTTTTATACACATTATGTATTTAGGGTCCATATTTCATTTTACGTACCTCTAAATAATTTGACTAATGGCCCACATACAATCTAGACAGGGTTTGGTATAAAATAAGGTTGGTAGCCAAGCCTCATCCAGCCCAAGAGCTTTAATAAATTGCAATAGCTGTGATGGTTTCGGAGAAGGTATTTCCACCTCGTCTATGACGTCTTTGCCAAGATGGTTGGCACGAGTCTCTATATAATGGCAGTGCAGTTAGATGTTGGGTGTTCCGGACTTTCAGCCTTCGTCCTTCAAAACCTGCAGTCGCTATTCTATTTCAGACCTACCCTTGTCATGTGTTTTCCAAGGTGACAATGCCCTGTAAGAAAACCTGTGAGGACACGTAGTCTGTTTCTACTAAGTTCTAGCATAGTCTTTGCTCTTTGCTTATTGCAGCTTCCAAGGAATACCTTGGAATGTCTCAGACCGGGAAGATTCTCCCAAAGAAATGCTCTGAGTGCTCATCCTTATACCACAGAACGGATCCGGTCCCACAAACGAACTTTTTTGCTAATAGGTTAGCTTTCTCGTTGCCGCTGATTCCAGTGTGTCCTGGTACCCAGCATAGTGCAACCCTATTTTCTCTGCCTAGGTTGTTTAGTTTTCCTAGGCATTCCCGGGCCAATTTCGAACTGATAGTGTTAGAGCTCAACGCCACTACCACTGTGTGACTATCGGAGAAAATTGCAATGCTTTGCCTTCGATAGTTCCTGTCAAGGTTTAATTGCGTAAATTTCCCAATCGCATTCATCTCCGCTTCAAAGACGCTAGGGTATGTTCCCATTGACTCGCCCAAATACCGCTGCACCATTCGTGGGGTTAGTGGTAGTTGCCTTTAGAAAGTAGGTGGGGGATTCGCCATTTTTTTTTGTCACTTAGCTCTGTAAGAAAATTCTCTATTTCTCAACCATTTCATCGTTCGGTAGACTTAGAAGTGGGAAAAGTTCCGCTCGAGATGACCAAGCTCTCTGGAACGCAATCTCATTTCCTTCAGTCCCCGCCCTAGTTAGTCTATACATTGCCGAATGGGCTACTCCCTCCACCCCCAATGGTGTAAGGTCTAGGATGACCTCCAGGGCCGCGGTTGGGTATGTTCCCATCGCTCCGGTGATGCATACACATGCTAACCGTTGCAACTTATCAAGGGTATTCCTGGTCGTAACTTGCGTGATCTTGCGAATCCAGGTTATCCCACCGTATGTTACTGTAGGTCTTACTAGATTTCGGCACATCATTATAGCTTTTGTTGCTTTATTCGTAGTCAGTGCAATATGCCTGTTCCATAGAAGTTTCTTATTCCGAGGTACTTTACTTCTGATTTACATTGGATCAATGCTCCATCTAGATGGATGTCTCTCATGTTCAAAATTTTCCTCTGCGTAGTGAAGGGTACAATCGTGGTTTCTGATGAGTTAAGCCCCACTGAGTGACACTACTAATTAGTGACTCTAAGGCTGATTTGTATTAGTTCGCAAAGGAATACCTCCAAGGCTATCAGCCTGTTGAGCAGTTCATCTGCTACCAGGATCCACATCAAAAACGCTTTGGACGAGGTTCACCAGTTGCTGTCCACTCAGATGACGATCGTTTTGATTCCGGAGTGAAGTGATGGATCCATGTTTCATCCATTGTCACATATCGACGCAAAAATTCCGGTTTGTTACGTTTAAACATGGCCAAACACTGCTCAGAATCATCAACGCGTCCTTGTTTTTGGTCAACAGTGAGCAAACGCGGCACCCACTTTGAACAGAGCTTTCTCATAGTCAAATGCTCATGCAATATAAAGCCAATACGTTCTTTTGATATCTTTACGACGTCAGCTAACTCACGCAACTTCACTTTTCGATCATTCAAAACGATTTTGTGGATTATTTTGATGATTTCTGGTGTTACCGCCTCATTTGGACGTCCACTGCGTTCTGCATCATCGTTGTCTCTACGACCACGTTTGAAGTCAGCAAACCAACGTTTTATGGTTGTTTCTGACGGAGCGGAGTCCCCACAACACTTTTCAAGCCATTGCTTCGCTTGAACGGTATTTTTTTCCCATCAAGAAGCAGTGTAAAATTAAAACACGAAATTGTTTTTGATCCATTGTTTTGAAAATAACAAAAGTAGCGTGACTCTTAGCACAATAACTCACAAACTAATGCATAGAATATCATGAAATTTTATCAGCTGTCTTTTGAAGGTTAGTACTAACTGAGAGAAAGGTGACTGCAATAAAACTAGCGTCATCTATGTGTTAAGCTCGGGACTTTTCAGCCCATGTGTTATACATAGTTATAGTCAAGAGTTCGTATTTATTTTATAAGACATTCCTATCTATATTTTTCGTTATTTCTGGTATTGATTCTTTCTTCTTTTTCCATTTTGGATATTCCTAGTTCTATGTTCAAAAACTTTACTCGTACAATGTGAACAAAACTAACACCTTCCGCAACGTATAAACACAAAAACAAACATAAGCAAAATATTTCGTCCAACAATCTTTATGAAGACATTTGTGGAACATTTGTTGCAGCCAACATTCTTTTAAAACACATCTAACCATGAGGAAAGCTGCATTTAACAGCGTCTTTATCTTTGGTAACATTCTTTTACATGAACTGCTAAATTCTCAATCAAAAACATTCCTTGACAGTTATACAAATAGAGAAATTCCTGACCCCTCCACATTACGGAAACATTATCTCACAAAATCTTACATAAAGTTCTTTCGGGACGAAACTCTGAAAAAAATAGGTATCGACATCGTTTATAATTAAAAGAAAATATAAAATGGCCATTCAATATTTAGATCTTCTTCTCGAGAACGCTGAATCCCATCACCTTTTATTTTCGAACTTTTTACCTATATTACCTTACCTCATATATTCTGAACGCTATTTTCAGGACGAAGGAGATTCACTTTAGTCTTCCGCCACTCAGGAGCACGTCCCTCGGGGACCTCAACGAATCCGATCGGGACGACTCAGATTTGGAGACAGAGTCGCTGCTGTTGCCGACTACCCACAACCAGCGTTCGAATTCCTTCAGTAAGTTTATTTGTTTATGTTTTATCCTTACGTAGTATCCATGGTAATACGTCCTGGATTACTTAAAGAAAAAGAAAATCGCGGATTGAAACTGTGAACGTGAGGACAGATTTGAATTGGAAGTTAGCATGCGCTAACGAGCTGTAGATTTGCTTCCATTAACTGATTGAATAGAAAATAATCCCTTTGGGTTAGAAATAGGACAAATCGATGCTTTGTAGTCAAACTAAGATATTTGGTACAATGCGACGTATAGAAGTTACATTTATTGTCCAACAGAATACCAATTACAGGATAACACATAATACAAAGCCATACATACATTGTGAAAATAAAACATAGAAAGTAAAGACCTAAGAATAACTAGCGTAAAGGGTAACTGTGAATAAAGCGCTTGCAAAATGTGTCAAACAAAATGAAATTAGTGGGAATTTATCTAGATTCGAAAAAAATATCATTATAATATTTATTTGCTAAACTACACATATTATATATGGGGACATTATGCAAAACATAATGTCCCCATAGAAGTAACACATGGGTTGAAAAGTCCCGGGCCTAACAAAGAAAACACGGTTTTTTGGTTCAAAATTAGCTTTATTCATCAACGTAATCATTCCAGCGCCGCTCTAACATTTGAATACCACTTTTGTAGAACGATTTATCTTTTGCCTCAAAATAGGCCTCAGTTTCAGCGATAACCTCTTCATTCGTGCGAAATTTCTTACCGGCGAGCATTTTCTTGAGGTCTGCGAACAGCCAGTAGTCGGTGGGAGCCAAATCTGGCGAATACGGTGGATGTGGGAGCAATTCGAGGTACAATTCATGTAGTTTTGCCATTGTTTTGATTGACTTGTGACACGGTGCGTTGTTTTGATGAAACAAATTTTTTTTCTTTGCCATACGCGGTCGTTTCTTTGCAATTTCGGCCTTCAAACGCTCCAACGACGTTATATAATATTCACTGTTGATGGTATTTCCTTTCTCAAGATAGTCGATGAATATTACACCACGCACATCCCAAAATACCGAGGCCATAACCTTTCCAGCCGATTGTTGTGCTTTCGGGCGCTTTGGACGAGATTCACCAGTTGCTGTCCACTCAGATCACGATCGTTTTGATTCTGGAGCGAAGAGATGGATCCACGTTTCATCCATTGTCACATATCGACGCAAAAATCCCGGTTTGTTACGTTTAAACATGGCCAAACACTGCTCAGAATCATCAACACGTTCTTGTTTTTGGTCAATAGTGAGCAAACACGGCACCCACTTTGAACAGAGCTTTCTCATAGTCAAATGCTCATGCAATATAAAGCCAATACGTTCTTTTGATATCTTTACGATATCAGCTAACTCACGCAACTTCACTTTTCGATCATTCAAAACGATTTTGTGGATTTTTTTCTGGTGTTACCGAACCATTTGGACGTCCACTGCGTTCTGCATCATCGGTGTCTCTACGACCACGTTTGAAGTCAGCAAACCAACGTTTTATTGTTGCTTCTCACGGAGAGGAGTTCCCATAACACTTTTCAAGCCATTGCTTCGCTTGAACGGTACTTTTCCCATCAAGAAGCAGTGTAAAATTAAAACACGAAATTATTTTTGATCCATTGTTTTGAAAATAACAAAATTAGCGTGACTCTTAGCACAATAACTCACAAACTAATGAATAGAATATCATGAAGTTTTAACAGCTGTCTTTTGAAGGTTAGTACTAACTGAGAGAAAGGTGACTGCAATAAAACTAGCGTCATCTATGTGTTAGGCCCGGGACTTTTCAGCCCATGTGTTAGATATAAATTCTTGCGACCGGTAGCCACTATAAAATACGAAGGAGTAAATCGAAAACAATCCAGCTTATTGGGTAGAATTCCATGTTTGTTATCACTGCTAATTCCTTCACTTTCAAACGGCGATTTTCTAGCACTAAATCTTCAATAATTGAAATTTGTTGAGGCGTTATCGAACCAACCATTCAGCATCCTCCGGGAATTCTTGCCCCAAATTCTTTTTTACAGTGGAATACGAAGAAGGTGAATCTCCGTAAACGCCGTCTAAACGTTGTTTTATGTGATTACGCTTATACCCCTCGTAGATCTTGCGTATATTCATATCGTCACGGAATTTGAACACACTTGAACCTGTATAACTCTGTCAGGCTTTATCGCGCCTACCTCGTAGCATCAAAGACGAATCGTTTCGATATCATATCATCGCCCTTTTTCTGTTACAGCTTTCCGATACAGTTCAACTAATTCTCTTTTTATCCGAAATTTATTCTACCAGCACAAAGAAATTTTAAGCGATAAGATAGAAAGTACTATCGATTAGGATTACATTGTACGAGCTACTTTAACACCATCCTATCGTTTGAGTCTAAAAACAATAAACTTTCAGTTTCCTGTGTCAAATTGATTAGATTCTACGTTTTAAAAAGTACCCGTTCCACTCTTATTTTTCGATATATACTTTCGTGCGAGACCATTGTCATTTGACCTTTTTTTTCTTTTGCGCAACGGTCAAAAACAAAACGCGATCTGTTAATTGTAGCGTTTCAACGAGTGAAATATCTCCTTCCGGTGTTAGCGGTTTTTGCAGTTGTTTTGGCGAGAAGGAAACGACCGTTTAGGAAAGGGAAAAAGTTAAACAAAAATATTGCAATGAAAAGTGAAAGTCTAACGAGGTTAATTTAAATTTATGCGAAGAGGAAAGTCAGTGTTTTCTTTTTTTGTTTTAGGAAAAGAGCAATTTCATTATTTATTTATACCTCTTTGTTTCTCGTAATCAAATGCGGCGTTGCGCTCGTTTCCAATATAATTTCGATTAATTACGTGGTTAAATAGGTGGCTATGCAGCCGAGGGTTTCCTAATCGAATGCGTAATGAATGGTAAGCTTTATATAATTCATCGTTGCAGTGCAGAATAACAGACGAACGGTGTCGCTTTTGTTAGCGTAATACGAGGACAATCCCACAAAGAGGGTCTCCTATATTTTTAGATATACAAAGAACCATTGACAGGTATAGCAGTAAACTCCACTCACACAAATCTATTAATTATGCGGAACGCAGCGTTTCAAGAGCACGTGAGCTCCCATCCACACAGTCCTTGCAATTGTCATACAAAGAACCGTTTATTTTCTATAATTGCTACATCACTTTAAAGATTGAAGAATGCTTTATTTTTCAACATAATCGCCATTTCAGTCGATGCATTTTTGTAGACGCCGTGGCAGTTTTACAATGCCCATGTCATACCAGCTTTCCGCCATGCCCTTCAGGAAGCGTTGAACCTCATCTTTCACCTCATCATCGGAGCAAAACCGCCGTCCAGACAAATGTTCCTTCAACTTAGGGAACAGGTGGAAATCGCTGGGTGCCAAGTCCGGACTGTAGGGTGGGTGTGTGATGACGTTCCAACCAAAATTTTGCAGGAGATCGACGGTTTGACGGGCGACGTGAGGACGCGCGTTGTCGTGATGAATGCTTACACCCTTGCTCAACATCCCTCTTCTCCGGTTCTGAATTGCCCTTCCGAGTTTTTTCAGTGTTTCACAGTACCTGTCGGCGTTGACTGTTGTCCCAGCAGGCAGAAAGTTGACCAATAGTACTCCTTCCTGTCCCAAAAGTTCTCGCATTGGATCTGCTCTTCTTTCTTGTAAATTGGGATCTTCAGATTATTTTACCATTTCCTTTGCATTTTGTCTCTCCTCTATATTGCTTTTAACATCTCCCATATCCATTGTTTTCCTTCATTTCCTAGTCATTTGATCAGTTCTGGTAATATGCCATCACTTCCGCCTACCTTTTCTATCTTAATTTTTTTGTATGTCTTCTTCTACTTCTTCTTCTGTTATTCCATGTTGTTGGTACAGTTATTCTCTGCTTATCCTCTATTCGGTATTTATGGCGTTAAATTTGTCTTCATAGTATTCTTTCCATATTCCTAGCATATCTTTTGTTCCTGTATGCAGGTGATTACTCTTATCCTTTATTACTTTTATTTCTCTTAATCTCTGTAATCTTGTCCAAAATCTTCTGTTGTCCGTTTCTGTTATCTGTTTCCCAAATTCCTTCCATTACGTATTTTTCTCTTCCTTAATAGTTTTCGTTACTGGGATTCCATTCGTATTGTAATCTTCTTTATCTTCCATTGTTCTTCTGCTAGTGTTAACACTGCTTCTTCAAAGACCATCCATCTCTCTTCTGTGGTCCATTCTGCTTCTCCAATGTCTAGTCTTCTGAATTCTTTGTTTGTTTCTTTAGTACTTTTTATCCTTATTTTCTTCCATGTTAAGTTTGTGTCCTGCTAAGCTGCTATACTCTTTTGCCACTTCTTTCTAGACAATTTCTACTAAACAGCTTGCTATTACAAATCTATTGTTTGCAACCTCACTTCTAGACAGGCCAAACCCATATTTCTCCATCCTCCGAAGACCGTATGCAATTCATTCCTCCTCCAGCAAATTAGTTTCACGTTTTCTAATCAAATATTCGTGAAATACCTGAGAATGAATGAATCTACAAAATTAGACACTCGATATCCGTTTTCGGTTATCTCCGACGTATAATAAATTCTAAGGCGTTTTCAGAAAATCGACCTTCACCTCTAACATTGCCCAATAAAATTTTAAACTTGCCGAACTCTTTCCTTCTCTGTTCACCCTTCCACAGTAAAGATTTGAAAATCAAGATATAACATTTAATCACTTCCTTTTCCGAACGAACAATGTAATATCGAATTTCCGTTCTATGAATCCGTACGTCCCAAAACCTGACCGATTCATTAAAACCTTTCCTGCCAACATCCGTTCGGTCCGGATTCTAAATTTATAATTGCCTATTAAAAGTAATAAAGTTGAAATGCGGTTATTAAAAGAAGTTGTCTGCTACGAGATCACGTTTACAATACTCCTTAGTCTATAGGGTTTTTTTGCGTTACAGCTTCGTAATTTCATTGCTTTGGGATTCATAAATACTCCGATTTTGGGATAACGGTAATTTAATGCGACGAGAAAGCTTTTTACAGTGATATCGATCAATCTCCGTTTAATCTGTACGGTGGTACAGGTTATCGAATTGATGCTTATTTCCGTCAGTGAAGTTTGTTTAAATTTCGCATGCCTTTGAAGTTCTCTATGGGCTGTGGATGTTGCGGTCTTTCTTTTTGACGTTTGCTTTAGAACATATTCTGTTTGTATAGGTAAATAATTTGGTAAACTTTGTTTTGCGAGGAATAGGATTTTCATCTTTCGATTACCTCTGATATTTGTTTTATTTACTGATATTCCTCTGTTGTTTATATTAGTTGATATTCGGGGACAACTTCCATTAATTGCCCAAAACAAAAAGTTGAACACTCATACATATTACAGCAAACAAAAACATTGTATAAGGTTGACGTATCTGTAATTTGCTAACATCTCATGAGAGGTAATGAAGAAAACAGAATAAAACATAGGGTAGCAATAATAGTAATAATAATAACAATAATAACAATAATATTTGCTATATCTAATCCAATTACAGAACAAACAATTAATAAATGAATAAGACATCTTATAAGAGATGAAGTATACGCTTTAGGAAAGTCATTTAGAATAAACTGAATGAAAAGAAACTTCATTTAAATATCAAACCGATAAAGAAAGAAAATGTAAATCAAGTACCCCAATGGCCAACATACAATTTAGACGGTCTTCCCGATGAATCGATTTTATTTTGGTATAAAATGAGGTTGGCAGCAAAGATGGGAAATTCAACAGATGCTACAGTCGCAGAACAATATAATTTCATCAAAAAGTGTTGGAGCAAACAGGCAGGAAAACTAATGATGGTTGGTGGAATGACACTCAAAGTCTTTCGTAAATGAGAAGAAAGTAGTATATCAGGGTGACAACATAATATCTGGAGGACAGACAGATCTTCATGAGATGTAATTATAAAGTAAAAAAAGAAAGCCATGAATAATTGTTGGGAAAGAAAACGTGATGAGGTGGACAGACTTATGGGAGGATCAAAATTTAGGCAAGCATGGAAAATCTTGAGAACACTGAAGGAAAATGCAAAGGAAGTGAAATCTATAAATCCAATAGGAATGGATAGCTGGAAGAGTAACTACGAAACGGTCAACCAAGTCGTAAGAAAAATAATAGTGACAGAGTTTATAGAGGCAATGAAAACAATGAAAAATAACAAAGCGGCGGGTTCAGCAGACATACCTACGGAACTTGTTAAGAATTGTAACATTAAAACCAATTGCCAGATTGTTTGCATCCTGTTTGCAGAGTAGTGAAGTCCCGCAAGAATGGAAAATCGCATATGTAAGTTTTATACCAAAGAAAGGCAGCCAAATGAAATGCGAAAACTATAGGGCAATTACTGTTATGTCTTCTATGTGCAGACTATATGGACGAATAGTAAAATCGAAAATAGAAGGACAAGAACACAGAGTGGTTTCGAACCTGGAAGCTCCTGTACTGATAATATTTTCAGTCTAAAACAACTAACTGAAGAAAGTATAGAATACGGACGTGAAATACATTTTATATCTATAGACTTAAAGAAAGCTTATGACAGTGTTTCCATAAATCAATTGTATCAATGAAGAACTACCATAACACATGGGCTGAAAAGTCCCGGGCCTAACAACGAAAACACGGTTTTCTTGGTTCAAAATTAGCTTTATTCATCAACGTAATCTCCATCAAGAGCAACGCAATCATTCCAGCGCCGCTCTAACATTTCAATACCACTTTTGTAGAACGATTTATCTTTTGCCTCAAAATAGGCCTCAGTTTCAGCGATAACCTCTTCATTCGTGCGAAATTTCTTACCGGCGAGCATTTTTTTGAGGTCTGCGAACAGCTAGTGGTCGCTGGGAGCCAAATCTGGCGAATACGGTGGATGTGGGAGCAATTCGAAGTTCAGTTCATGCAGTTTTGCCATTGTTTTGATTGACTTGCGACACGGTGCGTTGTCTTGATGAAACAACATTTTTTTCTTTGCCATATACAGTCGTTTCTTTGCAATTTCGGCATTCAAACGCTCCAATAACGCTATATAATCTTCACTGTTGATGGTATCTCCTTCCTCAAGATAGTCGATGAATATTACACCACGCACATCCCAAAATACCGAGGCCATAACCTTTCCAGCCGATTGTTGTGCTTTCGGGCGCTTTGGACGAGGTTCACCAGTTGCTGTTCACTCAGATGACGATCGTTTTGATTCCGGAGTGAAGTGATGGATCCATATTTCATCCATTGTCACATATCGACGCAAAAATTCCGGTTTTGTTACGTTTAAACATGGCCAAACACTGCACAGAATCATCAACACGTTCTTGTTTTTGGTCAACAGTGAACAAACGCGGCACCCACTTTGAACAGAGCTTTCTCATAGTCAAATGCTCATGCAATATAAAGCCAATACGTTCTTTTGACATCTTTACGATGTCAGCTAATTCACGCAACTTCACTTTTCGAACATTCAAAACGATTTTGTGGATTTTTTTTATGTTTTCTGGTGTTACCGCCTCATTTGGACGTCCACTGCGTTCTGCATCATCGGTGTCTCTACGACCACGTTTGAAGTCAGCAAACCAACGTTTTATTGTTGTTTCTGATGGATCAGAGTCCCCATAACACTTTTCAAGCCAATGCTTCGCTTGAACGGTATTTTACCCATCAAGAAGCAGTGTAAAATTAAAAGACGAAATTGTTTTTGATCCATTGTTTTGAAAATAACAAAAGTAGCGTGACTTTTAGCACAATAACTCACAAACTAATGAATAGAATATCATGAAATTTTAACAGCTGTCTTTTGAAGGTTAGTACTAACTGAGAGAAAGGTGACTGCAATAAAACTAGTGTTTTACTCTATGTGTTAGGCCAGGGACTTTTCAGCCCATGTGTTAAGTTAACAAAAAAAAACTCTTGAAAATCATTTTAGGTCCACTGGCACAGCAATATGTTGCGTGTGTACTTTAGAAATTTCGTTAACTTTTCAATTTAATACGTTCATTTTCTAGGTTGCTATGGACTTGGCGTAATCGAGCCTTCATTGTACAAGAGCACACTCGACTTGGACGAAATACAATGGCCAGAAGGTCATATAGGAAGACTGTGGTTCTCTCTACGATATGAGCCATCAACTGAGAAATTGTTGGTGTCCCTATTAAAAGCGAAGAACTTACCATCTAGAACTATTGGTACTGTCAACAGTTGTGACCCATTTGTCAGGTAAGTAATTATACTTCTTTTTTGTTGAAGGTCTTTGGTTTGATATATATATATATATATATCACGTATTAGGTACCTATTAGCTTTATTACTGCTTGGGAGTCGAAAGGATTTTCAACGTGATCAATTTTTAAAATTCTAAATTTACGAAAAAGTACCACTATGCTATTTTTTATTTTTTTATGGCACTGTGACTTTGTCATCAGATCTATACTTCTTTGCAAGAAGACAAAATTTGAGTTTTGGAATAAGTAGAAATGAGATACAACGTGGAAGCTCAATTGTTCCAATTTTTAGAGAAAATTTTGCTTGTCATGAGATGATGGTGAAATAGATATCTGTAACCACCTATAATTGTTGAAGACGTTTTGTGGAAATTATTTACCTTCTTTTGCATAGTAGAGATGTTAATAGTTTGACCCTTTACAGTCGGGAAAATTTCTACATCTTCATATAAATTTGTAGTTCCCCTATGAACATTTTGCAACGATATGAGTTGGGAATTACCTAAAATTAGATTTCTGAATGTAAAACAATAGCAGAGACATTATTCTGTCAGTATCACAACTGTTAGATATGTTCGGAAAGTACCTGCTGCATAAACGAATAAATACGGGTGAAATTTCTATAATTCCACAAAGTTAGACAGTGTTTTTCTCTTGCACTAGTGTTTCTTTGTACTTCAGCATTAACTTCGATGGATAATTGGCAGAAGATGTTAAAAAAAGCAAATATTTTGTTCGAAAGTTCATAATAAATGTCGTTGGTCTAGGAAACGTATCTCTTTTTAGTTCCAAAAAAATGATAACTGTTACCTTGTTTCGCAATGCGAATGCCTTAAGTTTTCTTAAAGGGAATAGCTCCCATTATGTTATCCATCAACTGTGACTCTCGAAGCAATATTACTCAAAAATTATTGTAGATCAATGCAGAGATATATCATCCTCATGCAAACTGTAACGACTACATTAAAAACATTGTATTTCACGCTAAATTCAACTTAAAATTAGAAGAGAAAATCCAGAACTCTGCAAGTAGATAACGCAATTCCCATGCTAAAGTATTAACAGTAAATTTAGCAATTGAAATGTAAGCGAAATTAAATCTAACGCAAAATATTACATATTCGTATATGCTACCTCTATACGTATACATAGTTTAGTGCATATCACATCTCCTAGAAACATTATAGTAACCCTTGCAAATTTTAAACGGGCAAGTCGCGAATAACGGAATCACTGGAGGTAGTAGATTGGTGGAAATTTTGATTTAATAGAGTGCATAAAACGTCTGCCCCGCTCACCTCAATTATACTCCAAGCATTGCTGGCTGAAAATATGTCAAACGTCAGTGCGGTAGTTATTGTGGAGGTAATTCCACGTACGATCGTTGCCAAGCTTTATACGTGCGCTGGTGAAACGTTAACACCGAGATTGGTTGGAGCTCCCACACATATCGTGCCGGCGAAGTATAGAGATATTGAAGGTCTAAAGTTACATCTACTGTTGTATAACCTTTCTTTTGTTAATTGCAACCATTATTGGAGATACGACGCTGCTATTCAGACCACGTACAGGGTGGCGAAGGGAACGGGAAATTTTGAATGGTACAGTTGTCAGCACTGTAGCGTTGTTCGTAGCGTCGCACAATTGTTGTGAACGCATTGCCATTTAGCAATCATGGATCGTTGGACTGGTGAGGAACGTGCAGTAGCTGTGAGAGCGTTTTATAAAAATGGCGATAGTGCGACTGCCGCGCAGAGAATATTTCGACAGCATTACCAGCTTGGACGTTATGGACGTGTCCCATCTGCGCATGCGATTACAACGTGGGTGCGTAATTTTGAAGAAACAGGATCTGTCTTGAAAAAGAAAGCTCCAGGTGGCATCCGAACGGTACGTACCCCAGAGAACATTGAGGCTGTTAGAGCTGCAATCGAGAGAAGTCCTCGCCGCTCCGTTCGACAGCATGCATCTACGCTAGGGATTAAGCGACGAAGCTTACAAAGAATACTGCACGAATTACATTTCCATCCCTATAAGTTGCAGATTGTGCAACAATTACATGAACGAGACCCAGCGTCACGTATGGAGTTTAGCAGGCAGATATTAGCTAAAATTAACTAGGACGCGAATTTCGTTGGTAACATATGGATATCAGACGAAGCCCATTTCCACCTGAACGGTTTCGTAAACAAACAGAATGTTCGTTATTGGGCCCAGGACAATCCTTGTGAGTTACACCAGCGACCACTACATAACGCCAAGGTCACAATGTGGTGCGCTGTATCATGTCATGGTGTTATCGCCCCTTATTTTTTTGCACGTGAGGATGGTAGTGCAGCGACAGTAACATCCGCTCGATATGTTGAAATGCTTCAAACATTCTTTACACCGAGACTGTACGAGCTTAATCTTAATATGGAAAACATGTGGTTTCAGCAGGACGGAGCCACGTCACACACTGCTCGACATTCGATGGCAGCAGTTCGTCAATTGTTTGGAAGACGCATTATTTCACGTAACGGTGACATTGAATGGCCTGCGAGATCCCCTGATCTTAGTGTGTGTGACTTCTTCCTGTGGGGGTATCTTAAAGGCAAGGTGTACCGTACACGACCTGCAACAATCCATGAACTGAAGGAGAACATTCAACAAGAAATCACTGCCATTCCCCAAGATTTGCTACACCGCGCATTCCATACAAATTAGCAATAGAATTCGAAAATAACCGACTTGACCCATCCTATCTTAAAGTTTTTGACTCGCCGAATAAATTTTTTTCAATCATTATTATCGATATATCTAGACAGTGTTATTTTTCACAAGATGTTAGTACTGGCGACAATCTTATTCCAAGCATTATCGTTGATGATACGAGATATGCTTTGACCAAGCTCTTGATATATGTTTTCCCAATGAACGTTGCTATAGTTGTATACAATATAACCATAAGCAACGTCCATAGGCTCGACCAGAAGAGAACTTCTCTTGAGGTGTAAGAAGAAGATTAGTAAAGTGGTGGCATTGTATCTTATTTTCCACGGTTAATATGATTAATATACTAATTGCAAAACAGCTTTATTCTATATCAAAGGGTTAGATGATCAAAAACTGATAAATTACAGCAGCTTATATGTGAAGAGTTCCTGGCGAAGTATGATTTAGATGTACTCAATGCAAAGTTCCAGTTTGTGTACCACCACGTTTTAAAAACAAGATTAAGAATTTTTCTCAACATTCAATTTACGAGGAAAAGGTTCCCGTGTGTCAAATTGTGACCCTAATGAAACTTGGTAGGTAAGTAGAGTATATTGAGATTTGAAAATAAAATTTTTATCGTTTGTACTGATATTTATTCTGAGGAGACAAAATACCCATTGGAAAATTCACAGATTTTCAGTTGTTAAAGATGCATACAACTAATGCAACACCCTGTATATATCACATTTACATATCCTGAGAAACCTTCCGATAAGGTACAATATTTACGTTTAAATCCCCTCCCCCCTTCTCTCCAGGAGTGAATTCCAGTACCTACCAAATTTCATTATGAAATGAATTTGACACCAGGAAACCTCTCCTTGTTACTTCATTTTGTTGTTTATTTGTTCATTCATGCTATTAAAAGGTGGCAAATTTTGGGTGGACACTGAAATATAACTCCCCATCTTTTTGTTTAAACGATAAAACTTAAAGAATGTTTAATTATGCAGCAGCATCGTTATTCGGTGTAGAAACAAAGCACCACCGCTATAAAAATTGTTGGAAGTTACGAGGATGTTATTTGTCCGCGTAAGGGTTAATAATGCAGTGCGAAGAACGTTAAACTTAATCCGAACTCGCACAGTGTCCTCTACAATTCCAGCTATCCGTACAGATGCAAATGGGAAACGTCTAAATTATGTATCGCGCTGAAAATTTTAGCAGCTCCTAAATTCAGCGAAGACCGGAGATGTTGAGAAGAAAAGTTAAGGGTATATATATAATGCTGGGGTCTAGCTTACTAGTGTTGTTAAGAATAAATTATTGACGGATTTTGGACATTGAGAACGTTGATATCTAGCTTTGCTAGTAGGAGGAATCGTAAAGGAAATATTGATTAATTATTAAGTTTTTGTGATAGGCAGATTCCTGATTTTGCATTGCAGTAAACCTCATACATATGCAGTATATCCCAGGATTGATTTTATAACGGTTATGATGCACCTTGAATTTTTGAATTTTCTTTTAAGATTGTGGGAATAGATCTTGCTCGGTGTGAAGAGAATTTTAAGAATGTTTAAGAAGCAAAAGGAGCTTCATAGTCTAACTTCTCAATTTCTGAATGTTCTATCAACATTCATTGCACCACTGAAAACCTATGCCATACACTTCAGTTTTATCGTATTGAAACCATCGACGTTGTTAAGTTTGTAACCGATTTTTGCTAACAATATCTTAGACGAATTGGATGTTATGGTATTATAAGAAAAATCCCTGTACGATTTTAAATATTTATCATCCGCCTTGCCCTACAAAAAAATTTAAAGTTTAAACGCCGATTTGTTTTTAAAAAATGAAAATATTCTTAAAAATATTTCCAAACCATTCAGATATTAATCACGCAATTTTAAAATGAAATTAAAAAATTTGTGAGTGCATCAGAGCTGTTACATGAATTCTGGAACATACCATATATAAGATCTCGTGAATATTTAATCAATTTACAATATGCGCCATCTGATATTCAAGTTCTAAACTAGAGTGGTATTGTATAGGTGATATGATCATCAAGATGCCTAAATACAGTTTCCTGTAATCGAAATAAATGTCTAATTGAAAGTAATTGGATTCGAAAACATATTTATATTTAAAAATTCCTTCTTATTCGAGAAACAAAAAAGAACCTTTAACCAATAGGACTCAAAATTAGATTTCTTTCTTATATCGATAGAATAACAAATTGGAAGCTTTAGTTATACACTAAACTGAGGAGTATAAACTTCCCTACTCCTATACTCAGTCAAATTTCTATGATTCCAAATGAACTTTTGGACAGAATGTTTGGTTTTCTTAAAATCTGGGAAATTTTATTATTTATTATCAAAAAGAAATTATTATTGTAGGATGGGGCTGATTTTATTTTATATTAAAACACTTACTTCGTTTTAACTCCTTTATTACCACTATTACGCTACCTTCTGTTGCCAACTTAACTTTTAAATTAGTTATTTTAATATTTTACAACGACTGAACCAGGATCGCCAACGCGACATGATCGGTAAGGTAGCAATCTCACCAAGAGATTAAAGCGGTTAATTTAAAATGATTTACCACATTACAGTTTATACGGAGATAATTTATAACAATGATAACTTAAAATAGTGAAATTTTTATAGATTTATTAATACAAAATTGATAAATAAAAACCTTACGTCTTTATAACAATTTATTTTTGTTTTTTCCTTCTCAGATAGCAATTTAATCTCTCGGCATTTTTATTAACTGATATGTACCATACACTTCGATAATATATATATATATATATATATATATATATATATATATATTCAACAACAAATATACTTTTGAGTATGTTTAGAGACTTTTTTACACTGAAATGTAATTTCTAATTTCGTAAGATGTCTGTCTAACTCTATGGAATTTTAGAAATTTTGCTCGTATTTATACGGTTATACGCTAGGTATTTCTTCTACATATCTAACAGTTGTGATATTAACAAAATAATGTCTCTGTCATCTCTTTACGTTCAGAAATATAATATTAGGTAATTCCCAACTCATACGGTTGCTAGATGTTATTAATAGGGGAACTAAAAAATTATATGGAACGATAGAAATTTCACGAAGTGTCCTTCGTTCAATATGTGGTAATTGGGATCTACAGCTGTAAAGTGTAATGCATTAATTACTTTGTCTTTGTTATATCTTTCTTTCTTTTTGTAAGAGGCTTTTTAAAGAAAGCCATATTCTTTAAAAGGATATAACGACGCGTGTTACGATTTACGCTTTAATAGCTAGATATAACAATTGTTTCACCACATAGCGGCTTCTTCAGATACACTGGTATATCTATACTTCATTCACGTTAAGAATGCAGTAGGTAGCGCTACGATCTGCGGCTGTATTACACTGGTGAAATTTAATGGAACTGTCAAATGACAACATCGTAAACATGAAAGTTTGGCTAATAAAATCTTGTATAATAAATAGTAAAGTTTTTCATATTTTATGTGCAAAACATTATGGTTATATGACCCGGTAAAATAATACCGCAACAAAAGTTAATCTCTCCGTTGGTAATCTCCATCAATTTTAAAAGAGAAAGTTTCAATGGTATGATTGAAACTGAGCAATTCAATATGTATGAGATAAGGCCAAACGAGGAAGAATGTTGCTGATTATGGATTCAAAGGGACTGTACCAAAGTCCATTGAATGGCTTCAAAATATATGCCAACATAGAAGATCCTTAAATATTGCATAGAATTTGGTTATTCTCAATGGTGAAGTTAGATGAGTTGTTTGGTGAAAAAGAAAACAGCAGTGCAAGTATATTTGTCGACTGTACCCCGACTGTAGTAAAACCAGTGTACATTTTCAACGACAGTACAGTCACTAAATAATTGCATGCATATTAATGACTGCAATAAAATATCAAATATATTCATTAATTATAAAAATCTCTTAAATGCACATATTACAAATTTATATAATTCTCTTCATATCTGCAATAAATTTAATAAAAAAGATTTCTTTACTGTTAGCATTTTAAGATTAATAAGTTGGTTTAAATCGAACGTCAAAATGTATTATATTTACATTTAATAATTTTGTACTTGTAGGCAATTCATTTCTTAAAATGAATGAGTGGACATATCCCCTTGTTATAGATTTTTGAGCTTCGTCTAAGTGATATTCACGAAGGCGTTTCTTAGGGCGCGAGCGGGGAATTCCTCTTGTATTAATCTCTTTGGCATTACTCTCATACTGTTCTTTCACTTAAACCAAGTCGTGTTGCAGTCAATTTAAGAGACCTTGACTTGCAATTTTCTTGCTTCAGTTTGCAGATGTAAATCGTAAGCCATTAGCCTCTGCCTACTGCCAATATGTTTCCCTTGAAGGTTTTTCGATGGTCCTGCAACTAGATGTACTACTGCTTCCGCAGGCATACGAAATCAAAGCTGTAATTTTGTAATGCTAGAGTAAAAATTATTGTGTTTGTATAATTAATTGTGCAGTACCTTGAATTATTAAATTATGAGATAAAAGAGCTCTGAAAAGAATTATTTTTGCCACAACTTGTTTATAAAGATAAAATACAATGAAAAACTGCAGGAAACAACGGCAACAAAAATTTGACAACTGACAGAAATTTCATATAAAGCAATTGCATGAATCTCTCCAGTGTGAACATGCCTCGCCCATTAGCCAATGGCAAGCCCGTATTTTAAGGCCTATCTATTCAAAGTCTGCAATCTTAACGTGAATGGAGTATAATTAGTATATTCAGTCATTAAAATATAGATCATAAAACGTGTGTTTTGTTTCTTTAAAGATCATAGATTTAGATCAAATAAAGACCGTATAGATCCAAAGCCAAAATTCTCTAAATTTGATACGTCTTCCAAAAATTGATTTGTCCATTTCAGTATTTAGACAGCTTGCTTTGACGTAGAATGAAGAACCTTTTTGCCTTTTGAAAAATTACGTTTGCATAGTTAATATTCACTGTGCAAAATAGCATAAGGAAAAACGGCAGTTGCCTTAAATTAATCACCATTTTCCATTGTTTATGTGACTCATATTTTCTAGCCATAAATTTGGAGATGATTTTAGCTGATTTATTTAAAATACAATGTAAAAGTGCCACTCATTGTTTTGATAAAGAATATTCCAATCACACTTGACCTTTTGAAATATTGTTACTACGTTTGGGGAAACTGATACGACAAGGGAAAATAGTTGCATAGAAAAAGATATCTCCTCATTATTCCCAGCAATTAAACATTCCAAAAGCATCACTATTGTGTATATTAAAATATTCATTGCGTTTTAAATAATATACATAGTTCTATTATATATTTCTTTTTAAATAAAAGCCTCAAACTAATTCAAAGTAAAACAAATTCCACTTTGTTTAGCTTTAACAAGCAAAAGTATCGAAAATCTCCTAGCAACAGGACGTTCCTATCTTCCTAGAGAAGCTTTCAAGAGCTATTAGAGTAATATCAGATTGTGTTATTCGTTTCAGATTACACTTGATGCCAGACGAAAGGAGATATCTCCAGTCGAAGCCCAAAAAGAAAACATGTAACCCATACTTCGATGAAACGTTAGTGTTTCAGGTAAAAGATTCTCGGTGTAAGATGTAATCTTGTACTTGTTTTGTTTATCTAAAGCGTAATATACGTTTACACGCCCATTTTATTCCATTAGTTTCTCATCTAATTCCGTCAATGTTTTGTTTATGTTTCATCTTAATGTTCGTTATTTTTGGTAATGTTCTAGTATATATTTGCACGGTGTTTCTCGATGAATTTTCGTTAGAAGGATATAGAAAAATAATTGATATACTGATGAGTAATAGCTTTGGGTTAAATTATTTCTATTTGAATTGTTTTTAGAAATTCTCTGCTTCTAATAACTTTTTTATCTAACATGCACCGCTCTAATTTTTAAAATTTATGTTAGTTTCTGAGATGATTTTAAAATTAGTTTGTCTAATAATTGAGCCTATAGAAACAAGAAACGGATGGACATACCCAAACTCGGGATTCATACGTACACTAGCGTGACAGAATAAAATAGACACCTTCTAATTAAAAGAAAGATTCTATTCATCTTATATATACAAAATATTTTAAAATTTTTAAATTAGACTAATATTTTGTCGATCCACCTTTACTTGCGTGAAGTGCTGCGAGTCGTCGTGGCATAGAATCTATTAAATGATTAATGGTGTCTTCTGGAATATTTAACCGCCCTTCTGTAACAGCTGCCACGAGTTCTTCCTTATTGCTGGATTTTCGGGGTCGTCCCGCCATATTTGTCTGGACCATGTGCCAAACATTCTCTATCGGATCCATGTCTGGTGATTGGCCTGGCCATGGTAAAATCCGAATCCCCTGTTCCTCTTTCTATGCGGTTGTAGTTCTTGCTTTGTGGCAGGGTGCTCCATCCTCCAATCGGGATGATTTCTTGAACATCCCACAGATACCAAAACCTTTCCAGCAGACGGCACGACCTTAAATTTGCGTGTAGGAAAACCGTGATGCTTCCACTCTCTACTTCGCACTTTGGTCTCGGGGTTGTAGTGATCACACCATGAGTCATCCATGGTCACATATCGACTAAGAAAGTTCTCTTTGTTTGCTTGGTACCTTTCCAAAACACGATTACAAATCAACTCCCGATTTGTTTTTTTCATCAATGGTTAACATTCGGGGCACCCATTTTGCACTCACTTGTTACCGTTATGGGAGGACCACCGGCATGTTGGTTTTCACAGGATGTTCTTCCGCATTTAAAATCTCGATACCAGCGTTTGAATGTATCATAAGAAACTGCAGACTCATGAATAGTTGCCGTAATGTCTTTATTAATTTAAGTTGGCATCATGGCCTTTTTCTCGAGGTATCATATTACGGCTCTTTTTCTACAGGATCTATTTTTATAAACAACCACGACAACTAAGCTACCGCGAAAGCACTTATTTCTGTAATCTTCCCAATAAAACTCGTTCATTGTCTACTGTATAACTAAAAAGATACATTCATGTACAGATTTAAACAACGCTGTATCAAAGTCGCATTCTAAACTTTATGAAGTGATATACAGGACGTTCAAGCAACAATGCTAAACATTTTATCCGGAACAAATAGTAACAAGACTCCATTGAAGGGCCAATAAGTATTCGTCTTTCTATAACTAAACCTAAATCTTCATTTCCTTTGTAAAGTTTAAAACCCGAAAATATTTTGCATCGAAAGGAACCTAACCTAAAACTACGACCGGTCAAATTTCAATCACTTTTCTATATATTTCTAATAAAAACTCGTTGTCCTACACCCTGTATACGTTGCAAGTTATATTCAGATTTCCTTTATGATCTACCCCAAGAGATCCTTGCTATTTCCTTTTCCTCTACTGAAAATCCTTACAGTACCATAAAGATTGTAATTCCTTATTGTCCTGAACATTTGGACAAAGATACTTACCTCTATCCTCATATCTTGCCATGTTCCGTTTTTCTTATCTTCAGGTCTCCGCCAAAGACATGTCAGACCATACACTGAAATTAACCGTCATCGACGGCGGTAGGCCCAAGAGAAAATGGGAGATCGGCCACGTGACCTATCCGCTTAAAGAGCTCGAAATTGGCGATGGAAACGAACAGCAGCTATTCAAGATGGATTTAGAAAAGGTACGAAAATTCGGTATATATTCAATTCACTTTAAAATTTAAAACGAACCCCCACAGGTATAGCAGGACTGACTTTCAGTCGGTAATACGGTTGACAATGGGAGCCCACGTGCTCTCGAAACGCTGCGTTTCGCATAATTAATTAATTTGTGTGAGTAGAGTTTACTGCTATACCTGTGAATTGTACATCCACACAGTCCTTGCAATCGTCATTTAAAACCAACCGTTAGAATTACATGAACGGGAAGGCTAAAGAGTGTCCTTTCGAATTTTAGGAAGTTCAGGAGATAAAATCGGATTTGGGGGAACTGTTGGTCTCCTTGGTCTACAACGAAAATCTGAATCGATTGACTGCGACCGTTATAGAAGCCAGGAGATTAAAGGTAAGTGTTTATAATGACCGACGTTTCAAAAAAAAGAAAAATAACCGCGGCATTGTGCGAATTCGTATGAATGCAAGTGATAATTACAAAGTAAATATTTATTATTTATAAATGAAGGAACAAAGTTTTGAATTCGTTTTTATTATACGGCGGTCATGCGGAAAGTAAACAACGTTTTATTTTCGCACGTGGTGCTCATTCACTTCAGTGTGACACATAGAAAAGGTAATAAATATACGAGGCTATCACCACGTACGATTTGCGTTCCTCAAAAGTGTCATCTAGGGAGATTTTACCCAACTAATATTAAAATATTATATAGTGTTATTGGAGCGTTTGAAGGCCGAAATTGCAAAGAAACGACCGCATATGGCAAAGAAAAAAAAATTGTTTCATCAAGACAACGCTCCGTGTCACAAGTCAATCAAAACAATGGCAAAACTTTTAGAATTGAACTTCGAATTGCTCCGACATCCACCGTATTCGCCAGATTTGGCTCCCAGCGACTACTGGCTGTTCGCAGACCTCAAATAAATGCTCGCCGGTAAGAAATTTCGCACGAATGAAGAGGTTATCGCTGAAACTGAGGCCTATTTTGAGGCAAAAGATAAATCGTTCTACAAAAGTGGTATTGAAATGTTAGAGCGGTGCTGGAATGATTGCGTTGCTCTTGATGGAGATTACGTTGATGAATAAAGCTAATTTTGAACCAAAAAAACCGTGTTTTCTTTGTTAGGCCCGGAACTTTTCAGCGTATGTGTTAAAATACAGTTTCATTTAATAGTATCTAATAAAAATTTTTATAGAAAAGAACGTTCTTTAATATATGAATTGCCCTCATATCTTCAACACGTTTTGGCATGGAATAAATAAGTTTCTTTAGAGTTTTCTGAAATTTGCAGGCTTCGCAAGCGTATCAGAATTATAACCTCAGCTAATCTTATCTTTGATGTGAAGTCTACTCTTTATTAATAAGATTTCAATCCGGTAGTTTGCTCAGCCTATCAAGGTAAGATCTTTTTTGACTTCTGGAAAAATTGCTTGACCATTATCACCATCTTTAAATCTCCATATTTTTGGGAGTCCATCATGAAGAGCTCCGGTATTTGTATAAGAAATACAGCTCGAAAATATCGTCTTTGTTATAATACGCCTTGACATAAGTTCACAGTCACAAAACTATATTTGGCAATCACCTAACAAATTCTAGAACAAATCAACGTGAATACAAATAAACACACGTAAAACGATATGTTAATATCGTAATTAAGGAAGTTTTGCATGCAATTTGCGACCGACATACAGTAGACCTTGAATATCCGTCAACGCTAAACTACAAAAAAGATCTGGTTTCTTACGTGCCATTATTTAACTGTTACCTACGTAAATTGCCTCGTCGCATATACAGGCTAATTTATGTAATTAGATAATTATAATCGCGTTTAGTTAACATTAATTATCTTCCATGACGCCAGTTTTTGTGACTATAAGAGCGTATATTAGGTAGAATCGGGGACCTTGGAAGTTGTAATTGGATATTGGTAATAAATAAGAAACCTGCGTGAAATGTTATAAATGCCATTGTACTTGTTATGCGATCATGTGACTTGATTTAAATAAAATGCGTTTAAAATAGCGTTCGGTCGATTGTAAATAAGGTAAATACTGATTTCACTAGTAAGTATTTAGGCTTGGTAATTTGTAACAGCAGCTGTTGTGTATTTACAGGTGTACACAGCATGGTTAGTCTTAAAAACCGTACACTATTTGAGTGTAACCCGTAGTTCACAATAAACACTACTAACAGGCTATTACCAAGAACTAATTATACTAACAAGACGTTACCTTAGTATTTGCTTAACAAAAAATATTCGTACATTACGCATTGCTATTCCAAAACCTTGATATTAACATTGAGAAGCGTGTTGAGAATTATAAATTTGTTTATGAGGATTGTATTATGTATGTACGAGGGCAATCCCAAAAAAAAGGTCTCCTATTTTTTGGGGACGTAGAGAAAGTTTTAATACGGTTGTTGGTAACACTGTTGTGAGTGGTGCCTTCTCCGCTACCACATAAGCACACAGGCGCTTCGTTCGGATGCTCAATCTTGGCTTGGTAGCCATTCGAAATGGAGCTCCCGATAAACGTTACCGCCAAGTGCGAAGTGCACGCAGTTGTTCGATTTTTGAACGCAAAAGGGGTTAAACCGGTTGAAATTCACCGCCTATTGACGGAAGTGTATGGACAGTCGTGCATGGACGTCAAAAACGTTCGCAAGTGGTGTAGAGAGTTTACAGCCGGTCGTACTGAAATTCATGGCGAATAAAGGAACGGGAGGCCGTCAATTGCCGACGACACAATCGCGAAAGTTGAGGAACTCATGCGTAAAGATCGGAGGATCACTCTGGATGCTCTCTGCATTTTGGTTCCTGAGATTTCCAGAAGCACCATCCACAGGATTTTAACGGAAAAATTACAATATCGGAAGGTATGTGCAAGATGGGTGGCGCGTATGCTGACTGAAGACCACAAACGGCAACGGGTTGATTCTTTCCGCAAATTTCTTCACCGCTATGGAGACGAAAAGGGCAACTTCTTGGACTCGATTGTCACGGGTGACGAAACCTGGACATTCCACTTTACACCTGAGACAAAACAACAGTCACGCGAGTGGCGGCATCCCTCTTCGCCCAAGCCACGAAAATTCAAGCAAACACAATCTGCCGGTAAAGTCATGGCAACTGTGTTTTGGGACAGGAAGGGGGTACTGTTGGTCGACTTTCTGCCTGCTGGAACAACAGTCAACGCTGACAGGTACTGTGAAACACTGAAGAAACTCAGAAGGGCAATTCAGAACCGGAGAAGAGGGATGTTGAGCAAGGGTATAAGCATTCTTCACGATAACGCCCGTCCTCACGTCGCCCGTCAAATCTTCGATATCCTGCAAAATTTTGGTTGGAACCTCATCACACACCCACCCTACAATCGGCACTTGGCACCCAACGATTTCCACCTGTTCCCTAAGTTGAAGGAACATTTGTCTGGACGGCGGTTCTGCTCCGATGATGAGGTGAAAGATGAGGTTCAACGCTTCCTGAACGACATGGCGGCAAGCTGGTATGACATGGGCATTGTAAAACTGCCAAAGCGTCTACAAAAATGCATCGACCGAATTGGCGATTATGTTGAAAAATAAAGCATTCTTCAATCTTTAAAGTGATGTAGCAATTATAGAAAATAAACAGTTCTTTGTATATCTAAAAATATAGGAGACCTGTTTTTTGGGATTGCCCTCGTAGTTCTGTCTTCAGTCAATAGTTCAGTCTATCTTTCCTTTAAATTTATTGCACAACCATTCACAATACGAATCTTACCCCAGTTGATACGTCGAGGTAGCCAGGGGTAATTTTCGTACATATATATAAACATCATGTTAAGATTAAGACAGAAATAGAATAAACATAAGACAGCGCGGATGTCTAAACATATAGTATTCACTAGATAGGGATGTGTGCCAATTTGCACGTACGATTAGCCAGGAAAAAACCATTTATAAGCCAGAAGGATAAGAGAAGTCGCTTACAGTTTGTATTACAGGATCAAAATAAAGATTTCGACTTTAATCCCATATGAGAGTAAATTTAATCCTTTTGACTCAGATGTGAAGCATACTGCGTGGAGGAAAACGAATAAAGAATTAAAAGCGCAACATTTACAACCTACAGTTAAACATGGAGGGGGCCATGTAATGGTCTAAGGCTGTGTTTCTGCTGCTGATGTTGGAAACCTTTTTATCGAAGGTGCTATTGATTTATTGGTTTATGTACTTAAACATCCTTGAATAGAATTTAGAGTCTAGTGCCAGGAAACTTGACACAGAAGATGATTTTAGATTTTACCAGGGCAACGACCAGAATCATTCCTCGCGTGTAATTCGGGAATGGTTGTTATATAACTGACGCAGTACTGTGAAAACTCTAGCTCAGTCACCTGACGTAAATATTATCGAAAATTTGTGACTTATTCTTGAAGCACAACTGCATAGTCATCGAATATCTGATAGGAATGATCTAAAAAAATGTTTTGTTACAAGAATGGAACTGTATTTCGCCAGATTATACACACGAGTTAGCAACACATAGGCCGAAAAGTCCCGGGCCTAACACATAGATGACGCTAGTTTTATTGCAGTCACCTTTCTCTCAGTTAGTACTAACCTTCAAAAGACAGATGCTAAAATTTCATGATATTCTATTCATTAGTTTGTGAGTTATTGTGCTAAGAGTCATGCTACTTTTGTTATTTTCAAAACAATGGATCAAAAACAATGTGTTTTAATTTTACACTGATTCTTGATGGAAAAAAATACCGTTCAAGCGAAGCAATGGCTTGAAAAGTGTTATGGGACTCCGCTCCATCAGAAACAATAATAAAACGTTGGTTTGCTGACTTCAAACGTGGTCGTAGAGACACCGATGATGCAGAACGCAGTGGACGTCCAAATGAGGCGGTAACACCAGAAAACATCAAAAAAATCCACAAAGTCGTTTTGAATGATCGAAAAGTGAAGTTGCGTGAGTTAGCTGACATCGTAAAGATATCAAAAGAACGTATTGGCTTTATATTGCATGAGCATTTGTCTATGAGAAAGTTCTGTTCAAAGTGGGTGCCGCGTTTGCTCACTGTTGTCCAAAAACAAGAACGTGTTGATGATTCTGAGCAATGTTTGGCCATGTTTAAACGTACAAACCGGAATTTTTGCGTCGATATGTGACAATGGATGAAACATGGATCCACCACTTCACTCCGGAATCAAAACGATCGTCATGTGAATGGACAGCAACCGGTGAACCTCGTCCAAAGCGCCCGAAAGCACAACAATCGGCTGGAAAGGTTATGGCCTCGGTATTTTGGGATGTGCGTGCTGTAATATTCATCGACTATCTCGAGAAAGGAAGTACCATCAACAGTGAATATTATATAGCTTTATGGGAGCGTTTGAAGGCCGAAATTGCAAAGAAACGACCGCATATGGCAAAGAAAAAAATGTTGTTTCATCAAGACAACGCACCGTGCCACAAGTCAATCAAAACAATGGCCAAACTACATGAATTCAACTTCGAATTCCTTCCACATCCACCGTATTCGCCAGATTTCGCTCACAGCGACTATTAGCGACTACTGCCTGTTCGCAGACCTCAAAAAAATGCTCACCGGTAAGAAATTTCGCACGAATGAAGAGGTTATCGCTGAAACTGAGGCCTATTTCGAGGCAAAAGATAAATCGTTCTACAAAAGTGGTATTGAAATGTTAGAGCGGCGCTGGAATGATTGCGTTGCTCTTGATAGAGATTACGTTGATGAATAAAGCTAATTTTGAACCAAAAAACCGTGTTTTCTTTGTTAGACCCGGGACTTTTCAGCCCATGTGTTAGAATCTATTCCAAACAGATTCCAATTAATTATAAAATCTAACGGAAACTTAAGAAATTAATTGATTTTTTTTAACTTTCAAAAACAATTAATACATTATTATTGTAGGTGCATCATTTTCACTGTGGTGTTAAATATGTAACCGCTGTAATGTTATCTGATTAAAATTCGTAATACCTGTTAGATCTACTTTTGTTTTATTTTTGTAATGTATTTCAAGAATAGTAGATACAATATGTTTAATTTACTTTTCCTAACATTTGCAGCTGCCTACCGAATTATATACCCCTTCATCATTTTCACTATGAGTCACTGCTTTACACAATTGTGTAATGCTACTATTTAGAGTATTCTGTGGCTGCATTGTTGCTGATAAATCAAAATCTTGGTTTTTAAAATATCCAAAAGTCCAAAATTTGCAATTAATTCCTAAAGCAGAAATTCAAGAAAGATTAATGCATGATGTTCTATTATATACGATAGAATAATCGGAAGAGAAAAATTCCAACTTTCAAAAGAAGAACTTCACGCATAATTTTGGATTTCTCTCTATGGGAGGGGTCAATACACAAAATTCTTTGCGAAAATCTCATTAGGAATTTAGAAAAAATCACAGTTACGCATAGTATAACCTCTTTGAAATTAAAAAATAGCTTCCAGAAATTTAAATACCTTACTGAATTATCCACCAACGTAAGCATAAAAATATTTTAATGTTCAGATAATCGGCAATAAACTTTAACGTTAATAAAATCTTTACACAAAATTAATAGATTAAAAAAAAACTACTTCACCTGATAAAATTTCCAGTTTTTCAAGGCAAACTTTACCATTTGAATCTTAATTTAGTCAAATGCCATGTTAGATCAAATAATACTTAATGAACGTATCAAGCGTACAGGAAACTCTTTTTTTATAATCACTACTTTAATTATATATTCAAAAACACCAAAGTAAATATCACATGTATCACATAAACTAATCTCCAACAAAAAAAAAAACAGTTAAACATGCATTCTTTTGGATTGAAATTTGTCTATTCCTTACGGCAAAAATGTTTCATTAGTAGAGTAAGGAGTATTCCCAATACGAAAACAACCAGATACGACAGCAATCTACACGGACACCTTCTCCTAGTAGCGGTAACCATTTGAACGCACCTAGTTTTCTTCTCCGAATACGGAGGATACCTCACAGCTTGTCCTTTCTCCAAAATCGAACAGAATCCCCTCCTCAAAATCGACTTTCTATGAGTGAAGGTATCGAAGCTCTTCTTACCATGGTAGGATCCCATGCCGCTGTTACCGACGCCTCCAAAAGGTAAACTCTCACACACCAGGTGCATCAGGGTATCATTCACGGTAACACCCCCACTAGACGTCGAATCTAAGATCAGATCGACGTTCTTTTTATTTTTTGAGAAGATATACAGCGCTAAAGGCTTGTCATTCGAATTTATAAACGTAATCGCCTCGTAAACAGATTCGACGTTGATTATCGGCAAGGGTGGTCCGAAGATCTCCTCCTGCATAACCGGATCGTTCGGTTTAACGTTAATCAAGATCGTAGGACCTATATAACGTTCGTGCGGATCGTAATCTCCACCGAAACCAATCGTGGCCGTGCTTAAGAAGTTAACTAACCTGTTGAAATGTCTATCCGAGATGATCCTTGCTATGTCCAGCGATTTTTGCGGGTCGTCCCCGTATAATTCCTTGACGATTTTAGGAGTGGCGGCAAGAAATTTGTCCTGGACGCTTTTCGAGCATAAAATATAATCTGGAGCCGCGCAAGTTTGTCCGGCGTTAACCATTTTACCCCAGATCAATCTTCTAACGGTAAATTCGATGTTGGTGTTATCGTCTATGTACACCGGACTCTTTCCGCCTAATTCTAAAGTTACCGGTGTTAAAAATTTCGCCGCAGCTTGATGGATGACCTTTCCAACCATTGGGGACCCGGTGAAGAAGATATAGTCGAATTTTTGCTGAAGAAGCTCGCTTGTTTCTTGTACACCTCCTAGGTAAACTTGGTAACATTCCTTATCGAGATATTTCGGGAGCGTCCTAGAGATGTAATCCGCAGTAGCTGACGCTATCTCGGAAGGCTTTAGTATAACGCAATTCCCAGCGGCTATAGCTCCAGCTAGAGGTAACAGGGATAATTGTATCGGATAATTCCAAGCTCCTATGATTAGGACCACCCCGTAAGGATCCTTTTTAATCTCCACGGTGTCGAAGAAATTCGCCAAAGGTTTCGAAGGATACTCGTTCCCAGTATAACGTTTAAAATTATCCAAGATATTCTTAACATCGTTCACGATAAAATCGATTTCGGTATTATAACATTCCTGTTTAGGTTTCCTGAGGTCCCTAAACAAGGCAGCCTCCATATCTCCAGCCGTTTCCCTATACATCCTCTGCAATTTTAGCAGTTGCTCTCTTCTGTATTTCAAGCTTCTAGTTCTTCCGGTGTTAAAAGCCAAACGAGCGATGTGAAGATATTCCTTGGTGGTTTTCTGTTGTATTTTTCCGTTTTTCACGTCGACGGGATCTTCAATATCGACCACCGCCATGCTGGTGCTGTCTTCGCCGCCGTTAGACATCCCCACTGGATCGCGATTCACGATACGAATGACCGATATCTTTTTGGTAGACGACACCGCCACAAAGATTGTTTAGACGCGACTAAGTTGCCGAAGGGTCTTGCGTTTGAATATAGACGATACGGTAGGTGTTTTGATGATAGCCGGTTCGTATTGAGCGTGGTTATGATCGGGGGAAAGAGCGGTTGACCTTGCAGCGCTTGACCGTAACCTAGAGAGGCGAATCGCTGACAAAATTTAATCAATTGTTTGTTGATTCGAACGTTTTGATAATGAAGCGAAGAATTACGTCTAGTTGTTTATGAATTTCTCATTATAAATATGATACCTCGCATTCTTGAAATACGAATATAAATTAATTGATATAGAATTTATCTTGTTGTCAGAAATAATAGGTAAAATGATACTCAATATCAATGACAGAGTCAGAAACCTCAACATGACAACTTTCGATTATAATTCCATACGATCGATTTAATCTATAGTTTATTCCAAAAAGAAAGAGACAAAATTCTGAACAGACCACCAGCCCAAATTACAACCTGTAAGTTTGTGAAATCAATTTTACGCGGTAAATTTAAATATGAAATATGAAATCTGCACCAAATAAAATTGTACACGGATTCTTCGAGAGAGATAATTCCATAATTAAGACAACAGAATGGTAAATGTAGTAGTTACAACACGTGAAAGTAAATAAATTTGGCTAGAAAACACATATTTCATTTATTTGTTCAAAAAAGTTCACATAGTAAGAGGAGGACGTAAAATGTTTTAGGTCACCCTCGTAATATATAATAAGCCAAAGAGTTGAAAACAGGTTAAATTTTACAACCATAACAATGCATGACAATTATTTATTCATTTATTAGAATTGACCAAGTTAATAACAATATTTAGTTTAATAAACTACAGTAGGACCCGGTTATAACGACAGTCACGGGACTGCGAATTTTTTGACGCTATAGGCGGAGTTTTTACAAGTTCCATGTTTACATACAAGAATTGACGGGAAACAATATTACGGATGGTAAACAGATACATATGTGAATTTAATTAATTTAATATAGTTAACCATATAACCTTACACATGTAGGTACATACTAACTTGTTTGGCTAATGAAAGAAATCTGTAATTTTCCGTTGCACAGTTCTCGCACGCCAAAACTGTTTTCCTATATCCATTTCTAATTCTCTCACTTTATCAATAATTTGAGGTGACGTTTCTCGCTGTCTATAATAAGTTTTTAAAAGTGTTATGGCACTTAGGGCTTCTTCGTTTGTCGGTACGTGTTCTGCTTCGTCGCATGAATCTTCTTCCTCTTCGATTTCATTATCGGTTTCGTTATCCCGCTGTTTTATGTCCTCCACGATATCAGAATCTGAACGCATTCCCGACGTAATAAGGCAACTGTCCACGGATGCAAAGTCGTCGAAACAAAACTGGTTTTCGTCACTCTGATTTTGCTGTCACTTTTTAATAAGTTCACATAACGGAACGTCATCTCCATTTAAGTTGTCACAAACTGGATTATTCCTTAATCTTGAATAACTAAAGCAGTTTGCTATAGTCTTATAGGTTATACTACGTCGAGCCTTCTCTAAAAAGTCCAACGCGTCGAGAAGTGAAATTGCACATGGAACGTTCTTGTCCATACCCGTAATAATTTTCTGTAGAAGAAATTTTCTGTAAAAACATTTTAAGCTTCTTATTACGCCTTGGTCCGTTGGTTGAAGGATGCTAGTGCAATTTGGGGGCAGAAACACTAAATTAATATGTTTTAAGTGGGCTTATGATGGATGTGCTGGACAGTTATCGACTAAAAGCAAGACTTTTTACCTTTAACGGCAAGTTCTTTATCCCATTTTCGAATTTCATTTTCAAAAATTTCTGAAGTCATCCATGCTCTTTTGTTTGCGCAGTAATTTGTTGGGAGTGTTTTTATGTTTTTGAAGTAGCGTGGCTTTTTTGACTTTCCTATGACAAGAATTTTACGTTTCTTCGTACAGGTCATATTAGCACACACAAATGCAGTTAACCGTTCTTTGGCTAGTTTACCGCCTTTAAACCGCAAAGTCTTATCTGGAAGAAGTTTATAAAAAATTCCCCTTTCTTCGCCATTGTAAATTTCATTGTTTTCATAATTTTGTCTTAATTTAGGCCACCCTTCATTTAGCCACGTCTCTGCTTCTGTCATATTAACACCTTTCGCTTCACCGCTCACTTTTCCGAACGTAATTGAATGTCTCCGTTTGAAACGCTCCAGCTACCCATTGCTGCACTTAAAATTTGTGTCTCCAAATAAACTTCCAAATTCTTCGGCCTTTTGCATAAGCAGTGGTCCATTAACGGGTAAATTTGCACTTCTACATTGCTTAAACCACGTAATAAGCGCTTCGTCGATTTCAACCTTTTCGCACAATCGAATTTTTTTTGATTTTTCGTTTCCTTTCGCAAAGGTATTCATGATTTTATTCTTATTTTTCACAACTGTACAAATCGTAGAATTAACTAACCCAAATTCGCGACACACGTCCGCTTTCTTCCTTCCACTTTCGACTGTTTTGATTATCGCGACTTTGTCCTTCACACTTAAACTTTTTCGGTTTAAACCTGACATTTTCGATGAAGAAATCTCGATGTTTCACTCAACGAAGGGTAATATTCTTGGAATCCCCGAACGGTTGGTTGCAGGCTAGGGAAATACCGGGAATTGAGCCATAAATGATAATATAAATACATACCTCAAGTAGTAAATATTTGTCGTTATATCAGGGGTTATTGACGCTAAAACCGGGTTTCTCCCTGTATGTTTGAATAGTAAAGTATGTGACCGCTTAAAATTTGACGCTAGAAAAGGAGTGTCGTTACAGCCGAAGTTGTTATAACCGGGTTCTACTGTATTTGAAAATTTTTGAATTTAATCTAATGTTTTTCTGTTGAAATTATTCTCCTCTAGATGACGATGAAACGGCTCTTTATTAGCGTACCATGCCAAATAAGACATTTGCATTAAAAACTGGAAATTGTGCAGGGAACAAGACAGAAAACAATGTTTGACTGGTTTACAGTGTGCAAATATGGAAGATGAGAAAGTAGATCCAAAGTACAAAACTCCACTGCCATTTCTTAAGTAGTATATTATATTACCTTCTGCGCTACTAAGACTACGACTTTTTTTAAATTAATCACTTCAAGGTAGTCATTCCCTAGCGACAATCTTTCCAAGTACGATTATTATAATTCTCGAAAAGGAAGGAAATACGACAAGTTATAATCGATCGCAAAAATCCACGTTTACCGTCGAAATTTTATAAGGTCCTATATGCTGAAAGGAGTACAAAACGAAACTGGTATAAATAGGGTAATTACCTTGATTTTTTGAATTGACAAATATAGGCATTATTATAAAATAATGGCCTTATTAATAATTCGTTTTAATTCAACGGTTTTACCTTCGTAAATTAATTCTGATGCTTTTATCGATCGTAGGCATTCATTTATTTTTAATGTTACGGTATAAATTATTGCTAGTTTGGATACTCTCAAGAAAGCGTAATTATACTCATAAGCTACGTTAGTTGATACCCATTGCGATAAATTTTAATGTTATTCCGTAGCAAAAGACGATTTTAACTGCAGAATAAAACTTTCTAGTTATTTTGTACCAATTGTAGGGATATATGTGATTTACATTTCTACTGATGTATATATTTAAGAAACTAGAAGTGAGGTTGTAGTTGATACAAAAATGTGTATTAAAAAATAAATTAAAAGCAAAAACAATAAAATAATAATTCTATTGTAGATAATTCTTTTGAATTAAGACGGACATCTTTGATACAAGCAAACGTTTCTGTATCTGTGGAGATTTCCAAAGTTCATTGGGGAGCTTCATGAATTTTCAACAAATTTCCAAAACTTCAATATTCCATTTCACCATTTCACAATTTCAACTATAGAACGTTTCAACGTAATAAGAACAAGATAAATTCCGTTATTTCAAACATACAAAAATATTTTAAATTCCAAAATTACAAGTTTTTGAAAATTTCCAACATTTTTCACAACTTTTAATTTACATTTTTGAAACTTTCAAAATTCCCAAATTTTTGTGACAGAAATATCAAAATGTTATGATGTCAAAATGATAAAATGCCAAAATGTCCAAATATCCCAATGTAAAAAATGTTCCAATGTCAACATGTCAATGTGTCAAAATGTTAAAATACCAAAACGTCTTATTGTGAAAATGATAAAATGCCAAAATGTCCAAATCTTCAAAAATTCGATTGCAAGATATTCAAATATCAATATATCAAAGTGTCAATGTTAATATGTCAAAATATCAAAACGTCATAATGTTAAAATAATCAAATGCCCAAATATTCAAATGTAAGATATCCAAATAGCAACATAATGCCAGAATGTCCAAATATTCAAATGCAAAAATGTGCAAATGTCAATACATCAAGATGACAATTTTAAAGTGTCAAAATGTTAAAATGATAAAATGCCAAAATGTCCAAATATTCAATTGTAAGATATCCAAATATAAACATATTGCAGTATCAGTTTTAATGTGTCAAAATGCCCAAATATCCAAGAATTTCCAAATGTCAACACGTCAAAGTGACATTGTTAATGTGTCAAAATGTCAAAACGTCATAATGTCAAAATAATAAAATGCCAAAATGTCCAAATATCCAATTGTAATGTGTTCAAATATCAATATATCAAAGTGTTGGTGTTAATATGTCAAAATTTAAAAATGTCAAAGTATGTAGCGTGTAATACACGGACGCTTATAATTACTGTTCATGATTCCCAAACACGTGCACAACTTTCATCACATACCCTAAGATTTTTGGTACGAGCGGAGGTCCAGAAGTTCGTGGATTGGAGGGGATGGAGTGTTGATAGGGGCGCTCGCTAGGTGTCATTCTGATTGGCGACTCATCATTAGTATATAAGTTAAATTGTAGCCCTATAGTGTCAGCCGTTTACGAATAGTTGCCTGCTAAACAAGTCAATCCGGAAGAAAACTGAAACTATGGAGGAAATTGAATACCGTGCTGTGATAAAGTTCCTTACAAAGCAAGAAAAGAACGCTCAAACCATATTGAATGAAGTGGAAACCCTTCATGGGGAACAGTGCCCTAGTAAATCAATGATTTATAAGTGGCATGGTCTTTTTAAACATGGTCGGGAGTCGATTGAAGACGACCCCCGCTCAGGATGGCAAAAATTTGTACTGCAAGATGCCCGTTTGAAGAAAAAACAATTATCTGCATTAGTTGGAATATCAGATACCACCATTTTGCGTATCCTACATGACCACCTGGGTATGACAAAAGTCAGTGCAAGATCGGTACCGAGAATGCTCACGCCGCTGCAGAAACAGCAGCGCGTCTGTGCGTCCAAACAATTTTTGAAGCTGTGTGGAGACAAACCTGCACAGATTTTGGAGCGGATTGTTACCGGAGATGAAACATGGGTTCATCACTTTGAGCCTGAGTCCAAACAGGAGTCCATGCAATGGCATAAAAAGGGGACCCCACCGCCAAAGAAATTCAAAGTGTCAGAATCGGATGGAAAGTTGATGGCTATTGTTTTTTGGGATTGTGAGGGGATATTATTGATTGATTACAAAGAAAAAGGTAGGAGCATAACCGGAGAATATTACGCAGCGATATTAGAAAAATTAAAGGAGGCCATCAAGGAAAATTGACCAAGGGTATGTTGCTCTTGCAAGACAATGCGCCGGTTCACAAGAGCATAGTTGCAATGGCTGCTCTGCACAAGCATGGCTTTCAGTCAATAGTCCATCCACCCTACAGTCCAGACCTGGCACCTAGTGATTTTTATTTGTTCCCCAATTTAAAAAAAGACACGTGGAAGAAAATTTTCCGACGACAATGAGATAAAAGAGGCAATTTTGGCCCATTTTGAGGCGGAAGATAAAAAATATTTTTATGATGATTTAGAAAAATTAATTCATAGATCTAATAAATGTATTGTGCTCAAGGGTGATGATATTGAAAAGGAAAAATAGATTTATTGTTTTATTTTATTTAGAACCCTTTCATTCCACGAACTTCTAGACCTTCCCTCGTAACTGCTCTGGATTAATTACTTATAAATTATAATCACTATTATCTTTAGCAAAAAGTAGGAGAGAAGTAGGAGAGTCAAGTCCTGAGTTATGGGATTATTTTTGAGGAATATTGTAAACATATCCCGACTCTCGCACATAGAAATTCCCCAATTCGTGCAACAGCAAAGATTCACCCTAGCCGACACAGTCCCTTTCAAAGCATAGGCATGCCAGCACCATGGGGTGCGAAAACGCATCTCCGTTGAATTTAAACGAATTAGTTAAAGACCAAGGTGTTGTGCTAACTTTTTAACTGTTTTGTGTCACAAAGAATTAGTACCATGCAGTTTGCCTTTTGCCTCAAGAAAAGACGTGTCTTTGAAGCATTCCTACGATACCTTCAGTTTTGATAGTAGTTATATTAAAGGTGATTGGAGGGGGTTTCTAATACATATGTTAATATTTTATTATTATTTAATTACAGTATCAGTTACATCTATAATATTTTCATCTAAATGACCATTACGTTGCTGTGCGACATTCTTGTATATAACTTTAAACACCAAATTAATTATGGTTAAAGCATTTTGACGTAGCTAACCGAATCAGCGTTAATTTCGTTAACTTCTCCGGAAGGGACATTCTGTATTTTCTCAGAAAATATTGATCCAATTTCCAGACAAACAGCATCCATTGCATTACTTTGTTGCATAAGACTTTTGGACAACTTCCAAAATCAATTATCATGTCTAATTGACTTGATATCGACATTGGTTTAGTTCTAAGTTTTACCTTTCTAAATCTAAGTGTATAAATTTATTATAAAATACAAAAATTATAGCATAATATGTATATAATTAATTATAATTATTATGGAATATTATTATAACACAAAAAAAAACATTACGTTGACTTTTAAAGCAAAAGAGAAATATATTTTTCGCATAGTATAATATAGTAAAAGCAAAATATTTGCTGTAGTTCGATAATAATATAATAGACATTCTTTACTTACTTTATTTACCTTGTCTATAAATTTGATGAAACTTTTTTAAAGATTGGTTTTGAGTGTTGAGTGTTTTGAGTGCTTAAAATTGTGTTGGTACAGAGGTCACTTCGATTCTACAGTAATAGAGTTGTTACGTTCTCCTGGTTTGAAGAACAATGCCGCTGTAGCCTGCTCGTAATTTTCTAAATTACTTGACCAATACTTACTTGTAGAGTATGTTCGCTTATTTACTAGAGGAGAGGTTGTACAGTGAAACTCAATGCGCATGCGCAAAAAAAAATATATTTAAAAATAAAATGTGTACACGGTTTCCACTCTTGCCTATGCACATGTACGATGTACGTAAGATGTATATATTTGCAATAATTGCAGTTATTCGAGCTCTCTTATACATGTAATGTACATTAGCATTTGTATATGTATTTTCATTGGTAGCAACATAAAGTAATGCTTCAGCATGTACGTTGCAACGCTATGTCTTAATTCTGTTTAAAAGGTTAAACTCTTATATGCTTCCGCTGAAGCTTTGTCAGAGAGCATGTACTAATGCCTCTATCTGTTTGCATGCACCACTACCTTTTTATAGGAGCCAACCCTATTTATTTCTTAAATTTATAAGCGCACCTCGGTGCTATGCTTATTTATATGTCCCTTTCCGGGAGCCTAATATACTTTCCTTGTTTGAAATTTGCCTAAGGGACTTGGCCCTGTATTATTGGCATGTATTTGTACTTGACCAAATACGTTTATTATATTCACATTTATAGGGGAACCCACCCTATCTCTTAGAGCTTGAACGCCTGGTCGAGGGCGACAGTAGCGATAATAGCCGATCTCAATACAAAAGTAATGTCACAGCTACCCAGGCGTTCTCGTTTGAAATATTACGCTATGTGCAATCTTTAGCTCTCTACTCTACTGCGCCCCAAAGAAGGGAAAAATCCAGTAACCAGCAAATGTGCGAACTGTGCACCGACAAGTAAAACGGAGCGATGATGCCGACATTACATAAGAAAACTGGTCCGTGACACTCGTCCGCTACGACGAGCAACTAAATGAAAAATTTCTAAGTCCCGATACGACAAGGACCGAACAAACGTACAAAAGACAACGGGCGCTGCGGCCGCAACGACCGTCAGCAAGAAGCGGAGTGATCGTACTTGTAGAGGAGGTCTATACATGCGCGCCGACAATCTCACCAAAATAATTTCCGACACAAACTTAACTGAAGACTAAAAATATGTATAGACGACAATGGACACAGTAGCCTCGACGTACGATGATAGAAAATCGAGAATTTATACTTATTAAAAAAATCTATACGTGTGGTCCGACGACGTACCAAATGACTCCCGCCAGAAATAAATGTATAGACAACGTCCTCGACGATTCCCGCCAAAACTAGAAAAACTTAGAAATCTCTAATAATCTTACGACGACGTTACTGTACACGTTACGACGAGGCACGAAAGGTGACCGAGAGTGCACGATCGCTAATACCTCGACTGTCGCGCGGGAGACGACTGCCTATGCTTGTGTACCTTAAATTTTAAGAAAACTCCCATTACAATTCCGACGACGTTGCAGTGAATGATTTCTAATTAGGCAGTTTTAGCTAGCGTAATGCGAATGGCTGGCTTGCATACATATACAATGCGTAATGTACATACATATTAAAATAAAATTGGATATAAGAGAGCAAAATAAATAAATATAAGAATGAAAATAAATAAATATAAAAATGAAAATAAAGTAAATGAAAATAATAATGCAAAGAAGATAAAATACATAGTAGTAAAAAACTTACAAAACACAAAAAACAATGTTAAGTCCTTAACAAGAGTTAAATATAAGTATTTTAGATATTTAGATTTTCAATCCGAAAATTCAAAAAAAATTGAGTCTCCGTATGTCTCCGTATTAGAAACTGATACAATATTGTTGTTATGTATAAAAGGTTCAAAATTTCGAAATTTCAGTTAATTCCAAAGTTTTAAAAATTTTGGTTTCGTATTAATAACACCCATATTACTTTTCTATCTTTATTCGGTGTTAAGACTACTACAAGAAAAAAGAAATATGAATTTTTAAATTGAGGAAAAAGATTACTTTAATTGGAACTTGATTCTACAGCAATAGAGTTAAATATAAGTATTTTAGATATTTAGATTTTCAATCCGAAAATTCAGAAAAAATTGAGTCTTCGTATGTCTCCGTATTAGAAACTGATACAATATTGTTGTTATGTATAAAAGGTTCAAAATTTCGAAATTTCAGTTAATTCCAAAGTTTTAAAAATTTTGGTTTCGTATTAATAACACCCATATTACTTTTCTATCTTTATTCGGTGTTAAGACTACTACAAGAAAAAAGAAATATGAATTTTTAAATTGAGGAAAAAGATTACTTTAATTGGAACTTGATTCTACAGCAATAGAGTTAAATATAAGTATTTTAGATATTTAGATTTTCAATCCGAAAATTCAAAAAAAATTGAGTCTTCGTATGTCTCCGTGTTAGAAACTGATACAATATTGTTGTTATGTATAAAAGGTTCAAAATTTCGAAATTTCAGTTAATTCCAAAGTTTTAAAAATTTTGGTTTCGTATTAATAACATCCATATTACTTTTCTATCTTTATTCGGTGTTAAGACTACTACAAGGAAAAAAAATATGAATTTTTAAATTGAGGAAAAAGATTACTTTAATTGGAACTTGATTCTACAGCAACAGAGTTAAATATAAGTATTTTAGATATTTAGATTTTCAATCCGAAAATTCAGAAAAAATTGAGTCTCCTACGTCTCCGTATTAGAAACTGATACAATATTGTTGTTATGTATAAAAGGTTCAAAATTTCGAAATTTCAGTTAATTCCAAAGTTTTAAAAATTTTGGTTTCGTATTAATAACATCCATATTACTTTTCTATCTTTATTCGGTGTTAAGACAACTACAAGGAAAAAAAATATGAATTTTTAAATTGAGGAAAAAGATTACTTTAATTGGAACTTGATTCTACAGCAACAGAGTTAAATATAAGTATTTTAGATATTTAGATTTTCAATCCGAAAATTCAGAAAAAATTGAGTCTCCTACGTCTCCGTATTAGAAACTGATACAATATTGTTGTTATGTATAAAAGGTTCAAAATTTCGAAATTTCAGTTAATTCCAAAGTTTTAAAAATTTTGGTTTCGTATTAATAACACCCATATTACTTTTCTATCTTTATTCGGTGTTAAGACTACTACAAGAAAAAAGAAATATGAATTTTTAAATTGAGGAAAAAGATTACTTTAATTGGAACTTGATTCTACAGCAATAGAGTTAAATATAAGTATTTTAGATATTTAGATTTTCAATCCGAAAATTCAAAAAAAATTGAGTCTCCTACGTCTCCGTATTAGAAACTGATACAATATTGTTGTTATGTATAAAAGGTTCAAAATTTCGAAATTTCAGTTAATTCCAAAGTTTTAAAAATTTTGGTTTCGTATTAATAACACCCATATTACTTTTCTATCTTTATTCGGTGTTAAGACTACTACAAGAAAAAAGAAATATGAATTTTTAAATTGAGGAAAAAGATTACTTTAATTGGAACTTGATTCTACAGCAATAGAGTTAAATATAAGTATTTTAGATATTTAGATTTTCAATCCGAAAATTCAAAAAAAATTGAGTCTCCGTATGTCTCCGTATTAGAAACTGATACAATATTGTTGTTATGTATAAAAGGTTCAAAATTTCGAAATTTCAGTTAATTCCAAAGTTTTAAAAATTTTGGTTTCGTATTAATAACACCCATATTACTTTTCTATCTTTATTCGGTGTTAAGACTACTACAAGAAAAAAGAAATATGAATTTTTAAATTGAGGAAAAAGATTACTTTAATTGGAACTTGATTCTACAGCAATAGAGTTAAATATAAGTATTTTAGATATTCAGATTTTCAATCCGAAAATTCAGAAAAAATTGAGTCTCCTACGTCTCCGTATTAGAAACTGATACAATATTGTTGTTATGTATAAAAGGTTCAAAATTTCGAAATTTCAGTTAATTCCAAAGTTTTAAAAATTTTGGTTTCGTATTAATAACACCCATATTACTTTTCTATCTTTATTCGGTGTTAAGACTACTACAAGAAAAAAGAAATATGAATTTTTAAATTGAGGAAAAAGATTACTTTAATGGGAACTTGATTTTATTCAAATGTTTTAAACCATCCCAATGCTGTGTCGAATAATGGAATCTACACCCTCCTTTCTTTCTAACAATAAATTTGCTATAATATCTTATTGTTACACTCACAAGGCAAGGTTTTCGAGTGTCAAATTCGGATTATAATGAAACTTGGGAGCTAAGTAGGGTATGTTGAGTTTTTTGAATTACCCCTTCGAAAATTCATAGATTTTCAGTGTTCTTGATTTCATTCTTGAACGGAAATAGATAGAACAAAAATTTAAATGCAAATGTTGTAGCTTGTGAAACGTCTTTCAGTACACATACGTATATGTATATACAGGGTGTTGCATTTAAGCCTCACCCTCTTATGCTAGAGCTGATTATGATAATATGGAAAAGAAATTATTATTGATTTTAGAGCATTTTCAATTATACAGGGTGCTCCAAATGTATAGAATATATATCTTATGCTACTAACACCAAAACCATCTATATATTGCATACATACATCTCCTATTAAGAAGAACATTAATTAGCAAAATTTCGTCAGTTATTATGACCTAATGTTCATAATTCATACAAATGTACCCACGGGATCACACGTGATATCAAATCCTTAGCATTAATAATAATGAATAAAGTATTTATTCTAATGCGTTTTCAAATTATATATTTATGATTTGGTGTGGTAATTAAAGTTGTCCAGAAAAATGCTAAAAGCATAAAGTGTTTTCGCACCAAAATATATCCTTAAAATTGGTATTAAAAGATAATAATACCTATATAATTAGACTAACAATAGCTGCATCTGATACCATATCAATTGGCGATTGCAGTTATGCGCTTCAACAAAATTTAATTAAGTAATTTAATTAATATGAAGCAAATTGCACCACCTAAACTATACCTATACCTTTGAAACACCCGGTATAATCGAAAATGCTTTAAAGTCAATAAAGGATGTTAAAGATCAACAACTTGTGTTAATTACTTTTCCACATTACTACATTCTGCTCTAGCATAAGAGAGTGACGCTTAAATGCAACACCCTGTATATACCACGTTTACGTACCCTGAAAGACCTTTCGATAAGGTACAATATTTGTATATAAATTTTTGTTCTATTTATTTCCGTTCAAGAATTAAACCAAGAAAACTGAAAATTTGTGAATATTCGAAGGGGTGTTTCACCCCCTAAAAACTTAATTTCCACTCAAACAACTTGCCTACCAAGTTTGATTAAGGTCTGAATTTGAAACTCGGGAACCTTTCCTTGTCAGTATATATATAAAAAAAATTCCACAAGCGTACATGGGAACATGTGAAACACAACAAACTTATCTGGATTATATTTTCCATTTTTCTCTAAATCCTTCACGCCAAAAAACAATTACTTATCGGTCCTTATAAGGAATCCTACATAAATCAAACACAACACAAAATAATAAAACTAATTCACTTTCATATTTTCCAAACCATCCTGTATATAACATGTATAACACTAAATATTAAACAGATGTTGTATCAAAAACCCCATCGCCAGCCCTAAAACGTAAATCGCGATATACCAAGTAATCTTTCCAAAGATGCGACGTCTCTTCTGCGTCAAGAACGTCACGTACCCGATTTTCTTATCCGAATAAGGCGGATACCTAAGCTTGTATAGCATCTCGGAGATAGGGCAGAAGTTACGCTTGAGAACGCTTTTTTTATGCGTAAAGGTATCGAAGCTCTTCCGTCCGTGATAAGCTCCGATCCCGCTATGTCCCACGCCTCCGAAAGGTAAACAATCGCACGTCACGTGGACTACTACGTCGTTAACGATAACTCCGCCGCTGGATGTCGCGTTTAAGATATAATCGACCGTGACGGAATTTTTCGAGAAAATATACAACGCTAAAGGTTTCTCCTTCGAATTGATGATCCTTACCGCCTCCTCCGGCGAAGTTACGTTGATTATAGGGAGAACCGGGCCGAAAATTTCCTCTTGCATAATGGGATCCGTAATTTTTACGTTCGTTACGATCGTGGGGCTTATAAAACGTTCGCTGGAATCGATATGCCCCCCTAGAGCTATGTTGCAGCTGTTTAACAAGGATATCAACCTATTGAAATGCCTGTTCGTGGCGATCTTACCTAAATCCGGCGAATTCTTTAGGTTATTCCCGTAGAAATCGGTCAAAATCCGTTTGGCGCACGTTATGAAGGTTTCCTCGATATCCCTGGAGCATAAAATATAATCGGGACCGACGCAAGTTTGCCCTAAATTGATACATTTGCCCCAGATTATTCGTTTGGCCGTCACCTCGATGTTAACAGAGTGGTCGATATATACCGGACACTTGCCGCCTAATTCTAAAGTCGTCGGAGTCAAATTTTTAGCCGCAGCTTGCTGGATGATCTTGCCAACTGCGGTAGAGCCTGTGAAGAAGATGTAGTCGAATTTTTCTTTCAACAATTCGGTGGTTTCCGGGATTCCCCCGACGAAAACTTGATAGCATTCCTTATCCAAATATTTCGGGATGTTCCTCGCCATGTACTGAGCTGAGGCCGGTGCTATTTCCGAAGGTTTAACGATGATGCAGTTCCCAGCGGCGATAGCTCCTGCGATTGGAAGTACCGTTACCAGCATTGGGTAATTCCATGCACCGATGATTAAAACCACCCCGTAAGGTTCTTTGTAAATCATAGGCGTATCGAAAAGTTGAGTCATATCTTTGCTAGGGTACTCTGGTTTAACGTATTTATCGAAATTGAACAGGATGTTCCTCAAATCGTTCCTAACGACGTCTATTTCGGTCATGAAACACTCCTGACGAGGCTTTTTGAGATCCCTCTGCAACGCCTGCACCATTTCTTCTTGAGTTTCTTCGTACATCCTTTCTAAACTCTTCAGTTGTTTCCTTCTGAATTCCAACGATTTGGTTCTTCCGGTTTCGAAGGCTTTTCTCGCCGTTTCGACGCATTTTTCGGATGTTATTTTATATGTCGCCGTGTCTATATTCACTACGGTGCTAATAGTTGAGTCGCTTTCTTGACGCGGTTCCGCGTAAACTTTCACTTCACTCTCGTCTACCGCCATAACCTAACGGTAAGGATAACTTTTACTTGCGAACTGAATAGGCGATTTCGAAGCTGCACATTTTGATGAGTGCATCTACTCGAAGAGACGGTGTATTACAACTGCGTGTAACGGGGGGGAATTATTTTTTTAAGGAAGGAACATTGGCGAATGAGTTGATTATACGTTAGATGTGATGGGAAATAGAAAGCGTTACTTTCGATGTTTGTCTTTGGTGTACCGCGCAAGACGATTTCCTCTTTCTTGCGCGGTAATTAGATGTACTGGAGGTGTCTTTGTTATTTCTAAAAATATAAAGATTTTGTCGTTTCGATTTTCGCATTTCGCCCTGCAATATTGAAGTGCGCGTCTTTTCATAGCAGTGTTATAACACATGGGCTGTAAAGTCCCGGGCCTAACAAAGAAAACACGTTTTTTTTTTGGTTCCAAATTAGCTTCATTCATCAACGTAATCTCCATCAAGAGCAACGCAATCATTCCAGCGCCGCTCTAACATTTCAATACCACTTTTGTAGAACGATTTACCTTTTGCCTCAAAATAGGCCTCAGTTTCAGCGGTAACCTCTTCATTCGTGCGAAATTTCTTACCGGCGAGCATTTTTTTGAGGTCTGCGAACAGCCAGTAGTCGCTGGGAACCAAATCTGGCGAATACGGTGGCTGTGGGAGCAATTCGAAGCTCAATTCATGTAGTTTTGTCATTGTTTTGATTGACTTGCGACACGGTGCGTTGTCTTGATGAAACAAAATCTTTTTCTTTGCCATATGCGGTCGTTTCTTTACAATTTCGGCCTTCAAACGCTCCAATAGCGCTATATAATATTCACTGTTGATGGTATTTCCTTTCTCAATATAGTCGATGAATATTACAGCACGCACATCCCAAAATACCGAGGCCATAACCTTTCCAGCCGATTGTTGTGCTTTCGCGCGCTTTGGACGAGGTTCACCAGTTGCTGTCCACTCAGATGACGATCGTTTCGATTCAGGAGTGAAGTGATGGATCCATGTTTCATCCATTGTCAAATATCGACGTAAAAATTCCGGTTTGTTACGTTTAAACATGGCCAAACACTGCTCAGATTCATCAACACGTTCTTGTTTTTGGCCAACAGTGAGCAAACGCGGCACCCACTTTGAACAGAGCTTTCTCATAGTCAAATGCTCATGCAATATAAAGCCAATACATTCTTTTGATATCTTTACGATGTCAGCTAACTCACGCAACTTCATTTTTCGATCATTCAAAACGATTTTGTGGATTTCTTTGATGTTTTCTGGCGTTACCGCCTCATTTGGACGTCCACTGCGTTCTGCATCATCGGTGTCTCTACGACCACGTCTGAACTCAGCAAACCAACGTTTTATTGTTGTCTCTGATGGAGCGGAGTCCCGATAACACTTTTCAAGCCATTGCTTCGCTTGAACGGTATTTTTTCCCATCCAGAAGCAGTGTAAAATTAAAACACGAAATTGTTTTTGATCCATTGTTTTGAAAATAACAAAAATAGCGTGACTCTTAGCAGAATAACTCACAAACTAATGAATAGAATATCATGAAATTTTAACAGCTGTTTTTTGAAGGTTAGTACTAACTGAGAGAAAGGTGACTGCAATAAAACTAGCGTCATCTATGTGTTAGGCCCGGGACTTTTCAGCCCATGTGTTAAGACACAGTTATTTTAGACAACCTATACGCAATATATTCTTCATTCTTACACCCCATGGTAACACGATTTCGAAAAGAAATCGTGGGACGCTCTTATCTCCTAGGTATGTCGTCACATTTTACGGGCTAAATTTTCTTCGTAGCATTTGAAATATTGCAAATTATTTACCTTTTAAATTAAAAGACAAACATTTACGATTAACAGTTAACTGATATTCCACTGTAATGGATAAATATTATTCTGTTGCAGTTTCTAGGGGACAAACACGAAGCCTACGTTAGGATAACGCTTAACCAACATTATAGGACCGTTAAGGAGAAAAGAACCGGTATTGCTCGTCCTTCCAGGGATGGCGGAGTTACTTTTACCGAAGGCTTCAACTTCAAACTGGCTTTGGCTCACGTCGACGTGTCGAGTTTGGCATTTCACGTTTTTCAGGCGACTGCAGGTTATGGTAGGGGTAGGTGTGATTCGCTTGCTTTATATTAGTTTTAATTTCATTATAAATGGTCTTGTTTTTCTTTTTTCTTTTCGTTGCATGGCTTTGCTTGCTATTAATTAGGATGCAAAAGAAATTATATAAATATTGAAAACGTTAAGAAGCTTGGCTTAAGTGGGTTCTCAAATATTTTTGTACATTTATTGAATGGATCAAGTTTATTCCTCGACCATAAAACGTACAATTCTCTTATAATTAGATATCGATCAGTACTGCGATGATACGAAGTTCTCACGCAATTAAAAATTCATACATATCTTGTTGTAAGTGACAAGTAGCTACTAGAGACAAAGCAGAGCTGCGGATAACATGCTATCCGATTCCCACATGAAAAATATATTAGAGGAGAAGCCGTTTTATAATTCAAACATAATACTAGGTTAATCGTAAATACAAAATTTACTATAGAAGTCCACGTCAAATGAAATTATGTTATAATTTTTTTCTAAAAAACGTGCATCTAATTTACATTATACGATAAAATGTATATAAAGATAAATTGTTTCTTTCGCAGAACCAATCTATTCAACTAGAGGACTGAATCCAAAAGCAATTATTGCTATTAGATATCTTTATAAAGCATACATCGGGAAAAAATAATAACACTGTGTCCTTTGTAACACACGCTGTCGGACTCTTTATTTTCTTATTTTTATCTTCCACAGGTTCCTGTTCTGAGCCAGTTGTTTAGCTTCAAACCATCCCATACTTCTCTTTTCCAATGTTCTATACACCTGCTCCTTCCAGCTGTTTCGGGGTCTACCTATTCTGTTTTTGCCCTCTATTTTGGCTTCAAATATCCTCTTTGTGATTCGATCTTCTTCTATTATGTGTAGATGTCCAAGCCATCCCAGTTGTCTCTCTTCTATGACCACTTTTACTGGTTTGATACCCAGACTATTTGTGATTGTCGTGTTTCTGATTCTGTCTCTTCCAGTTACTCCTTCTATTGTTCTTAGGAATCTCATTTCAATGGCCGTAACTCTGCTTTTGATTCTATTCGTGGTTATCCATGACACACTACCATATGTTAACGTTGGTCTGACCACTCTTTTATACACATCTGCCTTTATTTTTTTTGGTATTTCTTTCTTATCCAGAAACAAATTTCTCAATATGTTATATATTTTTGCGGATTTCCCTATCCTCTCATTTACCTCTTTCTCTATTCTTCCATTGTCTTCAATGATTGTTCCTAAGTAGTTGTAACTTTTACCTTGTTCCAATGCTTTTTCCCCGATGTTGATGCTATGTTTTCTTTCTTCTGTTGCTATTATCATTGTGTTTGTTTTCCTCGTGTTTATCTCCATGTTTATCTTTGTTAGTTCTTCTTGGTATATCTTCAAGTTTCGCTGGAATGTCTCTTCCGAGTGTGCTATCAGTATCTTATCATCTGCAAACATTAGTTCCTGTACGTTAATTGCATTCATTTTCCAGTTTCCTACTTTCATATTTTTTCCTTTTTGTTTAGCTTTTTTAACAGCATCCCTGTTTTAATCCAATTTGCGATTCGTATTCAGCTGATTCTGTATTGGAGGTTCTCACCTTATTCTTATTGCTTTTATACAATGCCTTAATCATCTCCATCATTCCTTACTGTAAACCTCTCCTTTCCAGGCTTTGCCATACATCTTCTCTTGTTACCCTATCAAAAGCTTTTTTAAGATCTATAAAATACATATGTATTTCCTTTCCTTTCCCTATTAGTTTTTCTCCTAATTGTCTGATTACAAATATTAAGTACTGCGTGCTTCTTCCTTTTCTAAATCCATGTTGAGTATCTTCTAGTGTTGTTTCCAGTTTCTCTCGGAGTCTTTTTTCTAGTATTCTTGTCAATACTTTTCCTGGGATGCTAGTTAATGTTATTCCTGTATAGTTTGAGCATTCCTTAGAGTCTCCCTTTTTGTATATGGGCATAATTATTCCCATATTCCATTCCTTATGTATTTCTTTTTTTATTACAATGTTGTTTAAGAGGTCAAGTAGTTCTTCGTTACCTTTGTCTCCCATATATTTTATCATTTCAGCTGTGATTCCATCCTCCCCGACCGCCTTTCCTAGTTTTAGTTTGCTAACTGCTTCTCTGACTTCTTCGTCGCTTATTGGTGTGATACGTTCATCGTCGTTTTTTGTTTTATTCTATTTTTATCTTATATATCCGTCCTGTTTTATTTTTGCGAGTTCTTCAAAGTACTGTTTCCATCTTTACATTATCTCTTTTTCCTCAGTTAGTATATTTCCTTTGTCATCCTTTTTATTTTTCAATATCGGCGCCTTCTTCTGTCTCAATTGTTTTATTGTTCCATAGAATAATTTTTGGTTTTCTCTATAGTTATCTCTCAGTTTTATTCCGAACTCTCTCCGAGAATTTTCTTTGGCCTTCTTGATACTCTCTTTAGCTTCTTTTCTTGCCATTTTGTACATATTGTAATCCTCCTCTTTCCTGATATGCATATATCTGATCCATTTATTTTTCTTATCTTTCACTTTGAGTTGTATTTCTGCTGTCCACCATCTGCTTCTTTTTTTGTACGTATTTGCTATTTTTGTTATTCCACAGCTTCCTTGTGCCGCCTTCAGTATGATGTTTTTGAATCTTATCCATTTGTCCTCTATCCCTATTTCGTTTTTAGTCTCTTTTTCAAACAGTTGATTTGACTTGTATTGGTACGTCTCTCGAATTTCTTCCTCCTTCAGTTTGTAGCTTTTTATTGTTTCCTTAATTACTTTTTTCCTTTTGTCTTCTTTCGTCCTTTTTGAATTTTGCTAATCTTCATCTGTAGCAGGTAGTGGTCGCTACCTATTTCCGCATTTGTTTGGACTTTGACATCTATTACCTTCCTCTAGTTTTCCAGTCTTTTCAATCTTAGCGCCAGTAACTGATGCTGACGTGAAAAGATTTTTCTCGAACTTCTACGATATTTTAACCCAAAAAACTCGAAGAATTAAATTTTGGCACTTCCATCGCGTCAGAATGTGTGTCTATAGAGTTATTGATTTCCTTCAAGCAAACATACAAAAATAAACGAATATATATATGTACGATATACAGGATCATATAAAGTAAGTTGGGAAATCAAAAAGTCAGTTATCAACAAGGCTACTTTTTTAGCCAGCTACAACCTAAATTAGTTAAATACACTAAAGTGGATAGTCAAAACTACAATATGTAGGAAGAAAGAGACATAGAGAGGATATTAGGAAGAGGAAGTATAGAGATGAATAATAGTAATAATAATAATTTATTTCCAACGGGTACATATTTACCTAGTTACAGGTAACATTGCAAATTAACGTAGCATAAACAACAAATATTATCTAACGAAGCTGAAAAATTATTTAAAGTGATATTATCATTTAACAATTCATTAGCGTTTATATTGTATGTACTCTGGTGGAAAAAAATGGTTGAAAATGCTTGGTTTTATGTAGTAAGTATGCGATGCGCTGTAACTTCTTTTCCAATGTTATATTCGGTTTAGCAAGTTTTTCTTTTGATTTCACTTCCTTTTTCTTTTAATAGCAATGTTACAAAGTCGCACAATATGTAAATGTATACGTTTTTAACCATATTTCTTTTTGTCATCCATGATCTCGACTACAAAGTAATTTTCATTCCAGATAAATTGATAGGCAAATGCGTATTGGGTTCGTACATGTTCGCCAGGGGAAAAGCTCTGGTCCAATGGAACACAGCGATCGCGAATCCAATGGAACAATCTCAGCAATGGCACGTCCTCAGCGAATAGTACCAAATCGAAATATATAAGATATCAACAAAATAGTTTAATTATAAAATATCGAATCCCTATAAGTAGATGGTGTAGATTCTTTTGTGGATAGAATCTCCAGCCTACGACATTTAAAAGTCTTAATTTTGAAGAGTTAAACGTTAAATGAAAAGAAAATACGCTATTAGAATAAGTGGCCAATGGGAAGTTAGTTTTAGAATCCATTAATTAAATAAAACGTGAAATATAAATTAGGTAGAACAAAGTCAAAATTTGCGGAAGCATTTCCAATTATGTAATTCTAAAGGAGTAGGTAACCAGAACAACATTTTTACTGTTATAGAGAAATCGAAAGCTAGATTTATTGATATTTCTTTTTATATGTGAAAGTTAAAATGATCGAATTCCAGGTGATTTGATTTTTGGAATTAAGTCATAAGTCGTGTTGCTTGTGAAGTAAATCTAAAGGATATAACACCAAAAAATTATCCTATTGGTCACCTGTACAAGCAAATATTGCTTAGATATGTATATGTACGTATAGGTATATATATTTATAAAAGTGAACACTTTGTTTTTAAAACGTTAATGTTTGTTGGATAACCAAAAGGAAATATAGAAATTTTATTTTTAAGATCCACAGATATTCAAGATTTCTTGTTAAAATGGGTAGAAGCTTTTAATACGAATTAATAAAAATGATACTTCAAGATTCTAAATCTCCTAACAATATTCAGTAAAGGATTCCTTTTCTTGAGAGATGGCATTTTCTATAATGATATGTATTTATTCTCCACCAGACAAATGCACAACATTAATAATTATTTTAAGAACACAAGAAGAAAAACCTTTATATCTTTGCCACTTCCGAGAGAATGTAAGTCAGAGCTTGTCTCGTGATATTGGTGCTCAATAGAATAATGAAGCTGCAGCTACCTTGAGTACAAGCCATGGTAAAAAGAAGTTGATCCCATTGAGATAAAAGGAAGATGATATGGATCATCTTTTCACCCCTAAATTTAGACCAACACAAATCAGCCTTTTCGTTTCCTTAAATTCCTTGGTAGTTCTTAGTATTGTGCATGAGGACACGTATCAGGTCAGAGTCATATTTCAGCCAGTCTTTAACGTAGCTTGGTTACTCACAGCTCTTTTTGGAGCTTCTTTTTGTCGCATGGATTCAAAATTTGTTTGAAATCTTATATATCCAGCGAAATTTCTATAGTTCCATATGAATTTTTTTTTAATGAAAATATTTGGTTTTCTTAATATCTTCGGGAAATATTTATAAATAGGTGAAGGTCCATTAATAAAGAAAATTAATAAATAAAATAAATACATGAAAAATTTATAATTCTTTCTAAATTTAGTAGTGATTAGTAGTTTAAAGGAAATGGAAATGCCCAAAAACCTTGCTAGATACCATCAGAAATACATACGAGACAGTAAGCTTCAGGATACAAATTGCATGGTCAAAATCATAAGAACTCCAAATGAAAGAAGGAATAAGACAAGGTGACAGTCTAAGTCCACTCTTATTCATACTAATGATGCACAGAGTAATGGAGTGAATAAAATAGGGTACAGAAATCTAGAACTTCTAAGGGTACCTTACTATATGCAGATATGTGGTCCTGATCGCAAATTCTAAAAATAAAATGTCAATGCTAATGAACATCTGTACGAAGGAAATAGAATACATGAAGATGGAAGAAAACTTAAATAAAACTAAGGCAATGAACGTAAAGGAAAATCGAGACAATAAAGTCAATAAAGAAATTAAGTATACACGCAATGTATTGTAGAAAAGAAGAAAAAGTTTATAAGCAGTAGAATTTATTAGCGCGATTTTAACGATAAGAATTGCCTCACCTTATAAAATTGTCCATGAGACGATGATAGGATGTCTATTTAATTCTGTGGAATTATACAAATTTCCCTCTGAGTGGATTATGGGTACTTTTAAGAGCATTCGATTTGGGGAGCTTATAAAAATCAATTCTACACATAACATATTTCTATACCATGACGAATTGGCTCAAATTAATTAAAAGAAATGTCCTTTAACCGAATCTAATCTATTTAAAAGTTAATTTTATTAAAAGTTCGCATTTTAAGTTTTTGACAAAGTCACAGGCAAAAACCAAAATAAACCGTGGGATTTTCGTATTAGATTCTTATGAAAATCAATGTCCCAGATTCATTTTCCTTGACTCTTTAAAGATCCGCTAAAGTCCGACAGGGTGACAGAATAAAATAGACACCTACTAATTAAAAAAAAGATTCTATTCTCGTTATATATACAAAATATTTTAAATTTTTTAAATTAGACTAATATTTTGTCGATCCACCTTTACTTGCGTGAAGTGCGGCGAGTCGTCGTGGCATAGAATCTATTAAATGATTAATCGTGTCTTCTAGAATATTTAACCACTCTTCTGTAACAGCTGCCACGAGTTCTTCCTTATTGCTGGGTTTTCGGGGTCATTTCGCCATATTTAGCTGGATTATGTGCCAAACATTCTCTATCGGATTCGTGTCTGGTGATTGGCCTGGCCATGGTAAAATCCGAATCCCCTGTTCCTCTTTCCATGTGGTTGTTGTTCTTGCTTTGTGGCAGGGTGCTCCATCCTCCATAAAAGTGGCGTCTTCTTTAGATAAAATGGCGTTGTCGAATATCGGTAGTATCCTTCTGTTAATATTTGGATATATTTTGTCGCATTTATATTTCCGTCACAGATTACTAATTGCGATCTTCCACCATACCATATCGCGCCCCACACCATGGTGTTCACACCGCCGTATTTCACCGTCAAAATTTGTCGTCCAGTTGCTGTGACGTACGACCACTGAATTGGCAGTACCTGCTTTCGTGTGAGAAAATGACAGACCGCCAAAACTATTCGGGCTTCGTTCGCATTTCGATTGCCCAAGCCATTCGGCGCCGTTTTTGAAACGCCGTAAGGGGAGGTTTTTTCTTTGACACCCTTTTATACATCCCCACACTGTGGAGGTATCGCAGAACGGTGCGCTGACTCTTCTGTGAAGTTGCCGCAAGTCCAGCTGTACTTTTTCGCGGTTCTCTTAACACTTCGCGCACAAGCACCCTTTTACTTCTTTCATAAGGTCCGGCACGACCTGCTCTCGGCTCCACCGTTGTTTTTTCCTTACATTTAAATTGTGTAACCACACGGTTAACTGTGTGGACAACGGAATATTTAAAAATTTACTTACTTAATGTTACGAAGCGACGCGTTCACTTTGGCCAACGATGCGACCCCCAGTGAAGTCGCTAATATCACTCGAACCTTGTAAGCGAGGCATAGTTGTAACGATACTAAACTATGACGAATTCCTTCCGATACATCTACCCCTACCCTAATGACAAGAGAAAGTTCTTAATTCGTTCTTAGAATTTAGCTGTTTACATATTTATACCGTTTTACCTGGTGTCTATTTTATTATGTCACCCTAGTGCATACACAACGAAAAAATATTATAATTTTCGAAACGATTTAATGAGAGATGTCGGGGGTGACGTATCGTTAGAAAAATTTTAAATTGAAAGGAAATTAATTTTTTAATTAATTATGTGACCTGCAAAATATTCTTGTTTTTATCAAATTTAAAACGGTGCAGTAAAGACAAAAACACTGTACTAGGGAATGACACAAATTATACGAAAATTATAATTTGTTTTTATTTCTAAACAAAACGATCCAGTTAAAGAATAACAAATTTACGATTAAAAGGAATGCGATAGCCTTATACTATGAAAGAAAAGAAGTATATAGAATAAGAATTTAAAAAAATTACACACGAATCATTGGAAATAACTTAATATTTAATGAATGTCTTTTATTACATTATTTATATTATTACTACTTATTGTTTTTAAACTAAATTAACGTTTAAATAAATATGTAGTTTGAATAAATAAATATTTTACGTTTGAAGTTGAACTTTGTGTCTTTGTTTGGTAAATCCATGCGTTAGAATAAGTCTTTTCATCTACATCCTCTACATTCATCTCATTCCTTAATCTCCAGTCATCATTTCCATGAACTCTGCAAGATAAAACCAAAAATTAACCGAGGAAATCCTCGAAAATACCGCGCAAGAACCCACCATCGAAATCAACAGTTCCTGAGCCATCGGTATCAATCTCAGCGATGATACCATCCAAATCCCTACTTGTTAAATTATCATCCAACGCGGCTAAGATCTCTTTCAGCGTGGCTGTTGTGATGTACCCATTGCCTTCCCTGTCGTACAATCTGCAACGCAAATTATCGACTATAGAGCTTGATTGAACTTGCGGGTACTTCGTTTCGTTTACCTGAAAGCTTCCTTGAGTTCTTGCTGAGTGGATTCGTCATCGTCTTCGTCCAGGAAATGCGAAGCAATTGCGCAGAAACCTTCGAAATCGACTTTACCCGTCTTTTCCGGGTCTTGCGCTGAGATCTGCCTCTGTAGTTCGCCGTGGTCGAACAACTGACCCATGGTGTTCAGGATCGTCGAGATCTTTGTGGTATCGATCGTTCCCGCTTTGGACGTGTCGAACATCGAGAAGGCCTTGCGCAGGATAGCTAATTTTTGTTCTTCGTCACTCTGCATTGTTAAAATGAGATAATAATAAAGGGGACGCACTAAAATTGTTATATTATTTTGTAATTTGGAAGGTAAAATCTATGGAGTGTTACAGTTTTCGTTTTAAATTCGGGGGATTTTATTTATAATCAATGGAGACGGTTTATTTCCATAGATATTTATTTAAATGCATTGGTAAGCTGTTCCATTTTAAAAATGATACAATTTTCAAGTTTTTCTATTTTTTTTGCAATCCTCAATTCTCTTAGGCCATAATTTGAAAAAGAATACAGTAGGTGATATAAAATTCATGTAACACATGGGCTGAAAAGTCCCGGGCCTAGCACATAGATGACGCTAGTTTTATTGCAGTCACCTTTCTCTCAGTTAGTACTAACCTTCAAAAGACAGCTGTTAAAATTTCATGATATTCTATTCATTAGTTCGTGAGTTATTGTGCTAAGAGTCACGCTACTTTTGTTATTTTCAAAACAATGGATCAAAAACAATTTCGTCTTTTAATTTTACACTGCTTCTTGATGGGAAATAAAATACCGTTCAAGCGAAGCAATGGCTTGAAAAATGTTATGGGGACTCCGCTCCATCAGAAACAACAATAAAACGTTGGTTTGCTGACTTCAAACGTGGTCGTAGAGACACCGATGATGCAGAACGCAGTGGACGTCCAAATGAGGCGGTAACACCAGAAAACATCAAAAAAATCCACAAAATCGTCTTGAATGATCGAAAAGTGAAGTTGTGTGAGTTAGCTGATATCGTAAAGAATCAAAAGAACGTATTGGCTTTATATTGCATGAGCATTTGACTATGAGAAAGCTCTATTCAAAGTGGGTGCCGCGATTGCTCACTGTTGACCAAAAACAGGAACGTGTTGATGACTCTGAGCAGTGTTTGGCCATGTTTAAACGTAACAAACCGGAATTTTTGCGTCGATATGTGACAATGATCCATCACTTCACTCCGGAATCAAAACGATCGTCATCTGAGTGGACAGTAACTGGTGAACCTCGTCCAAAGCGCCCGAAAGCACAACAATCGGCTGAAAAGGTCATGGCCTCGGTATTTTGGGATGTGCGTGGTGTAATATTCATCGACTATCTTGAGAAAGGAAATACCATCGACAGTGAATATTATATAGCGTTATTGGAGCGTTTGAAGGCCGAAATTGCAAAGAAACGACCGCATATGGCAAAGAAAAACATTTGTTTCATCAAGACAACGCACCGTGTCACAAGTCAATCAAAACAATGGCAAAACTACATGAATTGAACTTCGAATTGCTCCCACATCCACCGTATTCGTCAGATTTGGCTCCAAGCGACTACTGGCTGTTCGCAGACGTCAAAAAAATACTCGCCGGTAAGAAATTTCGCACGAATGAAGAGGTTATCGCTGAAACTGAGGCCTATTTTGAGTCAAAAGGTAAATCGTTGTACAAAAGTGGTATTGAAATGTTAGAGCGTCGTTGAAATGGTTGCGTTGCTGTTGATGGAGATTACGTTGATGAATAAAGCTAATTTTGAACCAAAAAAAAACGTGTTTTCTTTGTTAGGTCCGGGACTTTTCAGCCCGTGTGTTACAATTGATATATCGGTTTAATACCCATTCTGAAAAATCAAATAATTATTGCTCTCGCAAATTAATTTCTTTATTTGAATATTTACAAAGAAAACTGGCTGAAGTATACAGGGTGTCCATAAAGTAAAATAAAACAGCATGAAAAATGGAAAGATCTAATTTTATGAGACTTTAATGATAAACATATTTAAAATAAGAATTTCATACGTAAGCATGTTATTGAACATGCCATTTGTAAAGTACACCATATTATCTTGTAGTTTTTAAAACATCAACAGCTGTGTTATTGCAGTGTATATGTGTATGTACGCTAATTTGATTGAATGGATGCATTATATGTACAAATTCTGAATTCATAGGATTTCTTTTTTTCAATTCTAACGATCGTGTAGTAATTCAGTCAAAATTGTTTAGATTTATGTTCTATATAATTAGACTTTTTCATTTTTCGTACTTTTTTATTTTATTTCAAAGACTCCCTTGTATTTTAAAATATTCAATAAGTATTAGAAAAATTATTTTGTCTTCAAGACAAAAATCAAATATTGCCGATATTTCAAATAGGAATATCTCAAAAATTCGGGAAATTTGTAATTTTAGTTTGGGTTTAAACTATAGAGGACAGAATTTTATATCTATTACAATTGGCTGCGTAGAACATTTAGATTTTTAATATCATGACCTTCTCCAAGTAGTGAAAATCTTGACGCAATGGAAATCGAATCTAAGGAACTGTTTTCATCTAGACACTCTGAAGAAAATATATAATTCTTCCCAGATAAGCAAAAATCCTAAATGAATCTACAAAGTGTTGAACAGTTGCATCTGTACTAAATATCGTACAGTCCCATTAGTATATAAGTTAAGTTGCAGCCCTATAGCGTCAGTCGTTTACGAATAGTTGCCTGCTAAACAAGTCAATCCGGAAGAAAACTGAAACTATGGAGGAAATTGAACACCGTGCTGCGATAAAGTTCCTCACAAAGCACGGAAAGAACGCTCAAAACATATTGAATGAAATGGAAACCGTTTATGGGGAACAGTGCCCTAATAAATCAATGATTGTATAAGTGGCATGGTCTTTTTAAACATGGTCGGGAGTCGATTGAAGACGACACCCCGCTCAGGACGGCCAGTTGAGGCCACCACATCAGACATCGTCGAAAACGTGCAAAAATTTCTACTGCAGGATGCCCGTTTGAAGAAAAAACAATTATCTGCAAAAGTTGGAGTATCAGATACCACCATTTTGAGTATCCTACATGACCACCTGGATATGACAAAAATCAGTGCAAGATGGGTACCGAGAATGCTCACGCCGCTGCAGAAACAAATAATTTTCGGAGCTGTGTGGTGACAAACCTGCACAGATTTTGTAGCGGATTGTTACCGGAGATAAAACATGGGTTCATCACTTTGAACCTGAGTCCAAACAGGAGTCCATGCAATGGCATAAAAAGGGGACTCCACCGCCAAAGAAATTCAAAGTGTCAGAATCGGATGGAAAGTTGATGGCTACTGTTTTTTGGAATTGTGAGGGGATATTATTGATTGATTACAAAGAAAAAGGTAGGAGCATAACCGGAGAATATTAGCGATATTAGAAAGATTAAAGGACGCCAACAAGGAAAAACGTCGAGGAAAATTGACCAAGGCTATGTTGCTCTTGCAAGACAATGCGCCGGTTCACAAGAGCAAAGTTGCAATGGCTGCTCTGCACAAGCATGGCTTCCAATCAATAGTCCATCCACCCTACAGTTCAAACCTGGCACCTAGTGATTTTTATTTGTTCCTCAATTTAAAAAGAGACTTACGTGAAGGAAAGTTTTCCGGCGACAATGACGTAAAGGAGGCAATTTTGGCCCATTTTGAGGCGAAAGATAAAAAATATTTTTATGATGGTTTAGAAAAATTAATTCATAGATCTAATAAATGTATTGTGTTTAAGGGTGATTATATTAAAAAGGAAAAATAGATTTATTGTTTTATTTTATTTAAAACCCTTTCATTACACGAACTTCTGGACCTCCCCTCGTATATGTTAACAAAATCGCTATTTTAACAAGAGGCCCTAATAAATTGGACAGAGACTTTGCAAAAAAAACAATAATGCAATTTCAGTGATTTCCTGTCAAAAACAACGCTAATCTAGAACACGTATTGTTTATAATGGATGACGTTCACTCGTCGAATTGTCAAATATGAGAGGATGTATAATAGTGAGATAAAAAAACAATAGCGTATGTGATGGTAGTGATGGTAGTAATTCGAAAGTTTGACAAAAAGATGAAAACACCACAAATTAAGGAAGCAAAAGGAAAAGGTAAGGAATATATCAACCATTAAGAAGAAATAATAAAGGAATTTTTGATATTCATTTCAAACATAAGGAAATAGGAGTGAGTTTTATTCCATGGCAGTTAAAAATTAGTTGATTGCTTAGGAAATCTGTTAGGCAAAAAAACAAATTGAAAGACGTCGACCTGGATTACAAAATGATGAAAAGCAGAAAATCAAAATTTAATAATTGTAGTTGCAAATTCAGAGCAAAAGGCAAGGAACATCAGTTACATAAATCTGCTTTTTTGGATAAAAAACATCTGCGTTGTTTAATATTTCGGATCGTTCATTTATTTCATTTCCGTCCAGCAGGTACAGGACCAAAATTAAGGACAAAATATAATTGAAAACTATGCTGAAGTACTAACCTAATCGTAGTAATAAGTTACAACTCCATAACGAAATATACAAATTCCCCAAAAAGTCATGCAAAGTATCAAATGCAATACTTTCTTCCTCGTAGTATTATTTTCTAGCCATTAGCGCAATCATAGAAGAAAAAGATGGCGTTCTTCTTTTTGATTATTGCTTACAAATGCATAGTTTTAGTTTTTATAAAAGAAAAGAAAAAAAAAACGATGATGACACAAGTGGTTAAATTCCAGATATCAACCAGAGGTTGTAAGGGATGTTTACACCGTAAAACATCCCTAACACTCCTCCGAACCTTACATCACAGTACTTACCATGTTGGCGTTAACACTGGCCGCTCTTCGTTGCGACTTTTACGCGTGTTCTTCCGTGCAAGAGGCTTTACCACGATGCTCCTGCGAGGAACGATACTTTCACCGGCGAGACTGGATCCATCTTTCCCAAAATCCGCCGTCTATATACGCGTCCCCCACTTCTCCGTTTCGGAAACGGTTAAGTGGTAAAAATTGTAGAGTTTTCCAAACTCTACGTGCGATATACGCCGGCCGGATTGCAAACGGACTAGAAAATCGGGTACAAAATTCACCTCTCGCACGCGGCAAGTTATTATGAGCTTATTAATGATGTTTTATTGCCGTTTCGCGAGCCGCGCACCTTGACAAGCGCGATTATTATTGGCTTTCGAAAGCAAAGGTATTTCGACGGTCGGATGTTGTATTCGTAGGTATAGACGATAGTTACATAGTATAGCGCCTTATTTAACGCGGAATCTTTGTAATATTCTTCTATATTTATTTATTGTGTAAGAGTTTAGATGATTAATTCATGAAAGAACATACTATTAAACAATAATATTTACACATTATAGAGGTATAACGTTATTGAACATAGTTGTAAAGATATATGAACAGTTAATTAACAACAAGTCATCATTGTCGGAATCATAAAGTGGATTCAGATCACAAAGAACGCTAAAGCATATATTTACGTTAAAATAAATACAGTCAAACCTGAGTAAGTGAGAACTGGGTAAGCGAGAAAACTCTATTAATGAGAGTATTTACCAGGTCCCGTCACTTTGCCCTCCTAAAACCTCTATGAGTGAGAAACATAAAACCTGTACAAGTGACAGTAATTTTTCGCCTGAACCTCTTCAAGTGAGATTGATACCTGCCTATACCTCTATAAGCGACAGTTAAACGCGTTTATGACTACCATGCTATTTATGGCTCATTATTAAATTTCCAGGGACTTTTATTTAATTCAAACCAAATGTGCGTCTGTTTATTGTTTTGTTATCATAGTTCGAGGAACTCATTCTATACAAAAAGCCAAATGTCCTTGTTACAGTCAGTTCATAAACAGCAGCTGCGAAGAAAGTTACCGTACTTACTCATAATGTCTAAACGAAAACTCAATGTGTTGTCTTTACGTGATAAACTAAAAATTGTGAATGCTTTTGAATCGGGGAAATTACGAAAACAAATACAGAGTGACTTTGGCTTAGCAGAATCCACCTATTATAAGATTATAAAATCAAAAGAATTAATTAAGTCTCAGTGCTCTGAGGGACACGGAAATATGAAAAGAAGCCGGCTTTATGAGTTTCCCGACGTTGAAAAGTGCCCGTTACAATGGATTAAACAAACCCTCGATAAGAACATTCCCATAGATGGACCACTGCTGCAACAAAAATCTAAAGACTTCGCCACAAAATTAGGAATCTAGAACTTTTTAGCTGGTAACGGCTAGTTAGAGGGTTTTAAAAAACGCCATGATATAACTTTCAAAAAAACAGCCGGAGAAAGCAAATCTGTGGATCAGGGAGTATGTGACCAATGGACTGAAGATTTGCCGAATCTTTTAAGAGGATATGATCCAAACAATATTTATAACGCCGAAGAAACTGCTTTGTTCTTTAAATGTCTGCCAGACAAAACATTCATTTTCAAGGGCGAAAAATGCCACGAAGGTAAACAAAGCAAGGAACGCCTTACCATTCATCAATGTGTTAACAGACAAACTCCCTCTTCTAATCATTGGGAAATCTAAGCGACCTAGATGCTTTAAAGGTGTCAAGACTCTACCCGCTGATTATGCGAGTAATACAAAAGCTTGGATGACTAAGGAATTGTTCAAAGATTGGTTAAAAAAACTTGACAAGCAAATGAAAAACAAGCGAAAAAATATTTTGCTTTTCATAGACAACTGTACTGCTCATACGGACTTACCAACACTTGCAAGGGCCAAAGTTATATTTTTCCCTGCCAATACCACCAGTAAACTTCAACCTTTAGATCAAGGTATCATTCATACATTCAAACGGGTTTATCGCAGAGAAGTTATAAAGCATACGCTTACCTGCTTGAAAGAGAACATTAGCCCTGAGATAAATATACTCCTGGCTATGAAATTTGCAAGAGCATGGTATGCAGTGAGTGACGTAACTGTCAAAAACTGCTTCAAGAAAGCTGGGTTCAGTATCTGTCCAGTTAACCAAGACTTTCTGATCGAGCAAAATGAGGTTGAAGTTGACAATGAGCTTGAAGTTGCACCTAGCAGTGAAGAATGGGCCAATGTCCCACAATACCACTGATAATGTGTCGACGCCAACTTTTGAAGACTTCGTACAGATTGACGACGACGTGGCTACCGCCGGAGAATACATAGAAGACGATATCGATGAAGATGCCTAGTGCGATCTATATTTTCATATATCTGTATATATGAATATACATGTATGGCTTTATGTAGATGTAAATATTAACAAAGTACCATTAAATAATAATATTCAGGAATCAAACGCGATTATATTAAAAAAGAAATGCATACGTGACCAAATATTTATGGATGGTAGTATATAGAATTGCACTATAAAAGTGTTGTATGGCGTTGTAATTATTATTTTTAGACCTTGACATTGATTTTGTAACATTTTCATTTGTACTACAGAGTTGTCGCTTTTAATATTTCGGGAGTACATTTTACACCTCAAATATAATAAGTACCCTCGTCTGTGCATGAAGGAGACCTAGATCTTGGCAGTAAAACATCTACATTTATTTCTTTATAATCGATTTCACCAACTTTGGCGACTAAAATTTGGCATTCACTCTCCAAATTCCATCAGAATAGCTGAATAAACATTTATTAAGTCACCCGTTAGATAGCCAATGTACTAGGACTTTTTCGCCCAATTAATGGAACTGTATGATGACAAATTGCCTTTTGCCCATTTCACAATAGATCTTAGTATAACATACGCTACCGTTGCAATGTTGTAATAGTTCTTCTAGCATCTTTTATTTATTCTATTAGAACATCAGAATGTTCCTTAATGTGATTCTAACTTATCACTGTATACAATTCAAGGATTATTCATACAAGACACTAGACTAGGCGTAAATTTTCATTGATAAAAAAACGCTCGAATTTATTACATTCGTGGTTTACGGGGATACACCTGTACCACTCTGGCCATTTACTAAATCTGGTATTTTTTATTAAACGTTGTTTTAGACACTTGACTCTAACAGTGCATGTTTCTGTGTCTAGAACTAAAATTCAGTTTAATTTTTATTTATTTAAAATTCACATGCACGTAAAACAATTTTATATTCGAGCGCTAGGGACACCCTGTATATGCGACCGCGTGAAATAAAAAACCGCTCGAAGCTTTCAAATACGTCGCGTGCTTTCGAGAAAAAATATACATCCGCTCTTAATAATGAGGTATCTCCGAAGTCAGCCCACATCAATGAATACGCAATTGACGAATATGAAAACGTCTAAATTGGTTACCTACGCGAAGAATTCGGGCAAAAGCCAATTTCATTCCCAAATAAACAGATCCGAAACGTTCCGAATTGCTTACGCAAACAATTCTTTAATGTGTTATTAATATCGTACGCGTATTTTTTTCGATTACGCCCTTCCTTTTAGTCTAGAAGTATGCGTGCACATACGTTACATAAATTCGAGAAGGATATGGGAAGAATCCGTACGTTCATTTCGGATTCTTTTTCGCGTCTAACAACTATAAATTGGAACGTAGTCGATTCTACGGCTATTTATAGGGGCAGGATTAGAATGCATGTGGGTGCAGCGCTATTACACGTAAAACCATAAAATGTGTGTTTGTGTGACTTTCGACACGTTTTTAGTCATAACTGGATTTGATTGGATCTATTTTAACCTTACGTCTACCGAGTGGGTCTTTTTAAAAGCCGGTGGACGTAGAGTTAGTACATAAATGAAGTTATAGATAGGCGTTGGAATTTCATTCAACCCAACTGTACACTTACAAAGAATGTCTTCATATCAATCAATTTTGTTTATTGCACATATCGCATTGAAGCTTTGGATTTCTAGTGGCGCCCTCTATGTCCCAGCATGTTTGAACTTAAAAAACATCCCTCGTATAATAGAATTGGACACTGAATCTATGGATTTGTTATTATAAAATACATTAGTTATTATAATTTAGAGATTAAAAGATATATGTATAATAGAAAAGAGGAGGATTATAAGATGTACAAAATGATAAGGACATAAGCTAAAGACAGTATCAAGAGGGAGAGAGTTTGGACTAAAACTGAAAGATAAGTATAGGACAAATATATAGAACATTAGAAAAAAGAAGTATGGTACAGATTGAAGCCAAACAACTGGCTCAGAGCAGGAAAGTGTGAAAGACGAAAATAAGAGAATGGTAGTCCGACACAGCAAGCTGCAAAGGATGTAGGATTAATAAAAAATAAAAAAGAAAATCTTCTATACATAAAAAAAGTAAAAATTCTTTTAATAATCGTCTCTTTAATTTTGTTACGAGGGGAGGTCCAGAAGTTCGTGGAATGAAGGGGATGGAGTAGAAATAGGGGCGCTCGCTAGGTGTCATTTTGATTGGCGACTCATCATTAGTATATAAGTTAAGTTGCAGCCCAATAGCGTCAGTCATTTACGAATAGTTGCCTAAACAAGTCAATCCGGAATAAAACTGAAACTATGGAGGAAATTGAACACCGTGCTGTGATAAAGTTCCTTACAAAGCAAGGAAAGAACCCTCAAACCATACTGAATGTTTCCCGTTTATGGGAAACAGTGCCCTCATAAATCAATTATTGTATAAGTGGTATGGTCTTTTTAAACATGGTCGGGAGTCGATTGAAGACGACCCCCGCTTAGGACGGCCAGTTGAGACATCGTTGAAAAAGTGCAAAGATTTCTACTGCAAGATGTCCGTTTGAAGAAAAAACAATTATCTGCATTAATTGGAGTATCAGGTACCACCATTTTGCGTATCCTAGATGACCACCTGAGTATGACAAAAGTCAGTACAAGATGGGTACCGCCGCTGCAGAAACAGCAGCGTGTCTGTGCGTCCAAACAATTTTTGGAGCTATGTGGAGACAAACCTGCACAGATTTTGGAGCGGATTGTTACCGGAGATGAAACATGGGTTCGTCACTTTGAGCCTGAGTCCAAACAGGAGTCCATGCAATGGCATAAAAAGGGGACACCACCGTCAAAGAAATTCAAAGTGTCAGAAACGGCTGGAAAGTTGATGACTACTGTTTTTTGGGATTGCGAGGGGATATTATTGATTGATTACAAAGAAAAAGGTAGGAGCATAACCGGAGAATATTACGCAGTGAAAAACACTACACCCTTGAGAAAATTGACCAAGGGTGTGTTGCTCTTGCAAGACAATGCGCTGGATCACAAGAGCAAACTTGCAATGGCTGCTCTGCACAAGCATGGCTTTCAATCAATAGTCCATCCGCCCTGCAGTCCAGACCTGGTACTTGTGATTTTTATTTGTTCCCCAATTTAAAAAGAGACTTACGTGGAAGAAAGTTTTCCGACAACAATGAGGTAAAGGAGGCAATTCTGGCCCATTTTGAGGCGTAAGATGTCATCTTTGACAGTTCACTGTAACTACAATACATATCGCACTAAAGCTGGAGATTAATTTTTAGTACTAATATTTGATTAGTGGCGCCCTCTGTGTCCCAATATGTAAAACTTAAAAGACATCTCTCGTAACTAGTGTAAACTCCCTGTCTGTAGTAGTGTTAGCTTCATACTAAATTAGTGCAGCACTTCTAACACTACTAGTGTGTGCTACTATGAAGCAATCCCTATTTAATTTTGAATAGTAAATAATGTTGACATATTTTTAGTGTGTAGATTATAAAGTTCTAAAGAAGAGACCATTAGATTATCCCTTATAAATTATTTCTACTACACACGATCCAAATTTAGAGATACATTTTCCGTTAATAAACAAAGCCAACGGTACGTCACGCCATACAATGTCAGAAAGGATGTCGGCAAATATTTCTGCTTTCTTACCGCTTGCAAAATTGCCCGCTGCGCTCCGAATTTATAATAATTGCGTTTATTTTAAAGCAACGTGCGTCAACCGTACGAACTAAGCGTATATCATCAGACACGAACCTACACAGAATCGACATCCATATTATTATTAGTACCATAGAAACGTTTTTATCGCACGATTTCGGATTATTTTTGGCGTTTTTCGGCGTAAAAAAAACAGACTTAGGTACAGCGAAAACACGATCAAAGTTTCCAAATGCCGTTTTCTAACTGTACGATGCTGTTAATCCTTTAGATCTGCTAAGAGGAAAGTGAACCGACGCGAAACGAACGCGAACTTTGCTGCTGGGTTCCGAAACACCCTGTATACTCATTAGACCTACTTCGATCGTTGCGAAAATTACAAAGCAAGTCCGACTGAAATGTATGCGAAGGTTAAACCGCCGAAAGTCTTATTTTTAATCCAAAATATTTGCACCGACAAAAGTCGAAATCATATGTTGCGAATATGAACTAAATTTAACATGTTGAGTCATGATAATTCTACCGACGTGTGCTTTTATGCATTTGCTGCTCAAGTGGAACGTAACGACAGTTAGATATTACTTTCGTTTTGCTGGTGATTCCGAGTTGCTTCTAGGCTAATTGCTATCGTTAAATGGTCTAAAGGACAATCGTCTTTCCAGAGCAATTGTTTGGCAAAAATGATTTCACGAGGGATGGTTATTTATGTATCCGGAATAATAAATGAAAATAAATATTTTTCATTGTTATTCTCCGCTATGATTGATACTCTTTGCATATGTTTGAGACAATTTTCATAGCACTTTTTTCATTCCGATTGTACAGCAAACGCTCGATCATGTAAATACCCGATAGTGAAAACGTTGCGGCCATGTAAACAAAAAATTGTTACTATAGGATCAAATGGAATGCTAGGTAATGTAAACAAGCTTGCACCGCGTACAATTCGATAATGTAAACAATTTAGGGTACCGGTCATATCCCGATTTACGTGCGTAATTAAATCGATCAAAAGAATGTTTACGTAAACGTTTTCAGCGCCGGCACCACGGTTATTCCCCGATTAATGTAAGCGTTGGCTCTCTTGCCTCTCGTTAAACAAAGTAGTGTGCAGCCATTCAAAGGTATACCAGTAAACTCCACTCACACAAATTTATTAATTATGCGGAACGCAGCGTTTCGAGAGCACGTGGGCTCTCATTGTCAACCGTGTTACCAACAGTCGGTAACACTCTTGATCATCGACATTTTACGACTCTAGCCTCACCTTTGTACGAATTAATCAGTTTGTAAAACTTTACGATCAAATCTACATATACGGTATATACAGGGTGCGTGACAACTTATTTTCGATTATAAACTATTCACAATATTACTTATAGAACATTATCGGATTTTAAATATATTTTCGTGGAATTTCTCGTGGCTTGTAATGAATGTTATAATTGTTATTGTGGATTCTTCTATTTAGGGGTTTGAAAGTTGACATTAAATTTCACACCAACACTACAATCCCTTTCGATTACTATATATACGAGGGCTGTTGTTGTTTTAATCTCCGATAGCTCTTAAGGACAACACAGGTGTTAATAGGAAAATAAATTTATTACCAAAGTTATGTACAATCACAAGCCCTCATACTTCAAATGACGATTGCAAGAACTGTGTGGATGTACAATTCACAGGTATAGCAGTAAACTCCACTCACCCAAATTTATTAATTATGCGGAACGCAGCGTTTCGAGAGCACGTGGGCTCTCAATCGTGTTATCGACTGAAAGTAAAAACTGTATCACACATGCATATTATTTTCTACGCAGGCTCTAAAATTTCTAAAACATATGACTATTTACAATCTACTCGGTGGTCTAATGCCTTTTTCGGGAAAGGATGGACCGAAAGCGAACCGTATCTATAACAGGGCCTGTGGTAATAAATCCATCAAACTCGAGTGTGCAATTGGGGGTGGTTCTCTGTTCAATAAGTTTCCGTTCTTTCTCATACATATCGTTTCGTTCGCGTCTAATTCTCCATACGAGTTCACGTTTTTAAGTAGTGTCAGATTTTTTAAATCAATCTTATGTCCGGATTTTACCATATGCTCTGCTACGCTTGATAGTTCAGGTTTGTCGAAACGATGGTGTCTAATATGTTATTTGAACCTCGTCTCGATACTCCTTTTTGTTTGTCCAATATAAACTTTCTCACAATCATTGCATGCGATTTGGTATATTCCAGACCTTTTTACCATCTCCGGTTTATCTTTGGGATTCCCTAAGAGATTCTTTAAGTTGTTTTTTGACACAAAAGACACGTTCATATTTAGTTGTCGGAAAATTTTACTTAACCCTTTTACTGTTGGGTGAAAAGGAAGAGTTATAAATTTCTTATTACCGGTGTTTGTTAATGTCAAGATCGTGGAATTTCTGATGTGTTGTTTGTATTGGACCTTCCTTAAAATACGGTCGACATCCATAGAAGAGAAACCATTGTACCTCGCTACATCTTTGATATACTTTAATTCTTTGTCGTACCTGCTCTTGTTTAGCGGAAATCTGACGAGTCTATTGACCAGAAAACTAATCGCGGACATTTTTTGTTGTTCACAATGGTGCGAATCAACCGTGATGAATCTGTTGGAATTAGTTTCTTTTCGGTAGATGTCTACTTCTAATTTGTTATTGCTGCGTATGACTAGATTATCTAGAAACGGAAGGCGATTGTTCACTTCTTCTTCAATAGTAAACTGTGTAGTAGTAAATTTTGAGTTCAGTTCTGCTAGAAAATCTTGTATGTTTCCTTTATTGGTATCAAACACCGCGAAAATATCATCTACGTACCTAAGCCAAATTCTCGGCAAATATTTGGTTTCTTTTTTCAGGTTCGTTTCAAATTTACTCATGAAAAGGTTCGCAATAAAAGGAGATAAAGGATTACTCATCGCCGTGCCTTCCACCTGTTCGAACCATTTTCCGCCTATTTGAAAACAATTTTGTGACATGCATAATTTTGTTAACCTTTTATATTCCGCGGTTTTCACGTCATCTACGTTATTTAATTTCAAAAATTCAACCAAATATTCCAGAGTTTCTGGAATTGGTACGCTTGGGAAAAATGAACAAACGTCAAATGATACAAGGATTTCCCCATGTCTTAATTCAATCTTTTCAATTTTGTTTACAAAATCTACGGAGTTTTCTACACATAGGTTATCTACTTTATGGGTCTAGTTCTTTAATTCATTCAATAGCCATTTGGACAATTTGTCTCTTTTACTTGGCAAAAGTCTACCTCATTACTTTCGATTTGGACAAGAATGCTTATCATCAAATGACACCGAGCGTCCCGGTAATCAAAAGAAATCTCCCATAAATTGCCACCGATTATAAATCAAGACGAGATACGTTCTAACGCTCATTTTCGAATCTATTTTCGCTACGTTTTAGCATCAAATGAAACAATTTTTGGCGTATACTTCGTCACCTATCAACCAAAACAACCCGTAGGATCCTCGTTTCGATAATTAACCTACGGACAGTCAGTAGAATCGAGGTTATACGTCCCTAGAATAGACATAACGTACAAATGCTGGCGTTTCACGTTGTTTTTTACACGTCCAGTTATAAGGCTGAAGTAAATATAGGTGAAACTATGTCACGCTTCTTTCTATCGGCGAAAAGCGCGGCTAAAAATAGAATCGGAAAAAAACTCGAGGGAGTTTTACGGGTAGTAATCGTCAAGGATGATTGGCACTTAAGGACGCTTTCGATTTGTTTCTCTTACGATCCCGCATAGGTTCGTTTCTAAATTCTTTTACGGGATTTTTCCTAGACGTTCTCGAAAGATAAATATTTTGTCAAGGTTGAAGTATTGGTATGTTTTGTATGTTTATAGAACAACATAGTTTAAGAGTTTTTTTTTTTTTAGAAACTTTAGTGACATAAGATATATTGGGTGTTTGTTTTTTTTTCTTAGAAAACGTAAATAAAAAAAAATAAATAACAATGTGAACAATGTATTTTAAACCTGATGTTTTTGTAAACAAAGTAAACGAAAACTGTCTAATTAGTCCTTGCAACACAAGATTCAAAGAAATTCAAAGTTGCGAAGGTGTCGTAAAAATAAATTAATGATAAAAAAAAGATGTGAAGATTTCAGAAATCACACTGCTCTTAGCCAATGCAGGTGTTTATAGAGGTAGTCGAATTGTGCCTTAACTCAACGTACTTACTTTAGAGAGAACAAAAATTTAAATGCAAATATTGTACCATATCGAAAATATTGTATATACAGGGTGTTGTATTTTAGCGTCACCCTCTTATGCTAGAACTGTTCGTAATAATTTGGAAAAGAAATTAACGCAGGTTGTTAATTTTCAACATCCTTTATTAATTTTAAAGCATTTTCAATTCTACAGGGTGTTCCAAAGGTGTAGAACAAGTCTCAACATACTCTAGTTACCTACCAAGTTTCATTAAAATCTGAATTTGACACCCGGGAAGTTTTCACTATGTGTTAAGCAGTGGTTGTTTTTTATCCTTCCGTATATTCGACGTACTTAATTAATACACAAAAGAACACAACGGTAAGATGATCAATTACCTCACGCAAAAGCAGAAAGAAACAAATGCTAATACATGCAACATTTACTAGCTTTATTTTATACTTATGCAAACTTTTAACTTTCATTTTGCAAAATAAAGGTAAATTATCAACACGTCATTATGAGACTAGAATTATTGCAGATTTACGAATTTTTAATGGTCTGGAACTGGGTGTCTCCGTTTTCTAGCATGAATTAAAGAAATGTCTTGATTACACCGCCCAACAATATAATTTTTGTTGTGGTGCCTGTAAAATGCGAACTGATTTAGGGTATTTCTAATGTGCTGGTTTCAAAAATAACTGGCACTTCTTCTTAGCAGCTCTAGTTTTTGAGATACACCACGGTGGAATTTATTATTCAAAATAATTAGCAAATATTTAGGAGACCAAAAATGGCTGTTCTCACCTGAAATTAGAATTATAATATAATTGTAATTCTCAATATTCCCCATTACTGAGAAATCTGCCTGTGTAACCCAACCCAACCCCAATTCCCACTACCTCACTGTGTCCAGTGTATACTAAATATTTGCTTTAAATTGTCTTCCTTTATAAAAAGGGTATATTTAGTGTATTTTGACGTATTTTAGCGGCGTATTTTGGCGTCGGGAGACCAGGATAAATCTTGGGTACCACATTTTGTATGCAAAACATGCGTAGAACATTTGCGACAGAAGACAAGAAAGAGAAAGAGCTTAAAATTTGGAGTAGCTACGGTATGGAGGAAGCCTAAACAACATCGCTATTTTTATTCTGTCAACATCAAAAGCTTTAATCACAATAATAAAGGCATAAATGGAGTCAGCAAGGATACTTCTCCCACCTTCTGAAGAAATACCTTTTCTAACTTTTAGTAACTTATCTATGCTTCCGGAGAATGACTCAGATACATCGTCTGACGAGATATAGTTCTAGAAAAGTGAAGGTGATAATGATTTTGAAGGACCACAAGAGTCCCTAACGGTTCAGCCAACAAGAGCCTAATGACCTTGTTAGATATCCGAATCTCTCAAAGGAGCATTTGCTTCATCTCAAATTCAGAAGGTTTGACAAGTCTAGTGTCGTTCTACATATGCTAGAAAGAAATCATAATGTTGATAATATAAAACCAATTCGAAATGTAACGAATAATGTTTATTTAAATTGTCATGAAAGCATGAACATTTACAAAAACATATATATTTTGATGAATACATATTACTTACTACAGATACTTATTTACCAAGTTTCATTAAAATCTGAATCTAACATCCGGGAACCTTTCTTTGTAGGTCATTCTCCTGAAGTCAAAAATAAAGTTTGAACAGTGTATTTATTATTTTCAATAATTTTGAATCACATCTTAACGGGAAAAAATGATTAGCTATATTCTGTATACATGGGGAATCATAAATAAAGAGAGAACCATATCAAATCTTCAAATTCCAGGTCAATTCTAACAAGTATTGCTATCTACGAGGGCAATCCCAAAAAAAAGGTCTCCTATTTTTTGGGGACGTAGAGAAAGTTTCAATACGGTTGTTGGCAACACTGTTTTGAGTGGTGCCTTCTCCGCTACCACGTAAGCACGCAGGCGTTTCGCTCGGATGCTCAGTCTTGGCTTGGTAGCCATTCGAAATGGAGCTCCCGATAAACGCCAAGTGCGAAGTGCTCGCAGTTATTCGATTTTTGAACGCAAAAGGGATTAAACCGGTTGAAATTCACCGCCTATTGACGGAAGTGTATGGACAGTCGTGCATGGATGTTAAAAACGTTCGCAAGTGAAGAAAGGAACGGGAGGCCGTCAATTGCCGACGAGACATTCGCGAAAGTTGAGGAACTCATGCGTAAAGATCGTAGAATCACTCTGGATACTCTCTGCATTTTGGTTCCTGAGGTTTCCAGAAGCACGGAAAAGTTGCGATATCGGAAGGTGTGTGCAAGATGGGTGCCGCATATGCTGACAGAAGACCACAAACGGCAACGGGTTGATTCTTCCCGCAAATTTCTTCGCCGCTATGGAGACGAAAAGGACAACTTCTTGGACTCGATTGTCACGGGTGACGAAACCTGCGCATTCCACTTTACACCTGAGACAAAACAACAGTCACGCGAGTGGCGGCATCCCTCTTCGCCCAAGCCACGAAAATTTAAGCAAACACAATCTGCCGGTAAAGTCATGGCAACTGTGTTTTGGGACAAGAAGGGGGTACTGTTGGTCGACTTTCTGCCTGCTGGGACAACAGTCAACGCTGACAGGTACTGTGAAACACTGAAGAAACCCAGAAGGGCAATTCAGAACCGGAGAAGAGGGATGTTGAGCAAGGGTGTAAGCATTCTCCACAGCAACGCCCGTCTTCACGTCGTCCGTCAATCTCCTGTAAAATTTTGGTTGGAACGTCATCACACACCCCACAGTCTGGACTTGGCACCCAGCGATTTCCACCTGTTCCCTAAGTTGAAGGAACATTTGTCTGGACGGCGGTTCTGCTCCGATGATGAGGTGAAAGATGAGGTTCAACGCTTCCTGAAGGGCATGGCGGCAAGCTGGTATGACATGGGCATTATAAAACTGCCACAGCGTCTACAAAAATGCTTCGACCGAAATGGCGATTATGTTGAAAAATAAAGCATTCTTCAATCTTAAAAGTGATGTAGCAATTATAGAAAATAAACGGTTCTTTGTATATCCAAAAATATAGGAGATTTTTTTTTGGGATTACCCTCGTATAACCATAATGTTTTGCACATAAAATATGAAAAACTTTACTATTTATTATACAAGATTTTAATAACCAAACTTCCATGTTTACGATGTTGTCATTTGACAGTTCCATTAAATTTCACCAGTATAATACAGCCGCCGATCGTAGCGCTACCTACTGCATTCTTAACGTGAATGAAGTATAGTTTTTATTGAAATGTTGTGGTTAGGAAGATAGTGATGTGTTTCAGTGAATTAGTGCCACAGTGTTTGAGTTTTGTGATTTCGTGTTTTATACTATTGGTGCAATGACGTAAACGTGCACCAACAGACACCAAAACGTGTGTTGGCCAGTGTTACAAATTGTTTAGCGTTAGAATTTGCATTTTTATTGTTATATATCTTCCTTCAAAAATTTGAGAGTAAAAAAATGAAATTAAAAAAAAACGGTATTATAAATCGAATATTTCTAATCCGGTCCTGAGCTTGCGAATACCACACAAATAAAACTTATCCATCTTCTAGGTTTGCGCGTAAGCGGTTTGTTAGAAAAATATCGCCGATACTCCCAAAAATACCCACTTATCTAAATCGTATCGGCGTTAAATTTAAATGCCCAACATTACCGCTATTCAATGTACAGTTGTTTAACATATGTAAACCTGTCGCTCGTAAAATCGAGTGTACATAAATTAGACGCAATTTGTGAAGTTATTGCTTGTAAAACGAAACGCCGATCAAGGATGAGAGTTTACAACATCTTACTGACGTTTTCTAACCTCACGTCAATATTTTTTTTTCTATCTCCAGACTTTGACGTGACATTTTTTTTAAACCCAATACTTCGATATAATAAATAAATTCGAAATATCCTAATTTAGATGAGGATAGTAATGTGTTTGATTAGAAGACGGTTCATTCCAAGGAATTCATCTAAAATTACGCGCGAATATACGACTAAACGATCCCACCAACCGCCACGCAAGGAAGGTTTATACGATCCTCGATATGAAAAGGAAGGCTGCGGGGTTGGATTGATTGTAGAGCTTAACGGTGAAGTCACCGCGAGGGTTATGAGATTAGCGAAAAGGATATCGTTATCGATGGCGCATAGAGGCGCTTACTCCTTTGATAATTCCACAGGAGATGGCGCTGGGATCCTAATCGCTACCCCGCATAGCTTTTACACGAATTTATTGAAACAGCAACAAGGCATCAATCTACCAGCTCTTGGGAAGTATGCTACTGGTTTGGTGTTCCTGGATAAGAAAAACCATAAGGAGGCGGAAGAGAAATTCACTGCCATCGCTGAGGAATTGCGCCTTAATGTACTAGCGTGGAGGGAGGTTCCTACAGATAATAGTAGGATTGGGGGATTAGCACGGTCGTGCGAACCGTTAATCAAACAAGTATTTGTCGTACCGAACGGTATTCGCCAAGAGGAATACGATCGCATGTTCTACGTGTTACGCAAGAGGGCCACGCATACGATCCCGAAGAAGGGAGTGAGGTTCTATATTTGTTCGTTGAATATGCGCACCATGATCTATAAAGGACAACTATCCGCCAAGCAATTGTGGTCTTATTTCCCCGATCTGCGCGATCTAAATTTCCAAACGAGTTTAGCTCTGGTGCACAACCGATTCGCCACTAATACCCTCCCGAGTTGGGAGCTGGCCCATCCCTACAGGATAATGGCCCATAACGGTGAGATCAACACCCTTCGCGGTAACGTTAATTTCATGAGGGCGCGGGAAAGGGTAATGGAATCCGACGTTCTCGGCGACCAACTCTTCAAACTATACCCGGTGATCGAAGCCAATACCTCCGATAGCGGCTCCTTAGACAATATGATCGAATTCCTAGTACACGCCGGAAAACGCAACTTACCAGAGTCCATAATGACTTTGATACCGGAAGCGTGGCATAATGATTCGACGATGAGCCAGAAAAAGTGCGACTTTTATAAATGGTCGGCTTGCGCCATGGAGCCATGGGACGGACCGGCTTTGATAGCATTCACCGACGGAAGATACGCCGGCGCGGTCCAGGACCGTAACGGACTGCGACCGTCACGCTTCTACGTCTCCAAGGATAATCTCATGGTCATGGCTAGCGAAATCGACATGTACAACATGGAAGATCCTTCCAATATCATCCTGAAGAGCAGATTGAAACCCGGCAGGATGCTGCTGATCGATATCGAGAACAAACGCTTAATCAACGACGCCGAAGCGAAGAGCCAGATCGTAGAATCGAGGCCGCACAAGGAATGGCTGCAAGAGCAACTGCTAACGCTCGACGACTTTAGGAAAGCGTACAGGGACAACGGCGGCGAAAATTTCGAGATACCGCCGTGTCACTTGAACGACAAGCGTTTACGCTTATTCGCGTACTACACGCAGATTATAAACATGCAAATCATCGAGATGATCAAGAATAGACGCGAGGGGATCGCAAGTATGGGTAACGATACGCCCTTAGCATGTCTGTCGAAGTTCACACCGGGAATCTTCGAATACTTCAAACAGGGTTTCGCGCAAGTGACGAATCCACCAGTCGACCCCGACAGGGAACGTATGGTGATGTCTCTGGAATGTCCCGTAGGTCCAACAGCTAATCTCTTACTTCCAAGCGCTAAACAAGCTCACCGTTTATGGTTAGAACATCCTATCTTATCGATGGAGGACATGGAGGTGCTGAAACGCACCAAATTAAGGAATTGGAGCACCCACGTTATCGATACGACTTATCCCGTCACCGAGGGGCCTGCCGGTTTGAAGAAACACTTGGATAAGATGTGCAAGGACGCCGAGGAAGCGAGTAAGACGTTCCAGATCATCGTATTATCCGATAGAAATGCCGGGGAGCAACGCGTCCCCGTCAAAAGTCTAATGGCGCTGGGCGCCATCCACTTCCATCTTATCGAAGCCCGGACCAGGATGAACGTTGCGCTAATGGTGGAAGCGGCAGATGCCAAGGTGGTGCACGAATTCGCCTTGCTATTAGGTTACGGCGCGGATGCGATCTGCCCCTATCTTCCCGTGGAGATAGGAGTTGCTCTGCGTCAAAACGGCGTGTTACAGCCGATATTTACCGACGAAACGATCTTCAGCAATTACGCGGAAGGTATCAACAATGGATTGCTGAAAGTAATGGCGCGGGCCGGAATAACCACTTTGCAATCGTACAAGAACTCGCAGATCTTCGAAGCCATCGGTCTCGGACAGGACGTCATCGATAGATGTTTTAAAGGGACGCCCTCTAGAATCGGAGGCGCAACCTTAGACATGGTAGCGTGCGCTAGCTTCGAAAGACACCACAATACCTACGCTTACAAACCGGATTCGTTTCTAATACGAGATTTAGGAATATACCATTACAGGGTGGGCGGCGAGAAGCATATGAATACCCCTGAAACGATAGCGGCGCTTCAAAGAGCCGCTAAGCTAAGAGACGTCGAAGCTTACCGGAAATTCCGCAAGCTCGACATGGAGAACCGAAAACATTGCCTGCTACGCGGTCATTTGGATCTGAAAACGATCGAGACGCCGATCCCGCTAACCGACGTGGAATCGACTAAGGAGATCATGAAAAGGTTCTCTCTGGGCGGGATGAGCATCGGTTTCATCAATTCGGAGTGCCACAAGGTCTTAGCGAAAGGTATAGCGAGGGTCGGCGGGAAGAATAACTGCGGTGAAGGCGGTGAGGAACCGGATCGATACAAAGATCCGGACATAGGTTGTAAGGTGAAACAACTGGGTACCGCTAGATGGGGCGTCACCTCGGCGTATCTAGCGCACGCCGAAGAGATACAAATTAAGATATCCGAAGGCGGCGAACCCGGACAAGGCGCTATCCTTAGCAAGGAAAGGAATGTCCGGGAGATTTCCAATTTAAGACGCTGCCCCGATCAGGTGATGTTAGTCGATCCGAATCCGCATCACGATTTATACTCGATAGAGGACCTTTCCCAGCTGGTTCACGATTTGAATTGTTGCAATCCGAAGGCGAAGATTGGTATAAAATTAACTTCAGCGGCGGGTATAGGCGTAATCGCTACCGGAGCTGTTAAATGCAAAGTTCACCGTATTGTTATTGCCGGACACGATGCGGGAACCGGCGGTGGCAGTTGGACTTCCATCTTAAACTCCGGAATTCCATGGGAACTCGGAGTGTCCGAGGTGCATCAAGTGTTGATGAAGAATCACTTTAGGGATAGAGTCACTATTCAAGCCGACGGGCAAATTAGGACGGGATTCGACGTTGTGGTAGCGGCTTTATTAGGTGCGGACGAAGTGGCATTAGCTACAGCTCCTCTAATTACGCTGGGCTGCGTCCTATCGAGAAAATGCCACGTGAACACGTGTTGCGCCGGTATAGCCACTATGAGACCGGAATTAAAACGGAAATTCACAGGCAAACCGGAGCACTTAGTCAATTACCTATTCATGCTGGCGCACGACGTGAGATTCCACATGGCATCGATGGGAATACGCAATTTCCAAGACCTGATCGGAAGAACCGACCTCCTGAAAAGGCTTAATTCTAAAGACTCTAAAGTCCAATCGCTAGACTTTAGCGGTTTGCTACACAAGGCAATCGAATCGCCCTCCAAAATCCGAATCAGCGAAGAAGACGCGGAAGAAGCTTTCAGCGAATTGGATCGTAAAGCTTTAGGGCTCGCCGATGACGTCCTCGAAGGTAAAGTAAAAGTCGCCCATATCAATCTGAACATCACCAGTCGGGATAGAGCTTTCGGCGCGACACTCAGCTATCACATCTCTAAGATGTATAGTGAAGCCGGCTTGCCGGATGACTGCCGAATTAACTGTCATCTATCCGGATCGGCGGGACAAAGCTTCTGCGCGTTTCTAGCTAAAGGAGTTACGTGTACGCTAGAGGGCGATGCCAACGACCACGTAGGGAAAGGATTATCGGGTGGGACCGTGATTATATACCCTCCCATGCAGTCTGCCTTTGAATCGCACCTGAACGTGATAGCGGGAAACGTCTGTCTGTACGGTGCCACTTCCGGGAAGATATTTTTACGCGGTATAGCGGGCGAAAGGTTTGCCGTGAGGAATTCTGGAGCTACAGCTGTCGTTGAAGGAGTAGGAGACCATTGTTGCGAGTTTATGTCGAGCGGAATGGTGCTGGTGTTAGGATTGACTGGAAGGAATTTCGGTTCTGGAATGGTAGGTTGATTTATCTCGTTGTTATTGGATGCGCTTTTATAACACGGGGTCCATTTTACAATTTTCTTTTAATTTTCCATTAACTGTAGACGTAGTGATTTTTGGCTTTTTGATATTTCAGTCAGATAAATGATCTACTCCAATTATCTCATATGAAACATAGAATTGGAATTTATAAATGTTATCTATTTAGTGGCATTACCAATACTTCTTTTAAATAATATAATACATCTTTTAAAAGATGGGGAAATCCTTGTATCATTCGACGTTTGTTCAGTTTTCCCAAGCGTACCAATTCCAGAAACTCTGGAGTATTTGGTTGAATTTTTGAAATTAAATAACGTAGATGACATGAAAACCGCGGAATATAAAAGGTTAACAAAATTATGCATGTCACAAAATTGTTTTCAAATAGGCGGAAAATGGTTCGAACAGGTGGAAGACACGGCGATGGGAAATCCTTTATCTCCTTTTATTATGAACCTTTTCATGAGCAAATTTGAAACGAACCTGAAAAATGAAACCAAATATTTCCCGAGAATTTGGCTTAGGTACGTAGATGATATTTTCGCGGTGTTTGATACCAACAAAGGAAACATACAAGATTTTTTAGCAGAACTGAACTCAAAATTTACCACGATCAAGTTTACTATTGAAGAAGAAGTGAACAATCGCCGTCCGTTTCTAGATACTCTAGTCATACGCAACAACAACAAATTAGAAATAGACATCTACAGAAAAGAAACTAATTCCAACAGATTCATCACGGTTGATTCGCACCATTGCAAACAACAAAAAATGTCCGCGATTAGTTTTCTGGTCAATAGACTCGTCAGATTTCCGCTAAACAAGAGCAGATACGACAAAGAATTAAAGTATATCAAAGATGTAGCGAGGTACAATGGTTTCTCTTCTATGGATGTCGACCGTATTTTAAGGAAGGTCCAATATAAACAACACATCAGAAATTCCACGATCTTGACATTAACAAACATCGTTAATAAGAAATTTATAACTCTTCGTTTTCATCCAACAGTAAAAGGGTTAAATAAAATTTTCCGACAACTAAATATGAACATGCCTTTTGTGTCAAAAACCAACTTAAAGAATCTCTTAGGGAATCCCAAAGATAAACCGGAGATGATAAAAAGGTCTGGAATATACCAAATCGCATGCAATGATTGTGAGAAAGTTTATATTGGACAAACAAAAAGGAGTATCGAAACGAGGTTCAAAGAACATATTAGACACTATCGTTTCGACAAACCAAATCTATCAAGCGTAGCAGAGCATATGGTAAAATCCGGACATAAGATTGATTTAAAAAATCTGACACTACTTAAAAACGTGAACTCGTATAGAGAATTAGACGCGTAGGAAACGATATGTATGAAAAAGAACGGAAACTTATTGAACAGAGAATCACCCCCAATTGCAGTCGGTAACACGGTTCACAATGAGAGCCCACGTGCTCTCGAAACGCTACGCTCCGTATAGTTGATTAATTTGTGTGAGTGGAGTTTACTGCTATACCTGTGAAAGATATCCTAAGCTCGGACGGAGATACTTGAGTTCCAGAAGAACTTGCTACTTCCTCCATATTCACGAAAAACGCTGTGAAAATATTTTACACGGAGAATATGTCTGCCCATTAGTTCTCAGAAGAACTTTTTTTATTATAACAACGCGAATTTCGAGAGAAAACTGAAAACAAACACACTCAGAAAAGTACAGCTGTTTTAACAATACGGCAACCGGCAATATATATGGATATAGTGCAATTTCCTTCTTCCGCCTTCATTTTGGCGCTTCAATTCAAAAGCACTCCTTCCAATTAGAAAAATAGAGTATACTCAAGGATGGTATTTACAAATGCAGTGTTGCCAGCTTTAACTGCTCTAAATTAGCGTCACCCCTATTAAACTGATTGGTTGTTGTTTTTAGGTAGGAGGAGTAGCTTACGTTTGGGATATCGATAAGGGTTTCACGGCCAAATGCGACATCGCATCCGTCAAGCTCCTTCCCGTAAAGGACGAAAAAGAAATCGAACTAATAAAAGACCTCCTGCACGAATTCAAGGAAACCACAGGAAGCAAGATAACCTTCGCGTTGCTGAAGGACTTCAACAAGAAAATAAAAGAATTCGTCAAGGTGATACCGCTCCACGAATACACGAAAATCACCCGATTGACGCAAGAGTACGTGAAACCGTTCGATCGACGCACAGCCTTCATAACGTATCCTCGCGAAAAGCACATCCTTCGTCCGGTAGAGCAACGTGTTAACGATTTCAAGGAGATCTTTAAGTTCGGGAAGATCTATCCTTTCGCCAAGAGGGAGGCGGCAAGATGCCTGGACTGCGCCACACCCTTCTGTCAATCGGTGACTTTCGGATGCCCTCTGAACAATCTAATACCCAACTGGTCGTTCCTCGTTGGAAAAAATAGATGGCGCGAGGCTCTGCACAATCTCTTACAGACTAATAATTTTCCCGAATTTACCGGCCGAGTTTGCCCAGCTCCTTGCGAGACGGCTTGTGTTGTTAAGCTAGTAACTGACAGTGTAGCGATTAAGAACATCGAATGTACGATCATCGATCACGCGTTTGGAAGAGGTTGGATTAAACCGAACATCCCATCGATTAGAACCGATAAGAAGGTCGCCATCGTAGGAGGAGGTCCTGCGGGGTTAGCTTGTGCCGACCAATTAAACAAAGCCGGACATCTAGTGACGGTATTCGATAGAAATGAGCATTTCGGAGGGCTTCTATATTACGGCATTCCAAACTGTAAGTTGGATAAGAAATACGTTTTCAGGCGCTTAGATATCATGCGAAAAGAAGGAATACAGTTCCAGAATAAAGTGTTCGTGGGAAAGGATATCCCCGCCGATAGCCTGTTGAAGGATTACGACGCTATAGTCCTTTGTATCGGCTCCACGATCCCTTATAATTTAGACTTACCCGGGAGGAAGCTGAAAGGCGTCGAATTCGCTTTAGATTTCCTCGACTCTTGCACCCAAGGTAAAACGCCGCCCGCACAAAAATGCGCGGCAATCAAAGACAAATCCGTCGTTATAATCGGGGGTGGACCGTGTAGCATCGATTCCGCCTCGGTGGTCATCAGATACGGGGCAAAATCGATTACGACTCTCATCATTACCGACGAGCCACCAAGCAAGAGACTTCCGAGCAATCTCTGGCCCCACTTCGCCAACGTTAAAAGACTCCTGCCGCCTCATCTAAGCGCCAAGTTCAAATACGGAACCGATACGAGAATGTACAATACGGAGGCGTTGGAATTCGTGGACAACGGTGCGGGTCACGTGAGCGGAGTACGTGTAAAAAGCGTTAGATGGAGCGATATACATGGATATTTAAAGATGAAATCCGTCATAGGCAGCGAAAAATTGATCCCTGCGGATTATGTGATAATCGCGACGGGTTATATCGGCCCCGAACGGCTTATTGGTGACCAATTGAAGCTGGAGTACGAGAACAAGCACTTTTTCAAGACGACGGACTACGGTACCAACGTGCCGAAGGTCTTCGCTGCAGGAGATTGTCGAATGGGAGAATCTATAGTCGTCTGCGCAATTGCTGAAGGTCGCGAAGTCGCTAGAAACGTTGACGGCTTCCTGATAGGTAAAGCTTCTAAATTACCCGGACCAGGAGGCATCTTCAGGCGACGATACAGTCCTGATTGTGCGAAAGTATTGATTGCAGATGGTGATAGTGATTGATACGAGGTGCAATGCAAAATACATATAGATTAGATTAGATACGTGTATAATTATATTTTTTTAGTATATTTACATTAATAAAAATAAAAGGAGAAAGATGAGCATTTAAAAATTATATCTTTTATCTATTTAAAACAGTGTTACCAATGTTTAGAACACCTATTAATCATTTAAAGTTTCATTTTATAATATAACTAACTCTTTTGAGTTATACAGCCCGCGACGGTAGTACAGGACATCCGTAAATTTTAAGGAAAATAAGAATTATATTGAAAAATTTGTATAGGCAACCCGTATTGCAAACGTATAAGGTTGATTGTAGTAGCTTCTGGTACTTGCATTGCAAAAGTGTTGAGCAAAAATATTGGGGGAAAACCACATAGTTTTATGCAGGTTTTAACTCACACCTTCATACACAGCAGTCAGCGTGTTAAAATAACACAGCAAAGATATGAATAAACAATAGATAGAGATGTTACACAAAGATTTTAGATATCGGGACTTTCAGTTCGACAGTTCGAATCTTACCGTAAAGTCTAGTTAACTAGACGTTGGTAAAAACCAAGATAACAAAATTTATGATTAAAAAATGTTGTTCATAAAAAGTGTTTTGAACTTAACAAGTTAAAAATATCTGCTTTTGAATTGCCAACTTAATCAGTTTTTTTTTGAACTATTTATTAATGTTATATAGTCACTTCAAATATAGGGTTGGACGAAAGAGTTAAAAAGAAGAATATCTTTAGAAAAAGTTTCTATACACATTTTCTTTTTGAGTGATGTCCTTAATTATTCCCTAAAATTAAACAATGTTTATACAAATATAACCTTCCTCCTGTCATTTTGCAGGAAAGGTTCTGTTCTTAACTAGTAAATATTCTTTTGTTATTTACAAGTTCTATAAAAAACATTTCACCTCAATTTACAACAAAGTTTGTTTCCTTGATTTTTTCCTATTTTATAGAAAAATAGTATTAAAAATACATGGTACGGATAAATAAAAGTTTGTGAGTTAGCAGAACCATCCGCAAGGAAATATGTTCAATATGTTTGCTAGAATACTAGAAAATATTAAATTATATCAAATAACCATCCCAATACCGAAAGGTCTAGATTCTACTTATTCACTATAATCTATAATAATTTGTTTTTCGTTATTTTTATTTCTACCTACAAATATCAAAATAGTTGCAGCACCATCTATGCGTGAAAATTACAACTTCTCATACGGTTTTCTTCCTTTCTTTGCAAGAAGAAATTCACTGTTAATTATTAATTTTTACTGACGTTTATAAATTTCATGAAAACATTTCATCTTAATTTGCGGAAAATATGTCTCTTTAATTTTTCTATTTAGAAAAATAAAATGAACGTAGAAGATAATAGAAAGTAAAACTTGTCAAAATTATTTGTAGTATCGCGATCTGTGCGAAAAATGTTTATCAAACACACAAGAAATTTGAATTTCCCGCTGAAAAGGAGGAGTTTTGCTATGATTTTGAACGAAGAGGATAAACGTATTGATATCAGTGTTTTATTTTCATTCAATAAATACCGGACTTTATTACAAAATAAATACAAATATATATATATATATAAGTAAATATAACCGAAATATCTTGTTTATCTTGACTGTGCCTTTGGGCACTTTAAGGTCTTCAGTAACGGATTGGAAAACACTCTCTAACATAATCTCTTTTTTACTCTAAAACATTGCCTCTAATGCAACAATTAACAATTTATTTCTATGTTAAACACAAGCGTTTAGAAGTAATAAAATAAATAGTAAGAACGTAGATAAGTCGAGATTTAATGTGTACGTACCTTTCACGATCTAAGAATATTCCTTTAACACAAAATCCATACAACACAATTAGCAATGCAATTTCTAAACACAATTCACAACACAATTTTTAAAAAATGGGAATCTTTTAAACTTATCTAAAACTTACTAAATTCAATTTCGACAAATAACCGCCGATAATGCAGATTTTTTAAATTAGTATTAACGCTATCGCTCTGTTGGTAACACAGATTTGCGAAATCTAAACGTCAAATTCTATAAGGCGCCAAATCTAATACGAAAAAAGATAAGAAACGTATCTTTTTTCCAGTTATATTTTCTGCATTCTGTAGAATAAAATTTACGATTATATACAAATAGATTAAGGATCAAGAGCAAAACGAATAAACCATTCGATTCGTTTTACTACTATACGAACACGGTTAATTGAATTCATGATTATATTTCAGTATTGATGCATATTGTATCATGCGTTTTGCCCAAATTTACATATTTATGCCAAAAATTAAGTGCTTTATACTAAATTCCATCTATTACCCTCGGGGAAAATAACCACCGATATATTATTTGCATTGTTTACATGGGTATTATATATTATAGTTGGACATGAAGTTGTATTGAATACTAATGAGCTTACTGCATACATTAACACCACATTTAGAGTATTTTGATGCTTATAAAACTTATACACCCGAATGTTATTCATATCGCTATATTAACGAAGAATTTTGCATTAAATTAACACCAAAAAATATATTTCCCAACAATATGAATTTGAATAACCGTCAAAATCTAGTGATTTTACAAAATTACTGTAAATATCATTTCTTGTATATTAAATGTTAATTAGTTAATTTTCAAAAGTTACTTTGATTGTCAACATTTGAACACGAAATCAAACAACTTTTTTTAACTACACACTTTTTATTGCGTCAAATAAGGAGAAAATTTACAATGCTCTCACAAAATAAAGCAATATCATTATGAACACACGATACATTTAAACAAGAACCATATAAAAGCTTTTCTTCTTAGAAATCTACTCGTCAAACACTAATTTTTGCTTAGTTTACGTTATAGTACTTCCTATAATGTCCCGAATATCTTTTACAAAGAGATATTTGTACATTTCAAAAGGTATCGACACAAATACAATCTTTCCAAAGTAAAAAAAATTGAGATTCGATGCCTTAGGAGGACGATTTCCCTCCCTTACCCGTTCCCTATGTCTTTTTCCACGAATAGAACATCTCCAGAGGCTTATTCACCTTCCAAAATTTATCGTTCACCTGTCCCAACGTCTGATTTCCGTTCAACTGAACGTATTGTCCACTACTTGGAGAAATGAAGATACAAAAGTTCAATAGATGATGTGTTAAAGATAATTGCGAATCCACATCCAGTGTTAAACGCATTGCTAAATACTTGTGTAGGTGATCGACAGTAGCATTAGCGGTTGTTTTAATATAACGAACAGAATTTTCCTTCAATGCTTTTACAAGAGGGTTATCACCTGACATTTCGGTTGGATGCGGCTTAAAAACCAATTCGATCTCGTTTAAAGTCAACGGCTCTGATGGTCCCTCCCCTTCTGTATCTGTTTGATCAGTACGTTCACTCGTTTCACTTTCTTCACTTCTCTCGGAAGTAAACGTACTTTTTGGTCTTTTCCCAATGGACTTACCTAAAGAAGAACCGGGGCTCGGTGGTTGCGAAGGTGTACTTCTTCCGGAAGGTGATGGACTTGCCATTCTATTTGCGATTGCTGAACTGGTAGGCATCGAATGCGAATCTGTTGAAGTTGAAGTGCTTCCTGCTGAGAAACCAGCTATAGCACTAGTGCTCATTATATTCGACTGCGAAGCACCTGGTTGACACAGCAAACTTTGCTGGAATAACAAAACGTGACTATCAGAATTTGAGGTTATATTATCAGTATTTAAACTTACTATACTTTCGCTGGTATGCGCAGTGCTTTGGCATGGATCGTTAGAGTTGCTGCTACTACCCTCATCATTTCCTTTCCTTGATCTATTAGGCCTATTTTGCAGCTGCACTTTTATTCCCTCGTTGATCGAATTAACCAATGCGGCTTGAGAATGACTTTTATTCAATTTCGCCAGTACGCGCTCTTGATGCGCCTCATATTCGTCTCTACTAGGATATATCTTCGATATCAGCAAATCGAAATTAGGATCCGGTCGTAAAGAACGTTTCGATACCAATTTCTTTCGACAAGTTGGGCACTCTTTATTACCGGATCTTAGCGCTGTAATAATACAGTCGGAGCAGAACCTATGTAAGCATTCCTTGGTCGTCATCGTCTTCTTAAGCATATCCAAGCATATGGGGCACATCAGTTCGCTGTGTAAACTTCTAGGAGAAACAGCAATCTCCGTGTTATCTACTATAGCGTCCTGTGGGGTCCTGTGTAATTCGTACAGTGATAATTCCCAAGTTTTGTTTAAACCGATTTGTTCAGTGCTTGCCATTTTTGTTTAGATTTGCTTTGTAATCATAGGATTATAATGAACGGTGTAATTTCATAGATAATTTTAATTCCGAAAATTATCCAAACAATTTCTGACAGTCTACCTCAGTTTACTTCACAGATACCCAGAAGTTGGGTAAGTGCCTTGTTAAATTGATAGAACGAGTTTGCATCAGCGCCGCTATCCACTTTTCACCCTAACTAAAAGAAAGACGAGGGAAATTGAAACGGCTTGAATGCTTGACATTCTACATATTTCAAATAAAACTCTTCACTTTGCAGTTTTTGTAGCAGTTGCTGAGAAAATACTGCAAAGTAAAAAGCTCTCTAATTTACATTTTGCTACTAATTGATTAATAAAATTCTGTTTGTTCTACTTACACGATATGAAATATACAAGCCATTAAAACTATGCTCAAACACCTATATTGTAGATAAGGACATGTACATATCTGTTGATACTAAACATCGGTGATTATGTACTTAAAAGTCCAAAGCAAAACTATCTAAAACTTGCTGTGCAGTTCTGATTTATAAGACAGTCATATAAACAAAACAATCGTGTACAATAGCAAACAGCCTTAAAGTAATACAAAACAATTTTGCAGAATCTCTACGAACCAAACAAAGAATCGAACAGAAACGAAATGAGTCTTTTCCCGCTTTTATATTCGTTTTAGGCCAACGTATGTGTGTTAGTAGCGCAGTTGCTGTGCTGACGCCTCGCCCACTTTTCATCCAAACTAATTTCATTATCTAATACCCTCCGTAAGATATTTTCCCCTCGGTGGCTAATCTCAAGTTAATGCAGACTAGCGCATCCAATTGAACTTAGGTATAGAAGCGTATGCAATACTAAAAGAATAAGAAAATAAAATAATATAAATAAGGAAAAGAATTTTCATAAAATGAGACTAAATTTTCTTAATTATTAACTGAGAACTACATTAACATTAAAGCAACATAATTTTATTTCGTATCACTTGAAGTTGTTTACGTTGCATACTTCACATTGAAGACTTGACATTTACAAAATCTGCTTGTAATAGTAAATAAGAATTGCTCTTTATTCAGAGAAATCTCTCTTTAGAACTAATTGAAAATGCCGGATCATTTAGGAGACGATATGCGAAAAACTAAGAGTGATGATAAAGAAGAAGAAAAGGAAATTAAAGGTAACATTTATTTATAATTTCCCATAACTATCTCAAGTATAAATCGTTATTTCAGCTCTTGATGAAGGTGATATAGCTTTGCTAAAAACATATGTAAGTAGCACAAAAAAGCATTTTAAATCTACAAGTTTGTATACGATATATATTTTACAGGGACAAGGGCAATATACAAAAAGTATTAAAGTCGTCGAAGAAGACATTCAAACCATAATAAAACGTGTCAACGAACTAACTGGAATCAAAGAGTCTGATACTGGGTTAGCACCTCCAGCATTATGGGACTTAGCAGCCGACAAGCAAACGTTACAGAACGAACAACCTCTACAAGTAGCGAGATGTACAAAGATTATCAATGCCGATACGGATGACCCAAAATATATAATAAATGTGAAACAATTTGCAAAATTCGTTGTCGATCTTGCAGATTCAGTAGCTCCAACCGATATCGAGGAAGGGATGCGAGTTGGGTAAGTAAATTTAATTAATAGAGAATCAAGATTACCATTGCTTCTTCTTTTAAAGTGTCGATCGTAATAAATACCAAATACACATTCCGCTACCTCCGAAGATAGATCCTACAGTTACTATGATGCAAGTTGAGGAAAAACCCGACGTAACATACAGTGACGTTGGTGGTTGCAAAGAACAGATTGAGAAATTGCGCGAGGTTGTCGAAACGCCTCTGTTACATGTAAGTTACTCTTAAAATAGCATTTTTGATGGAGTAAACGCTATCGATTACATTTTTAGCCTGAGAAATTCGTTAAATTAGGTATTGAACCACCAAAAGGTGTGTTATTGTTTGGTCCTCCTGGAACTGGCAAGACTTTATGTGCGAGAGCTGTTGCTAATAGAACCGATGCTTGTTTTATCCGTGTGATTGGTTCGGAGTTAGTACAAAAGTATGTCGGTGAGGGCGCAAGGATGGTTCGAGAACTTTTTGAGATGGCAAGATCTAAGAAGGCTTGTTTAATCTTTTTCGACGAAATCGATGCTATTGGCGGAGCAAGATTTGACGATGGTGCTGGAGGTGATAACGAGGTAATTTTAGATTTATTAGTAGCCATCGAAAATTCCTCGTCATCTTTTTCTTTTCCACACTTTTCATGCAGGTACAAAGAACCATGTTAGAATTAATCAATCAATTAGATGGTTTCGATCCGAGAGGCAACATTAAAGTTCTCATGGCTACGAACAGGCCGGACACGTTAGATCCTGCACTTATGAGACCAGGTCGTTTAGATCGTAAAGTAGAATTTGGATTGCCGGACTTAGAAGGTCGAACTCACATCTTTAAAATTCATGCTAGATCGATGTCTGTAGAAAGGGATATTCGTTTCGAGTTATTAGCTAGATTATGCCCGAACTCTACTGGTGCCGAAATCAGAAGTGTCTGCACTGAGGCTGGAATGTTCGCAATTCGAGCTAGGAGGAAGGTGGCCACCGAAAAGGATTTCCTCGAAGCTGTCAATAAAGTTATCAAGTCGTATGCTAAGTTTTCAGCGACACCCAGATATATGACTTATAATTAAATTATTTTTTCTACATTGATTGCAGATTGATCTTTTTTAAATAAATAGTGTTAAATTGTAGTTGCGTTCTTATTTACCTTCTTAAAACGTTTTTAATTGATGATTAGAAGAAAATTGGCAGGACTAAGAGTTCACATAAGATATGAAGGTAAGTACCATGAAATCAATTATGGATATCATATTGTTCGAATGAAATTCAAATTTTAAAAGATATAAGGCCTAATATATCAGTTTTTTAAAATGAAGGAGGTATGCAACCCAAATAACAACGATTCGTTTCTAAGAAAAACGTTAACTATAGAATAATAGCCATGAGGTTTTCTGCATCCGATACCATTATCAAATAAATTCCCTAGGAGAAGCAAACGAGTGAAATTAATAGTATTTCAATAATAAAATGAAAATCAGCAGAAATGTAAGAAAAGAGAGAGTTCAGAAAGTGTAATCTTTTAAGTTGTGTTCTCTAAATTAACTTGGATAATTTGCTTTGAAGATATCAATTTCTTCTTATAACAGGGTATTTGTTGTAACATAGCTGGTAGCAATGGACTCTAATTTTAACTAACAAAACGATTCTTTTTGTATGATAAAATCACTATTAGAAAAATATTAAGACAAATTTGAATATAATAGAGAAAAATTATGCATTCCAAATAATTCTTTGATGAAAGAAAATGATATTGCCATGTGATATTAGCTACAAAAGTCTTTCTCACACTATATGAGAGAAATACATTTTAAATATTTAGTTAGCACAATAAAAGTGGTAATATTTACTTTTAAAAGAATTTAGATTAGTAAAGGAAGTATTTGGCTATGTTTTAGTTAAGTAGTTTGGATAATTTGCACTGAAAATGTTGATTCTTATTTTATTGCAACTGCAGGAAACCCTAACCAGAGAGATGTTTCTTGGTATTTTTTTTCGAAAATAGAAATGGTATTAATGTATATTGTGATATTTTAAGAAAGTATAACAACATGCAATTCAAACATCATTCCAATGTTGCAACGCTGCAACGTGCTCAAAATAAAGGAGTAAATTATTTACAAATAAGGTGAGGTAATGGATAATAAGATAAATGAAAACTGATATACATCTCTGTGAAAAATTTGGACAGTAAAGCAATTTACAAAATTATTGTTGGTGCTCTTCAAAAATTGACAATTCCAGTGACGTGTTTATGTATTGGAAAGTTGCTTAATTTACTGGGTATACTCATAGGAATAGAGTAAAAGGTGTATTTAGTAATATAACGCAATAAAAACTTTAAAATCTTATCTATTACAATGAAAAAAGTATATTAAAATAATATATATCTTATACAATAAAACACCAATGTGTCCGTGGTAAGAATAAAGTTATAGAAAAATGTTACTAATGAAAAATATTTCAAATTTAACAAGCTAAAAATATCTCCTCCCAAATGGCCAACTTAATTAGTTTTCCTTTTTTTGATCACATTGTAAGAAAGAATAATTTTATTTACATTACATTGTCAATGTGTACGCAGTTCTTTTCTAACATTATATACGATACGTAGTAAAAATGTTATAACGTAGAAATTTATAGCCACTTGAAAATATCAAAATAAATAAAGTTAAGGTTATAAAATAAAAATATGCATAGCATTGGATTGGTAGCCCTGTTTATACGCGGGAAGAAAAGTGACGTAATGAAAATTGGACAGTTGACATTTTCGTTTTGGCTACGAAAATTTGAAATAAAATTTCAATTATAAAAACATTTAAATTCAAGAAATCAATAACTACCTAGTGAAAATTTTGCCGAAGCAAAATATAGGTATTATGAAGAGAATTTGGCACAATTTGAAATAATAAAGACGAAGTGTTGAATAATAGAAGACCAAGAATTTTTATATACACAAGTAACGAAGGTCTAATTAACTGTAAGTAACTGTAAATTTATATAGAACCTTGTTACTATTTATCTCTTATAAATATACTTGCAAAAATTATAACGTAACTTAATTAGTTAGCCGTAACATAATAATATATCAAAAGCTTATAAGTATTAGCAGAAAGATTAAGTAGATTTCTTTTTGTTTTGATAGGGACAATAACTGCATGAAAATTAATATCCTAAAATTAACTAGAAAGAGATCGTAAGCTTTTGAGTAGCAAAAACGCAGTTTATTATATATATAATATTATTATCGTATTGTCTAATTGTGATATAATGATTTAGTATTCTTTGTAGTTAATGTAGTTTGTAGTTTAATTTTTGGATCAGTTTTAAAGCTAGAGCTGGTGATCGAATAATAGGTCTTCTTTTTAAGTTTTTTGTTGTTGTTTTTCTTTTTTTCCCAATAAAATACGCTAGCGATAAGTGGAAACTCTTTAAGAATATTATACAGGCTTCACATGTATATAATACAGAAAAAGTTGTATATAAACTAAAGATTTATTACAATATACATATGGGATATTTCAGATAGATTTTTTATCATACTATTCATATTAGCCGTGTTGCCTATGATAAAACTAGTTACCTTGCAATTATACAGAGTGATTTTATATGTTTGTTAAATTTCGCGCGGTGGATTCTAGGGGATTTGACATGTTAAGAGTGGCCATTGTGAGTATCGGTCCTGTCAACTGCCTGTGCGACACGTTATTTATTATTCGTTATTTATGTTGTGATTGTGGTAGTGTATACAGCTATAAATTCATATATATTAAAGAGAGGACGTCAACAGACATAAACAGGGATTGTTGTAACAAGGTTGGCAACAACAAAGATATAGTTAGTTGTAAAGGAATTAGAGACAATAAATTTCTTAAACTAATACATTTATTGTTTATTTAAACCCACAAAGATACAATTGTGTATTGTTAAAGCTATGCAAATCATTAGCTCATAATCAACATTGTAACAATCATTTGCCCTTTGATATTCTGTGTTGATCCTAAAAAGAATATGCAAGCCGCTTCTGTAACACGTTTTATTGTCAGTAATAAGCGAACTAGTTTTGGAATTGGACCGTGTCATGATGAAATATATAGAAATAAAATAAGAGTAAGAGAGAAAAAAAATTAACCACGCTAGGGGCGAATTGGAATTCCTTCTTTGGTCCGTTTTCCTCCAGTATCTTCCCTTCTGGAACTTGTTGAGGGCATCTGGGCGTCTTTATAGATTCTCAAAGTCTTCCGTGTACTTTCTGGCTTTTTATCTTTTATCTAAGAGTATTAGGATCTGTAGGGTCTTTGAATTGAGTGATACTTCATGACAGGTTACAGTTGGGTCTCGTTCATGTAATTGTTACAAAATCTGTAACTTATAGGGATGGAAATGTAATTCGTGCAGTATTCTGTGTAAGCTTCGTTGTTTAATCCCTAGCGTAGATGCATGCTGTCGAACGGAGCGGCGAGGACTTCTCTTGATTGCAGCTCTAACAGCCTCAATGTTCTCTGGGGTACGTACCGTTCGAATGCCACCTGGAGCTTTCTTTTTCAAGACAGATCCTGTTTATTCAAAATTACGCACCCACGTTGTAATCGCATGCGCAGATGGGTCACGTCCATGACGTCCAAGCTAATAATGCTGTCGAAATATTCTCCGCGCGGCAGTCGCACTATCAGCATTTTTATAAAACGCTCTCACAGCTACTGCACGTTCCGCACCAATCCAACGATCCATGATTACTAAATGACAATGCGTTCATAACAATTGTGCGACGTTACGAACAACTGCCCGCTCTACAGTGCTGACAACTGTAACGTTCAAAATTTCCCGTTCCCCTGCGCCATCCTGTATAAGGAGAAAGTAAGTCATAAATGAGCAAAAATCTCTACCATTTTATTACAACGTAATTTCGTCGGTTTTTTTGCTCTTTTTTTAGGGACACGGATTAATGAACGTGTCCGACGATGAGAGAAAGATTCGTACACGGTCCTTCTGGTTTTTCATCAAATCGTAAAAATCTGCAACCAACTGACGATGAACTGGAATTACTCGGCCGTAAATGCCGATTTTACGAGGCCGTACAACGAAAACCAATCTTTTTTAACGGCTATTGCAGCTAAGTTATTAATAAGAAGGAAAGCTCGTCCGAGATACAGACGTCCGGTATATTAAAAACACCCCGCGGGCGTGGTAATATCTGTTGCGTTAGGGGAGGTGTTATTTTTGCGTAATGACTTTTTCTGAGAGGCGCGGAACGTATATACGGGATCCCGGTGTGTAAATTCAAGATGTACGCTTCAATTACGTTACCATGGTAATATCTAACGGAGTTAATATAACAGCGGTAACTTGATATTGTAATCTAAAAGGTATCTGCGCGGTAAAATGTTTTTAATAAATTAATTCGAAACTGAAGTATTGGTTTCATTTAGACCAGAGATTTCCAAAAGTTTTTGCCTTATAGATCGCTTAAGAAATTCCTTAGGCCCTCTGTTTTTGTTGGAGTGTACATTGTTTATATATTCTATTACGAGGGCTAGCTGAAATGGAATTGGCAAGAGATGGCGTACTAAGGTTGAAGTGGTTTCATTGGTCGGCAAAGACAACCTTTTTTATGGGAACTATTAAAATTTCAGACGTCTACTGTCAATAGTTGCTGTTTAAGAATGTGTTTTGTGTAGCAAATCAGGCTGCTCCGCGAAAATGCATAAAATCGAATTTATGGAAAGAAAACTGGGCATATATATGCACCGATTTTTGAGAAAATATGCATAAACCTGGGGCATATATGCAAAAACATTGCGACAATATGCAAAATTTTTACATAAAATAAATAAGAGCACAAATTGAAATGTTAACTTTATTACACAAAATTGTTTTACAACATATTTCTAAACCAATTTATAATTAAATGTTTTTCAAAATTGTGTAAAAGAAAGTTTCGTCTTCTAACAGAATACATATGTTTCGAAATAGAAAAGCTTCTTTCAACATCCACAGATGTAACTGGTACATTTTTTAAGTTTGCAATACATTCTAAACTAAAATTAAAGTCGAAATCGTTTACTGACTCCGCTCCATCAGAAACAACAATAAAACGTTGGTTTGTTGACTTCAAACGTGGTCGTAGAGATACCGATGATGCAGAACGCAGTGGACGTCCAAATGAGGCGGTAACACCAGAAAACATCAAAAAAATCCACAAAATCGTTTTGAATGATCGAAAAGTGAAGTTGCGTGAGTTAGCTGACATCGTAAAGATATCAAAAGAACGTATTGGCTTTATATTGCATGAGCATTTGACTATGAGAAAGCTCTGTTCAAAGTGGGTGTCGCGTTTGCTCACTGTTGACCAGAAACAAGAACGTGTTGATGATTCTGAGCAGTGTTTGGCCATGTTTAAACGTAACAAATCGGAATTTTTGCGTCGATATGTGACAATAGATGAAACATGGATCCATCACTTCACGCTGGAATCAAAACGATCGTCATCTGAGTAGGCAGCAGCTGGTGAGCCTCGTCCAAAGCGCCCGAAAGCACAACAATCGGCTGGAAAGGTTATGGCCTCGGTATTTTGTGATGTGCGTGGTGTAATATTCATCGACTATCTTGAGAAAGGAAATACCATTAACAGTGAATATTATATAGCGTCATTGGAGCGTTTGAAGGCCGAAATTGCAAAGAAACGACCGCATATGGCAAAGAAAAAAATGTTGTTTCATCAAGACAACGCATCGTGTCACAAGTCAATCAAAACAATGGCAAAACTACATGAATTGAACTTCGAATTGCTCCCACATCCACAGTATTCTTTATTTGAATATTTACAAAGAAAACTGACTGAAGTATACAGGGTGTCCATAAAGTAAAATAAAACAGCATGAAAAATGGAAAGATCTAATTTTATGAGACTTTAATGATAAAAATATTTAAAATAAAAATTTCATACGTAAGCATGTTATTGAACATGCCATTTGTAAAGTACACCGTATTATCTTGTAGTTTTTAAAACATCAACAGCTGTGTTATTGCAGTGTATATGTGTATGTATGTCAGTTTGATTGAATGGATGCATTATATGTGCAAATTTTTGAAGTTCCTTACAATAAATTAAATACGATTTACCTACAATATCTTCATGAAAAGAATTCCTATTAACAAATGAGCAATATAACGGCCACACTTATCCGTACTTTCATCTACCATGATATAAATAAAATTATTCCCTACCAATTGTTGAAGTTCTGCCATTGTTTACTGGTAACAAGATGTGACATAATTTTTTCGTAAGGTACTTTCGTCTGGTATATTATGTTTACAATATTTTTGCAGAAATGATTTCAAATTAACATTGTTTAATCTTGCTAATGGTATGTTGGGCGAAATTAATGCGTTACACAGATCCGTATTATATTCTTCTCGTTCTGAGTTTCGTGAAGTTGATGCTACACATTGATGTATAGATTGCTGCACACATGCGAATCGCTTTAGTTTTTCGCATTTTCCAGTATGTGACGGAGTTTTAGCGTGTTGATCAATCAGGTATTTTCTCTCACAAGGCACCTACAACAACAATTGTCATTTTATATCAAAAGTTAAAGAATTTAAAAACAATTGTAAAGCTTTTAGCAAAATTAAACTTACCAGTTTACTGCAGGCTCGACAAAATATTTTGTCGCCATCCTTTACCAGCTCAGGATAGGGCATAATCCATAAAGAAGCTTTGTTCGCTATACTCATTCTATGTACGCACGCATGTATATTTAAAAACGTAACATAATTACATGCTGTTTTGCTCAAAGATATTCAATGAATGAATAGTTTATTTGGGAATTAATAATAATAAAACGTATTTACCACATCCCTTGTGCTAGGCGAAATTAAACACGTGCAGTTCTTGGAAAAAAAGTGTAAGAGAAACCAATGTAAAAGATTTATCGTTCTAAGAATTGTCCGTTGTCGATTTACATTAGGAAGTACTATAAATTTTTACTAATAGAAAGGATAAGAAGAAGCCTAAATATGCAATATTTTGTAAAAATATGCATAAAAATGCCTAAATATGCAATATATGCAATCAATTATCAGCGCTAATTAACTTCAATTAGTGCAGTACGTCTACATATAGACTATAATTAAAGATATGCAAAAAATAAAACATATGCACTTTGCATATAATCCAGTCTCTACTGATATCCATTCGTCTCCTTAATATTTTGCGATGTTCAAGTAATACTCAATAAAAATTTTATATGAACAAGATGTAAAATAGTTAATTCGCAGAGAAATCTTAACACCCTTAGCACCTTTTTCTATACAAAAACTTATGGCCGACAGTACTATATAGGATCAGTACATAATATACGACCGATATAATGAAATATCGAGGTACATTTTCGTATCTCATAATGTTCTATATTTCGTTTACATTTCGAAGGATTATTAACGACCCTTCCAAGTGCATACTTCAACACCACTCGAATCCAGACAACATTAACGATTCTAAGAGTATTCGTTATAGTTTAAAAATACGACAGACTTCCACAATCATTTTCGCACGTACACGAAACGATTTTTTCTGTAGTTTATTGGCCGTTATCTTTTTATAAGTAACCTTCCATTACATTCATCATACACATGTCGAATTAAAGCGTCCCACACGCACAGACCGCCTCAAGAATCAATAAATCAAACTCTCCAGCGAATTTAACTCCGCCCGATTAGATCTTAATATTTAAAACCGTATTTTATCTGTCTGCGAGTTTAAAGATGTCGAAACATTAGCGAGGGCCGTCTATTTTAGTGGTTTTTAAGGTGAAAATCGTGCATGTCCGTGTATGTAATGTAATGTAATATATTTTCCGTTAGATAGACGTGAGAGTTTTAGGGGTAATTCGAAAATCCCTATGAAAACCGTTTCTGTGTTTTCTTTGACGGATTTAAGCGGCATAAGGAGATTAGCCAAATGGAATTTCATAGTCTGCTAGGTCTGTTTCACTTAAATGTGACGGATTATCCTGAGATATAGATTAATGTACGGTCTAATTTGGTAAAAGACGGGCTTTTGCAGATAAATCGGCTAATAGCACCTGTGTGTTATTCATCGTTTACTTTACTATGAATCCTTACCACACCCTCCAAATTGTTCTGATATTTAGCCGAGTGATCACTACCTTTTTTTGACAACTTGACCTTGACAACTGTATGAGGTATAGACAGTTCAAAACTCGACTTGATGTAATAAAATATTACGTTAATTTTTTGATTCAAAGTCCATGGAGTTATACAAAAGCGGCCTACAAAAGTCGATGACACGTTGGCAAAATTAAAGACCACACTAACTTATTTGGTTTAATAAGAAATCTCCATCTCAAAGCTTAGGGTTGTTTTCGATATATCAGCCCTTTTTAGTAACGGTCTATTGCTGAATGTTTGGTGGAAACTCTACAGTTTGTGGTAAATGAGAAGAAAATAGGATATCAGAAGTGGCTGACAACACAAGCGCCGAAAGATAAGATAAGTAAAAAAAAGAAAGCCATGAATAATTGTTGGGAAAGGAAATATGATGAGGCAGACAGCCTTATAATAGGATCAAAGTCTAGGCATTCATGGAAAACCTTGACAACACAGACGAAAAATACAAGGGATGTGAAATCTATAAATTCAATAGGAATGGATAGTTGGAAGAGGTACGATTAATATTAATATTAATTGGAGGCAGAAATAATTTTACAGAAGTAGATTACACAAATGAACTGGTCAACTAAGTCGAAAGAGAAGTAACAGGGAAAGAAGTTATAGGTGCAGGAGGTACGCCAATTGAGCTATCTAAGAATTCTCCAACCGTAACATTAGAAGCAATTGCCAGATTGTTTACATCCTGTTTACAGGGAAGTGAAGCCCCGGAAGCGCATATATAAGTTCTATACGCAAGAAAGGCAGCAAAATGAAATGAACTATAAGGTTTTGGAAATGGAAGCCTGCTAATAGAAGGGAAAAAGAAAGATCAAGAAAGAGTAGGGAAAAGGAGTTAAAGAAGCTATGCAGAAGAGAGGACTGAAAGGAGATGGTTTTTAGGGAAAAATTAGCTGACGTAATAATAATAAGTTCCAATTTGTTACTTCAACAGATGTTGCCTTGCAGAACCTGTTCAAAGGAGTCTGTAGAAAGCCTGATCCTCTACGACATTATACAGCCACTAGTGACCATGCTTCGGCTTAATTTCTAACAACACGATGTCTCTTTTAAATGGTAAACCAATGCAAGGTCGACCTGCCAAAAATAGCAAAAGTTATAAGGCAGAAATTCTGACGGCATATCTCAAGCAATCTCTTATATCGCCAGAAATTTCAAAAGTTTTAAAAAAAGGTCGCTTTGGTTTGAGGAAATGGTATTCTAACTGTACAAAAGGTCTTCGCCTTTAGCGCGGTCAACACACCGAGTCACCGTAACCTTCTGCTAAAGTGGTTTCGCTTCTAGCGTGGTTTATACGTCGAGTTACCGTGCCACTTTGATTTCCCCTATTTCTCCTGAAGAAGCCTCCTACGATGGAGGCGAAACGTCGAGATCCCACCTTTCTCTTTTGTTCCCTTTTCCTCTTTCTTTTTTCTCTCGTTCTCTCTCTCCCCCCCTTTTTTCTGTTTCTCTTTCCTTTTTATACTTTTTTTCACATTTCCTTCTATTTCACGCACCCCCTCCTTTTTCATTCTTCTTCTTTTTTATCTCTTTTTCTTTTTTATTTCTTTTTCCTCGTATTCTGATTTCATTTCTATATTATCTCATCATGACACGGTTCAATTCGGGAAGTTCGTTTATTACTAACTCTGGCCGTGGAAGCCCACGTATTCATTTGAACTGAAGATTCTCAAGCACATAGATACGGTGAACCAAGACAACGCTATATTAGAATTTTCTCCTGATCAATATACAACAGGTTATTCTGTCACTTCGACATATAATCAGATTAACGTTTTGACGCAATGACACTTTGAAAATTTTAAGTGTCTGAAATGTTTGAAACAAAATTTCAAAAATGTATCTTTGACGTGTTGACCGTTTTATATTTGACATGCGACATTTTGGCAATTCGACATCTTAACGGCTGGGTATCTGACACTTTTAATGTTTTATCATTTTGATAGTTCAACTTTTTAACAGTTTAAGATTTTGGCGCTTTGACGTTTTGAAATATTCAAAATTTTGCGTGAAAGAAAGACTCATCTACCGATTTTCTTTGTGCAATTGTAAATTATTACAAAGAAAATGCATTAAGTGGATTGTTTGTGTTAACACAGCGCCAACTTAGGGTGTTTCTGTAGTAGATCAACACAAACAAATATTTTTAGAACCATTTGAAATTAGTTTCTGTAGATTGCTGACTAAATGCCGTTTTGGTTCTAAGCCTACGATATATTTTATTTAACATGCACAATAAATGTAATAGCTTAAATAACTTTCTATTATTGCTTATTGAAAAAAACCAAAGTAATCAGTTTCAAACCGTACAGACGCTTCATCTTAAGAAACAACTAACAATCAAAACCCCCCCTTCCTTTTTTGCTGTTCTGATATTAACCCAATCGATCATTGTTTTTGAGACTACACTATTCCTCTCGATTCTGTCAACACCACCCTTTATCATCTACGAATTCTCAATTTCTTGGAAAATTCCCAGAAAAATTGTCTCTAACGGTATATAAAACACAAACGAATAACAGCACTAAAGCAAAAGCAACTGCGACAAACAACTACAAAGGAAATTTGTTTTTATCGTTTTTGCTTTGTCTTACTTTCAGTTAGGGAAGATGTCCTTTTAAGTTGGCAGGCAGTAGCCTCCAGGGGACACTTCAAAGTTACTCAATCTAACATTTATACACATAACATACACGCTATAAACGTTTATATTATAAAGTTCGTGTAGTGAAATGTTAAGCTTGCCCCTACTATATTCCAATTGGTTATGTAGTGGAGTATATTTATATTATATGTGTACAATGTTGAAGAAAAGGTTCGTCGTTGTGATGGTCTCGAAAAACTAATTCAGATGCTTCGGTTTTATTCACGCTGCAGAGAAGAAACTAGGTGGTAGTTTGGATCCCTTAGCACGATATGCAGGTGTAATAAAAGGACCGCGGACTTTACAAAGTCGGTAGCAACCTTAAATTAATTAGGCAGCATGGGAAAAGGCGTTATGGACCTTCCCGTGGCTGCATACAATGCGTTTAGAAAGAATAGGACGAATAATTTGTTTTGCAGTTTTAATAACACCGCCCAATAAAATATTTTTTTGTCGTGATGCCTATAAAATACGAACTAATTTAGGCTATTTCTTATGTGATGGTTCCAAAGAGAACTGGCATTTATTCCTAGCAGCTCTAGGTTTTGAGATACACCACGGTGAAATTTATTGCCTATACGCAAATTCTAAATTTCATACGCTCGGATGTGAGGTGAGAGTAAAAGAACTTCGCCGATTCTGGACCCTCCTTATGGGAATCCCATGTGTTAGAGAGAGAGATCTCTCCTTATAGGGGTTTCGATGTGTAAGAGGTAGACAGAGCTAATGAAAGGCATCCCACGAGTGCTTCTGGAACCATTCCAGAAATATGCCTTTGGCAATCCAAGTGGATTTTGAACAGTTATAATCAACGGGACTCTTAAACTTTCTAAATGAACGTGGATTCTTTCGTTTTTCCTATTACTACTGTCCTTATTGTGTGTGTATCACTAGCATTAGTGCATGCTAGAAAAGTTATGCGGTGCCTTTCAGCATTTCTACCCGCACCAGATTTTCCATCTGATGACTATGAGAAAGCTCTTTTCAAAGTGGGTGCCGCGTTTGCTCACTGTTGACCAAAAACAAGAACGTGTTGATGATTCTGAGCAGTGTTTGGCGATGTTTAAACGTAACAAACCGGAATTTTTGCGTCGATATGTGACAATGGATGAAACATGGATCCATCACTTCACTCCGGAATCAGAACGATCGTCATTTGAGTGGACAGCAACTGGTGAACATCGTCCAAAGCGCCCGAAAGCACAACAATCGTCTGGAAAGGTTATGGCCTCGGTATTTTGGGATGTGCGTGGTGTAATATTCATCGACTATCTTGAGAAAGGAAATACCATCAATACTGAATATTATATAGCGTTATTGGAGCGTTTGAAGGCCGAAATTGCAAAGAAACGACCGCATATGGCAAAGAAAGAAAGTTCGTTTCATCAAGACAACGCTCCGTGTCACAAGTCAATCAAAACAATGGCAAAACTACATGAATTGAACTTCGAATTGCTCCCGCATCCACCGTATTCGCCCAGCGACTACTGGCTGTTCGCAGACCTCAAAAAAATGCTCGCCGGAAAGAAATTTCGCACGAATGAAGAGGTTATCGCTGAAACCGAGGCCTATTTTGAGGCAAAAGATAAATCGTTCTACAAAAGTGGTATTGAAATGTTAGAGCGGCGCTGGAATGATTGCGTTGCTCTTGATGGAGATTACGTTGATGAATAAAGCTAATTTTGAACCAAAAAAACCGTGTTTTCTTTGTTAGGCCCGGGACGTTTCAGCCCATGTGTTAGGCACGTAAATCGGGAAATAACCGGTACCCTAAACTGTTTACATTATCGAATTGTACGTGGTGTAAGCTTGTTTACATTACTGGGCGTTCCATTTGATCCTATAGTAAGAAGCGCGACGATTCCACTACCGGTTATTTACGTGAGCTAGCGGTTACTGTATTTCATTCAAAAGAACCGACGATTTTCCACTTTCTAGGTTCCACCTAGAAAACATATCCCTAGCATTTCAATTTTTACGTTTAAACTCAATTCCCACAATTTAATTCTATCATAGAACGTTTTCTCCAACATTTCCAAAAAAGAAACACCCACTTAACGAGTCAAAATATACAACGAATGACTCAGACGGCAGCATCTTGTTTAAAAACCGCGAGGAAATTAAAAATTTACATCTTCCGAATCTACTTGATCTAACGTCGAGATCCGGGGGAAAGCAAAAAGAAAAAATTGCATCTGTTAGCTTTGATTTTTATCGCGGAAGCCCGGAAAGAATAAAGAAAATTTGCGTTCTATTTGGAGACGGGTGCGTCTGATCATTGCGAGAGACACGGCATCTCTCCAGCCGGTGGTCCAGCGTCGCTATTCAGTTGTACGGGAGCTGTACAACCGCTAGCGTCGCGCGTCTGTTTACCGAGCGAAATCGTGAGAGTTAATAGCGTGTATTTGTCATATATAATATCTCGCATAGTTTAAAAACGACTCCTTTATTTCCTTTTAAGTGAATATCTTCAGGAAGTATAGTATTTTTCTGAGTTAATTAGAGATGATTGAAAAGGTGTTTCATTTGTGAGGCTAATTCTTAAAAGGAAAGGAACTCTTAATAAAAGTTATAGGTGAAAATATCTGAAGCAGAATTAGTGAAGATTGCTTTCTAGATCTCTAGGAAATCACACACTAAATGTAAGCTATTTGCACGATTTAACCATTGTATTTTTGCAAATCATAATATCGATACGGAAACATTTTTTTTGTTTTCTTTTTGTTGTATTCCGAGCAATAAATTTAATAGGGTGATTTATCTGTCCCAAGCGCTTTAATTCCGAGACTTGGTGACGTATTTCTTTCGGTTATCTAGTAGTTCCTTCACGTAAGCCTTCCGTTTCTTACTGAGAGCAACAGGTTGAAAAAAATAGGAAAAGCTTTTAGGGTATTTTCTGGTCATAAATCGCCAACTTGCGTAATATTTCTTCTCGCTTCAATACATTAACGTCTTTTTGTTAAAATAGGTAATGTGGTTGATGTTTGACTCGTTGGATAGTTTACGGTTTTACGGGGATTTTTATTATTTGTACAGTGAATGTACATGAGACGTACAACGAGAGACTAATTCGTAGCACAATTTATTCAACTTGGACATGACGATGCGGGATGAATCAGTCTGTGTATTGTCGTGGTGGAAAAGCACCTTTTTCCGTTGCAAATGAGGTCGTTTCTCCTTCAATACCGCATCGAATCGGGTCAATAAATCTCTCGTCCGTCTCTTCTGCAGGTAGTCGATGAGGATCACACCTTTGGAATCCCAAAAAATGATAGATGGAAAGCTTTTTGCTTTCTTCGGAGCCGATTCGCCCCCTTGGATTGCTTTGGATCCTGGCAAGATACTTCTCGGAAACGGTCACCCGATTTCGTTTTTGCTCCGTTGTGGGCAAACGCGGTACCCACCGCGCCGAAAGTTTTTTCATATCCAAAATTTCGCGTAGGATATGGCCAACGCGTTCTTCTGAGATGCCTGTTGTCTCTGCTATCTCTTTCAGCTTCAATCGTCGATCGATCATGAATCTTGTCGATCATTTCGTCGCTTGTGCTTCTGCGGCCACGTTTGAACTCGCTCACATAGAAGCTGATGGTCGAAAATGATGGAGTATGTCTGCCATGAACCTCTAGCAAAATATTTCGAATTTCCGTGGACGTTTTGCCAGTCATCCAGAAATGTCACTGCGCGAAATTCGATTTTATCCATTTTTGCGAAACCGCCCGATTTCCTCCACAAAACAGTAGACGTCTAAAGCTTCGACAGTTGCCATGTAGTTGTTTACAATAAAACTCCAAATTGATTATTCGGTTCTAGCTACGAAGTTCCTACTTTATTCTTCAGTTCTTGTGTGTGAGCTTTTTAAACTCAATGTTTGGCATTCTTTTAAATAAGAAATTAGTTTGATTTCAATAAATAGTGACTTCATTTAAGCCATATACTGAATGACAATTGCAAGGACTGTGTGGATGTACAATTCACAGGTATAGCAGTAAACTCCACTCACACAAATTTATTAATTATGCGAAACGCAGCGTTTCGAAAGCACGTGGGCTCTCATTGTCAACCGTGTTACCGACTGAAAGTAAAAACTGTATCACACATGCAAATTATTTTCTACGCAGGCTCTAAAATTTCTAAAACATATGACTATTTACAATCTACTCGGTGGTCTAATGCCTTTTTCGGGATAGGATGGACCGAAAGCGAACCGTATCTTTAACAGGGCCTATGGTAATAAAGTCATCAAACTCGAGTGTGCAATTGGGGGTGGTTCTCTGTTCAATAAGTTTCCGTTCTTTTTCATACATATCGTTTCGTACGCGTCTAATTCTCTATACGAGTTCACGTTTTTAAGTAGCGTCAGATTTTTTAAATCAATCTTATGTCCGGATTTTACCATATGCTGCGCTACGACAGTTCTAGTTTATCGAAACGATAGTGTCTAATATGTTCTTTGAACCTCGTTTCGATACTCCTTTTTGTTCGTCCAATATAAACTTACTCACAATCATTGCATGCGATTTGGTATATTCCAGACCTTTTCATCGTCTCCGGTTTATCTTTGGGATTCCCTAAGAGATTCTTTAAGTTACTTTTTGACACAAAAGACATGTTCAAATTTAGGATGCGTGAGTGGCAAATTAATTCTAACGTTACGAATGACGATTGCAAGGGCTGTGTGGATGTACAATTAACAGGTATAGCAGTAAACTCCACTCACACAAATTTATTAATTATGCGGAACGCATATAATAAATTTGTGTGAGTGGAGTTTACTGCTGTACCATATACTGAATGACAACCATTTCTTCTTCAAGTACAATTACTAATGTTTTTAGAGCGTTGAGGTTAATCAAATTCACAAAATTCGATCTGCAGCTTTAATAACCAACAAAAATTTATATCACGTACACTGGCAACATAGGTAAATCGATAGTAGAAACGAATATTAAGGAATACCATCGTATTTAGCGTATAAATAAATATTAGAAAACCGAAACTGTTTAAATAAGAGAACCTAATAAAGACTGTACTTTATTACACCTCCTATACAAACAATAAGTGTTCTAAAATATCATTTCAGTCTAGCGCCGGTTTATTTTAATCTAATTTATGTCCGAAACATTCTACAAACATTCAGAAATACTGACTAGAGTGCAATATACCGCTGATTTATATGCATTTACAGTGAGTATCGTAGAATGCGTACCAATCAGGAAAGTTTTCCATTTTCCCCCTTCAAATTTTGCTTTTATTCATCTGGCAGCTAATGAATCTCAAATCAGATTTCCGGAATTATTATTTCAACCTGTGAATCATGTTGTTTTCTTTGAATGGAACATTGCGATTAGATATAGAAGTGGAATTCTTTGAATACCGTCTACTTTAAACTGATTTTGATCTTTAGGGACACCTTTCAACCCTTTAATAGGCAACTATATCACCCTTCCACCTAATTGCTAGTTTCTGTTAAAATCAAAAATTCCGGATTTGAAGACCTTCCTTATCGGTTACAGATTCCGCATCTCTATTTCAAGATCGAATGCTTTGTGTTAATCACCAGGTATCTACTCCTAGATCTAAGCGAAACGCGTAAAGTTAAATATAGGTGTACAACGCAAATACACAGTCCGATGTAAATGCTAAAAGATCTAAACAAATATTACGCGAATTTTACATTCTTCTCGTGAAAAGTATGCAGTTAAAACTCGAACGTATTGATAGGTTTCGTTCTTCGACGTATAACGGTCTAAATACACGTCCAGTTATCTCGAATGTGTTCCCGAGGAGTTGTTAGATTACAAAAAACAGTATACGTTCATCGAGTTTAGCGTAAAAACCGTTGTAAACATGGTATGTAGTTTTAAAGTCGAACATTAAAGATTACATTACGTTTTAGTAACGTCTCGCCATCTTTTCCCGAATTAATTTCATAAAATTGCCATATCAAACTCACGCGCAATATGTTTCTCGAACCAACCCCACGCACAACCTTTCCGTAGCGAAATTTACATCTTTGAAACGCTAGTATTTCGAGATTTGTAAACATTAAAGCCGCCGGTCACGCTAACGTTGGAGAGATCGTTCCGAAGCTAGATTTGTTAATATAAAAGTGACAAGGAATATCCATACTAAAAACTAGTGATGGATAAGTATTAAGTTCGTCAATGAGTGAGGCTCGCTTGGTAGTCAGTTGTTCGTCTAAATACTCTGCGTGTCCGTCGCGTATTGGTAAATTCTCGCCGACAAAGATGTGTATTTGGATTGGGATGAAGTTTGGTAAACATCAAGTACGAAATTATAGATTCGATGGAAATGGCAGATTCTCACCGAGTGTAAATTGTTTGTACTCATCGCGTCGTTGTGATTATTTTTGGAGTTGTATTGGGTATTTATATCTAGTAATAATAATCTTGATTCAATGCGAATTTCTTTTAATTTAATCTACGCAAGAAACAGAATAATATTGCTGCAACGCTGTAAATAGTCTAAAATCAAAGACGTCTCTGTGCGTCGAGTTTGGTGCTATAACTACATCCAATGAAATTTCTGTAATTCGTCAAGGTTTGGTATTGTCAATAACTTGTGAATTAATGAACTGTACTTCGTCACGCGTGCAAACTTCAGGTCTCTAGAAATTTGGAAAATGGTAAAGGAAATAAAATAGTCATTTTGGACAAACCGGATTATTACAATCGCGTCAACACTATGTTAGCGTCAGGACGTATAGGGAATTAAAGAAAACCCCCCTATCGTCAATGATTAGAATCACTAAAGATACTATTAAGGACTGCCCCAACTTAATCAATAATAACTTGAAATTTAAAATAACAACTTCAAACCCTACCATTCCCAAATGTATTGTTTTCCAAAAATTCACAAACCAGGTAATTCCATGAGACCTATAGTGTCGGGCATTGACTCTCCAACATATAAATTGTCCAAATGGCTAGTGAATGAATATAAGAACTTGCCCCATAAAGTAGATAACCTATGTGTAGAAAGCTCCTTAGATTTTGTAAATAAAATTGAGAAGATAGTACATTCTAGCTGTACTATCAGAACGTACGCGTGTTACGTTCAAAGCTTGATACTGTTTACTCGACATCTTCATGTATTAATGCTGACGTAATACTTCTCACTGAGACATGGTTATCCTCAGGCTTAAATTCCTCTGAAGTTTTCGATTTGTCTTTTGATGTCTGCCAGAAGGATAGGGATTTTGAAGCTGTGGGTCGCTCAATTGGAGGCAGTGTTTTGGCTGCTTTTTGTACAAGTTTGAATGCTGTTCCTGTTACTAATTTACAATCATTAAATGTAGTTTCATTAATTGATACCGTTATATGTAAGATTAGTATAGGCCAAGCTCTAGTATACTTTGGTAATGTTTATGTACCTCCCGATGTGTCATGCGATGATTTTGAATTGTTTTTAGACACTCTAGGTCTTGATTTAATGGATAAACACTTGGTTATAACTGGTGACTTCAATTGCGCTGATTTCGTCATAAGCACTAGCTCTGATCGTAAATATGTATCTTTGTTGTCTTTTATGAATTTATTGAACTTACAACAGAATAATAACGCTGTAAATCATCATGGAAAACTATTGGACTTGTTGCTGACTAGCTTAAGCTGTGATGCCCATGTAGTACACGATTCCATTGGTGGCTGAGGACGTTCATCATCCCGTTCTCAATATTACATTTAGGCTATGTTGAGAATCTGTCACTAAACAGTTTCCATCAAACACAAACTTGAAATTTAATTTTCACAAGGCAAACTTTCCGACCTTGTACAGTGATATATCTGAAATTGACTAGACTTTTTTGGAGATTAACAGTATCAGCTTTTTATAAATGCTTAGACATTGTCATCCGTCGTTCTGTACCTTTGTCCAAACACTCTTCTCGAAGATACCCGCCTTGGTATAATTTCGAAATAATCAAGCTTCTTCAAATAAAGAACTATTACCTTCGTAGGTGGAACAAGAGTGGACGGGAGATTTACCACATTGAATTTAAGCGTTTGAGGAAATTAGTTAAAGACAAAATTAGAGTTGTATATGTGGAATATCAGACGGCGGCTGCAGAAGATATAGTACAAAATCCAAAGCTAATCTGGCAGTACATAAACGCGCGTCGTAATGCATCAAGAATACCTGGATGTCTCACTTTGAACGGTTCCACTGTTGATGATCCCAGCAACATTGTTCAGATCTTCGCAGATGAGTTCTCTAGAATATTTGTGTCTGGTTGACAAGCATTACTGGGGCTCCAGACTCTTGATAGGGATCTCATTAGTGTTGGTTCTTTGATTGGATCTTTTACAGCACACGATATCTTAAAAGCATCTAAGAAGTTAAAATCTAATTTTACTGCTGGTCATGACGGCCTCCCCGCATTTTTTGCACGTGATTGTTGTGTAGTACTATGTGAACCTCTAGCTAGAATATTTAACTTGGTCGTAAGTTCTTCTACCTTTCCTGACGCTTGGAAAATTAGCAGAATTACATCCGTGTTTAAGAAAGGTAATCGTTCAGACTTCCAAAATTAGATCAATAAATATTTTATCCAACTTTGCAAAAATTTTTGAATATTTTCTGTCTCACAGAATTGATGGCACTTACTTATCTTCGCGATGGTTTGATTCCAGGAAGATCTGCTGCAACGAGACACGGCTGAGTTAGCACAGCATATTGCCGAATCCATGGAACGACGTCAACAAGTAGAGGTATTATACACCGATTAAACACGCTATTGATGCTATCAATCATTCCCTTATGGTATCTAAGCTGAGTAGTTTTGGTTTTCCGCCAAGTGTAACACAATTGATCCGCTCGTATTTAACTGATCGTTCATGCTATGTTCACTACAATGGATATATATCCTTAACATTTTCTGCTTCCTCTGGTGTGTGGCAGGGATCCAATTTGGGTCCTCTTTTTTTAATATTTATTTGGATGATCTTCTACAGGGGCTGGACTGCAATGTACTGGCTTATGCGGACGATCTTAAGATCTACAATAACCTCCCCGGCAGATTATCTGTTTCTTCAGAACAGTCTAGATACTATTGTTAGATGGTGTCCTGTAAATGGAATTATTTTCTGCTGGGCAATAAAGATGTTATTATTATTATTATTAAAAGATTGAATTAACAGATGGGGAAATCCTTGTATCATTCGACGTTTGTTCACTTTTCCCAAGCGTACCAATTCCAGAAACTTTGGAGTATTTGGGGGAATTTTCGAAATTAAATAACGTAGATGACGTGGAAATGGCGGAATATAAAAGGTTAACAAAATTATGTGTGTAAAAAATTGTTTTCAAATAGGCGGAAAATGGTTCGAACAGGTGGAAGGCACGGCGATGGGTACCTCCTTTTATTGCTAACCTTCTTATGAACAAATCTGAAGCGAACTTGAAAAGAGAAACCAAATATTTTCCGAGAATTTAGCTGTGCTTTCGAAACGTTGCTTTCCGAATAATTAATTAATTTGTGTGGAGTATTAGTGTGAGTTAGTGTGTTGTTATTTGTCAAAAGGTTAAGACCTAATCTGACAATCACATGTCACCTGTGTAACATTACTGAACCACCTACATACACTTAAGCTCTGGCATTAACGTCATAGAATAAGTAAATTTACACGTTTTTAAAGTTATTCTACCAACTTAGGTTTAAAGAAAGAAAATGCTATTGAAGATGCTAATGCATGAATTATTTTTATTAACTTTTTTATAATGATGATAACTGGAGACCGGATTATATGCAAATTGCATATATTTTATTTTATTTATTTATTTTTTACGTCTATTTGTAGATGTCTTACACTGATTAAAGTTAATTAACGCTAACTAACTTTAATCAGCGTAATACATCCACATATAGACGTAAAATATGCATATAATCCGGTCTCTAATGATAACAACTCTTCTGCTGGGTGTTTCGTAACAGTGACCTTTATTTGAACATAAGAAGATATAGATCCAACGTTTATTTTGCAGGTGAAAAGCACAATGTAATAGGTAATTCAGCAATTGTCTATCAGCAATGGTTATGCAAAAATAATTATCTCCAACATACTTTCTAATTTCATTCATAGCTTTTGCATATACTTTCGAAAAATGCAGTCTTTTTAAGAGTTATAGTGTATCATATTGTGTTATACGAGATCGTACTTCCAGTGAAATACGGCGAAAGGAATAAATTGTAGAAGTCAGCTGCTATCTCTTGCATTATACTTAATTAACATCATTAGAAAGTGTATTACCTATAATCATTGTATTTCTTCCCGCTCAAATACACACAAGAATTTTTTAGTTCTTGTTCCTTTAAAGCTGGCATGCAACCTATTCACGCGGTCTTCCTATCCATTCCGTAGAACCTGCGCAAACTAAAGCGTAGTAGTGGGATTCTTAAGGGAGCAATAGTGTTTTCTCATTACGACGGAAAAACATGGAGCATGTTGCATTAATATCCCAACACCGCGGAACACCTTCATCTGAAGGTATTCGCGCTGAAAGATTAATAGCTCGAGACGATTTCCCAGGGGTTCCAAAGAGTTCCGACTACTCCAAATGTGCATTTTTGCATATATATGAATGTCTGATATCGTTCATCTAACGGCACATTTAAAATTAAAGTCCGTTCTGGATTTGGGAAGTGAGATCGTGTTGAAACATAAAGTAAACTTTTAAAATTTCATCAGAGAGTTCCATAAAGCAGATTTGATTTCCTTTCATATTGGCTATTTTTCATAATAATTTTTATATGGAAAGCATACTCCGCTTTTAAAGACCATCTAATAGTCTGTATACGAAGGTAAATTTTGCTTTAATAGCTTCAATGGATTTCAATTTTCCGGGGGAGTACCAACAACGCGAATAGCATTATATTGTTTGAGTTACAGCTAGTTGAGTTGCTGTAACCGTGTGGCGTGATATAAGAAGCAAATTATACGAGGCTAGTAGACTTTTACTCGAAAAGATATGTAAACTAGTAAGAACACAGTGGAAGTTTCCCATCTGCAAGTACAACCGTAATATCTTAGGGAATAAGTTGCATGTAAGCTGTTTGTGTTATATGTTTTGTGTGTGGAAATTACTTTAGGGATTTGTTTTCGGATTTTGAAAGATTTTCCATCCAATTATCGTACAATACGAGCGTTTGAATGTCTTAAAATGATCTAAACAATTGTAAGGCAGACAAACAACTATAAATCGACACAAAGTGGAACTGTATGATATAACACATGGGCTGAAAAGTCCCGGGCCTAACAAAGAAAACACGGTCTTTTTGGTTCAAAATTAGCTTTATTCATCAACGTAATCTCCATCCAGAGCAACGCAATCATTCCAGCGCCGCTCTAACATTTTTAATACCACTTTTGTAGAACGATTTATCTTTTGCCTCAAAATAGGCGTCAGTTTCAGCGATAACCTCTTCATTCGTGCGAAATTTCTTACCGGCGAGCATTTCTCTGAGGTCTGCGAACAGCCAGTAGTCGCTGGGAGCCAAATCTGGCGAATACGGTGGATGTGGGAGCAATTCGAAGTTCAATTCATGTAGTTTTGCCATTGTTTTGATTGACTTGTGACACGGTGCGTTGTCTTGATGAAACAACATTTTTGTCTTTGCCATATGCGGTCGTTTCTTTGCAATTTCGGTTTTCAAACGCTCCAATAACGCTATATAATATTCACTGATTATGCTATTTCGTTTCTCAAGATAGTCGATGAATATTACACCACGCACATCCCAAAATACCTAGGCCATAACCTTTCCAGCCGATTGTTGTGCTTTCGGGCGCTTTGGACGATGTTCATCAGTTGCTGTCCACTCAGATGACGATCGTTTTGATTCCGAAGTGAAGTGATGGATCCATGTTTCATCCATTGTCACATATCGACGCAAAAATTCCGGTTTGTTACGTTTAAACATCGCCAAATACTGCTCAGAATCATCAACACGTTCTTGTCTTTTGTTCAACTGTGAGCAAACGCGGCACCCACTTTGAACAAAGCTTTCTCATAGTCAAATGCTCATGCAATATAAAGCCAATACGTTCTTTTTGATATCTTTCCGATGTCAGCTAACTCACGCAACTTCACTTTTCGATCATTCAAAACGATTTTGTGGATTTTTTTGATGTTTTCTGGTGTTACCGTCTCATTTGGACGTCCACTGCGTTCTGCATCATCGGTGTCTCTACGATCATGTTTGAAGTCAGCAAACCAACGTTTTATTGTTGTTTCTGATGGAGCGGAGTCCCCATAACACTTTTCAAGCCATTGCTTCGCTTGAACGGTATTTTTTCCCATCAAGAAGCAGTGTAAAATTAAAACACGAAATTGTTTTTGATCCATTGTTTTGAAAATAACAACAGTAGCGCGACTCTTAGCACAATAACTCACAAACTAATGAATAGAATATCATGAAATTTTAACAGCTGTCTTTTGAAGGTTAGTATTAACTGAGGGAAAGGTGACTGCAATAAAACTGGCGTCATCTAGGTGTTAGGCCCGGGACTTTTCAGTCCATGTGTTAGGTGTGAGTGAACATCATCCACATCGATCGGTTGTTTTGTCCACAAATGACCACAATCTTTTGTCTTTCATTTCTGCTTTAATTCTTCTTTCAACATAGTTACGGACAGATGCAGAATGAGAAAAAGGTTTATGACGGTCAAAAAAACAACCCAGAGAAGTGTACATATCTAGTTGTCGTATTTATCCGATTTATCATTTTTAACGGTTGCTGCGATATACTTCGAAGCAATAAATTCATCGCTTATTTTAGTTTTATATCCAACATGTGGATGTGATATTACCAGTGATGGCGATATGCAAATCCAAAAGAAATAAAATTTATCAGCAGATACAGCAGAAGTTATTTTTAATGTTTATAACCGTCTAATTGGAGAAAATGCAAAAGAAATTGGAAATCACATTTACAGCAAATTTATCGTCGTTCCACAGTAGGATACCGGTTGCATTTATGTCCCGGTACTAGAACTCAGACAGCACGTGCCAATTATACCAACCACTATTTTAGATTATTTATATTACGTCTCTCGTTGAAGTAAACTTCGATTTGCACTTTATCGAATTTATTTCTGGATCGGTATACGTTGTATAACGTGTGTCATCTTGTAATTCAATTATTTTACACTTTATGGTGTCTGGAGGATCTAAAATAAGCATGAAGCAATCGAGGTTAAGGAGTGCTTGAAAATTTATGATTTTCGTACGTCTGGAGGTGAAATGAATCATGTCTGGTGTTTTTTTTTTTTTTTGAGAGTTTGCAAACAGAAATTAAGCATGGTTATGAAATAGTATATGGAAGTGAAATAATCAATGGGGAAAGATACAATAGAAGCTACGCTACGATATTAAAAGGAACTTATTTCCTTCTTTTTTTTTTTGGATTGGTAGCAGTTGAACTTATAAAGCTAACCAAAAAATAAGTTATGTAATAACCATCATTAATGGTACAAGATAAGCTGAAAAATTTGGTAACTAAAGCATAGCAAATAGTAATATTTCAATGAAATGTGTTTTATTTTTCGACATACATACTGGTCCTCAAGATCAATACATTTATTTAGTCGATACTCAAGTTTCTTTATGCCTTCACAGTACCCATTTCCCTCGAGCTCCCCAAAATGGTGGTCTACGGCAGGTATCAGCTCCTCATCCGTAATAAATCTCATATCGCCGAGGTGTTTCTTAAGGTTGGGGAAGAGATTATAGCCCGTCGGAACTAAATCCGACCTTTTTTGCTTTCTTCCGGATCTTGTTTCGACGTTAGCTGCCTTCAATCGATCCAAAAGTTTAGAATAGTATTGCCCAGTACTCGTTACACCAAAATGCTGTTCACGTTGTTGGAGGTCAATGTATTATCTGAGGTCAGACTGCACAAAGCCGGTAAGGGGAAATGCATGGATGCTCAAAAGGATTTTCGAGAAGAAGCAACATTTCTATCGTTGACCAAGAGAATCCTCACTGAAGAATTCAGGTCAGCTTCTAACACGCGACAATTGTCACAGGAGCTTGGACCTTCAATAGAGTAGACACTAGATCTCCATCTTTACAAACTGTTGAAGGTAAACGGAGGTTATAGAGAAGTACCGAATTAACTATAGAATAGACGCAGTTGGTAGTGAAAATCTGTAATCAACTTCTTGCCAATCCACGGGATTTCAATTTCTATCGATGCAATGCAATCTAAACAAATCAAATCGGTGGTTAACCAATAGCTAATCTGCAGAATCTGCGATCGATCGCAAAAACTTTAAGACAAATGTGATGCTGTGTATTTGGTGCAATTACGAAAGTAATATCCAGTTTGAATTGGTACTAGAAAATAGGAACTATACTGCGAGTAACTGGATCGAATGTACGTGGGTTTAAGAGAAAGATACCAAGAACCAGAAGTTGGAAGGATTTAAAGGAGTGGACACCCTTTTAGAAACACCATGCTCTTTCTCGGAGGGGTATTTCTTCCAATGTTGTGTCAGTTCTTTGGATTTAAACCAGCGAAATGGCAAAGAACTATCGACCATAATAGATTATGTTCTCAATACTAATTATCTTTGTGTTTTTTTTTATATCACCAAATTAAACTTCGTTCAGAAAAAAACTTCTTTCAATTAATACTCGTATATTGGATGAATTTAACGACAACATGGATACTGCGTTTATATTGACTTTCAAGAAAGATTTGCGCTTTTTTAAAGAAGTATTCACTGTTTTTGTTGAAGATATTTTTTCAGCAATTCTATATGTAGTAGAAATTATTGAATAAGAGAACTAGAAAAATTATATTAATCATATACTGCATGATCATATAAACTTACTCTCCAAGCCATGAAATTATTTCTTCAAAATATCTTGGTGGCAGTGACTAGTGAATCTAGAGTGACAGATAAAATGTATTTGTCTATGTACTCTATTGGTTTATTGACGCAAAAATGTTGACAATAAATCATAAAGTTTTCATTGTCGAATCGTACTTCAGAAATGGTATAAAATTAGAAAATAGAGAATGGGTCTATTCTTTGCAACCCTGCATAGGTCAAATTTTAGAATTCAAATTTTCCAATAACAGATGAAAATTTGCGACAAGTTATTCAAGAGTCAGTGGCAAAATTTCGTGAAACATTGTCTCTGTCCTGAAAACCAGGTTGTGGTAGACCATCAAAACGGCTACTCCCAAAGTTTCATATGAGATATGCCAGGCAATCCTCAAAAAAGATCTAAAAAATCTTCAAATATATACATAAATACACTACTCTCACTGACAGCAAAAATGTATAAAAACTCAGCAAAAATGTTAATAATGTTTATTTTTTATGTACAGATACACGTACATGAATAAAAATATATTAAATAAATGTGAAAATTAAAACGTTTAATTTAAATTTTGCCTTCATCTATGTGACCTCCTATTGATTTAATAATTGCAGCACATAATCGAGGCATTCTCGCAATAAGTTTTGCCAGAGTTTCTTGTGTTATTGAGGTCCAACTCGATTGCAATTTGTTCCACATGTCAGTAGCTGATGTCGGAGCCGATTTCCGTACTTCTCGAACTAGTTCTTCCCATAGTAACTCGATTGGATTCAAGTCGGGGCTCTGGGGAGGCCATTCCATAATTTTGAGAGTTCCTTCGTCTTCTAAATTGCGTAAATAGTCTTTACATAATTTAGAGGAATGTTTAGGGTCATTATCTTGCTGGAAGATAAAATTTTGACCCAAAAGCCGAATTCCGGAAGGTATTGCGTGGTTCTCCAAAATTTCGCGGTAGCCTTCTTTTTTTAATATACCGTCAATTTTCACAATGTCGCCTACACTAGTGCCAGCAAAACAGCCCTAAATAATGATAGAACCTCCACCATGCTTCACGGTAGCAGCAATACACTCTTCTCTGGCACGTTCACCCACAGATCTTCTTACGAATATGCGTCTTCGGGTTCCAAACAGCTCAAATTTGGACTCATCCGTCCATAGGACGTTGTTCCACTCTTCTATGGTCCAGTGTTGGTGTTCACGAGCCCATTTAAGTCGCTTTTGCTTGTTTTGTTTGCGTAGTAATGGCTTTACAATAAATCATAAAGTTTTCATTCTCGAATCATACTTCAGAAATGGTATAAAATTAGAAAATACAGATGGTTGTATTCTTTGCAACTCTGCAAATTTTAGAATTCAAATTTTCCAATAACAGATGAAAATTTGAGTCAAGTTATTCAAGAGTCAGTGGTAAAATTTCGTGAAACAGAGTCTCTGTCCCGAAAACCAGGTTGTGGTAGACCATCAAAACGGCTACTCCCAAAGTTTCATATGAGATATGCCAGGCAATCCTCAAAAAAGATCTAAAAAATCTTCAAATATATACATAAATACACTACTCTCACTGACAGCAAAAATGTATAAAAACTCAGCAAAAATGTTAATAATATTTATTTTTTATCTACAGATACACGTACATGAATAAAAATATATTAAATAAATGTGAAAATTAAAACGTTTAATTTAAATTTTGCCTTTCATCTATGTGACCTCCTATTGATTTAATAATTGCAGCACATAATCGAGGCATTCTCGCAATAAGTTTTGCCAGAGTTTCTTGTGTTATTGAGGTCCAACTCGATTGCAATTTGTTCCACATGTCAGTAGCTGATGTCGGAACCGATTTCCGTACTTCCCGATCTAGTTCTTCCCATAGTAACTCGATTGGATTCAAGTCGGGGCTCTGGGGAGGCCATTCCATAATTTTGAGTTCCTTCCTCTTCTCAATGGCGTAAATAGTCTTTACATAATTTAGAGGAATGTTTAGGGTCATTACCTTGCTGGAAGATAAAATTTTGACCCAAAAGTCGAATTCCGGAAGGTATTGCGTGGTTCTCCAAAATTTCGCGGTAGCCTTCTTTTTTTAATATACCGTCAATTTTCACAATGTCCCCTACACTAGTGCCAGCAAAACAGCCCTAAATGATGATAGAACCTCCACCATGCTTCACGGTAGCAGCAATACACTCTTCCCTGGCATGTTCACCCACAGATCTTCTTACGAATATGCGTCTTCGGATTCCGAACAGCTCAAATTTGGACTCATTCGTCCACAGGACGTTGTCCACTCTTCTATGGTCCAGGGTTGGTGTTCATGAGCCTATTTAAATCGCTTTTGCTTGTTTTGTTTGCGTAGTAATGGCTTTACAATAAATCATAAAGTTTTCATTGTCGAATCATACTTCAGAAATGGTATAAAATTAGAAAATACAGATGGTTCTATTCTTTGCAACTCTGCAAATTTTAGAATTCAAATTTTCCAACAACAGATGAAATTCACAGGTATAGCAGTAAACTCCACTCACACAAATTAATTAATTATGCGGAACGCAGCGTTTCGAGAGCACGTGGGCTCTCATTGTCAAGCGTGTTACCGACTGATGAAAATTTGCGACAAGTTATTCAAGAGTCAGTGGCAAAATTTCGTGAAACAGGGTCTCTGTCCCGAAAACCAAGTTGTGGTAGACCATCAAAACAGCTACTCGCAAAGTTTCATATAGGATATGCTAGGCAATCCTCAAAAAAGATCTAAAAAATCTCCATACAAGTTTCATTGCGTGCAGGAGCTTTTACTCATTCATCACGCAACCAGGCTTAATTATTGCGATTGGTTACTAAGCACGATGATAAACAAACAAGATGATAAACCTTCTCTTTAACCATTTAAGGTAACCATTCTTTATTATTATTAAACGCTTTATTTTTCCAACTGAAACGTTGCGTAGTTATTTGTCAAAAGGTCAAAACGTAATCTGACAACCGCACGTCAACGGTGTAACATAAACTGAACCACCTACACTTAAGCTCTGAGACTAACGCCACAGAGTAAGTCGATTTACTCGTCTTAAAAGTCATTCTACGAACTTAAGTTTAAAGAAGAAATTTAATCGATCATATGATATTAGAAATAATAAAAGAACATAAAAAATCACATTAGATATATACATGGAACTAAAATTTAAACATTCCCCAAAATTCTCAATTGACGCCAATTAGAGTATCTAAAATTAGAACTTTTCTAAAATATTATTCCAAAAAAAAACGTCACCGCCAGTTCGCAAACGAAAGAAAGAACGAGAAGCGCCGGTATGAATTCAAATAATAATTCAATTTCAATGTCGTCCTTAAAAAGGATTTCACGTGAAAAAATATTATTTCTTTTAAATCGTTTACATTTCAAACGTAGAAAGAAAAAAGGTCGCACTTCCTTTCCATCAAAAATAATTTATTTAAATTCACGTAAATGTTTATCTTACGTTTCTGGTAAGTAGGTTTTTTTTTACCGCCGTAGTCGTTAAAAGTGTCGTATTTCGACATACTACGATCTATAACGTAGGATAATATTTGAAGGAAAAGAGCCAGGATTGTCAAAATTACTTCGTCATCCTTCTAAATCAAGCGGTTGTTTCTAGAAGGTTATCATAAGAATGAGATAGTTTAGACAGAAAATCTTTAAACACTTTACAATTTACTTGCATAATTAGGTTTGAGCGATGGGTCGAACAAGTTGGGAGATTATTGTAATTATTATCACTAGAAGACTATTTATAGAAATAATTTGATTCCATTACTATATATTATCACTACAATTAATATTATTTTAATTCTGAATATATTAAACACCTTTCATTTAAGTCAAGGTAATATATTTCTATAAACATCTCATGTCTTCGATTTATACTTAAATAATCAAAAAATAATAGTTAAAAAATCTCTCTGAAATCTCCCAAACGACGGTGCCTTGCTATCCCTGAGTTACAAGAACTAATTCCCATACTTTGGGAAACCTGGTTGAAAGAGACCTTCTATTAACTCATTAGCTGCCACAATCCCCATTTGGATATTTTGGAATTTTATGTACACCACTCAGCGCCAGAAATATGTTTAGTACGTCTCACAGTTTAATTTTATTCTATATACCATATCTTCAATTCCATTTTCATTTAAAATAGCTTGCGATTTCTGTTTAAATTTGGGAACACCGTGGAACAGTAATGTTTTTCGAAAGTCAAACTATGACTGGTTATAATTTAGTTGTGGGGTTTATCTTATTTATTGTGAAATACTTTAAACGAAGGACAGTATTTATAGAAATGCTACGTTAAAGTAGATGTTTCATTTTATCAAATACGTTTGACAAATACTCAGGAGTTCTAGTATTACAACATCATATAATGCTATTGCAAATTTCTTCAATAGTGTGTTGTGGTGTTTTAAAAATAGTGTTCTTCATATGCGAAAAAAAGAAATGTGAGATTTGGAGACCTTGGAGGAAAATTTACTATTATCGAACTTTTCTAAATGAAACTGTTTGTTCGGCTGTATGTGCTGGAGCATTCTCTTGTTGGAAATATCCTTCTGCAATTTCATCATCATTTAATCGGTTAATACAGGGTTCTAAGATCTCATTTCAGCATTTAAAAAGCACGGGTGCAATAATACGTTGCCTTGGCGCTGCCAACCAAACACCAATTTTTTGCGAATGTAATGGTTTTTTCATAAATTCGTAAACATCTGCCCACGATCATATTCTCATATTTTGCTTGTTTAAATAAGTTATTGAAACCATTGGCAGTACTCGGTGCTTCTATTAAAATCGACGGAGCTGAGTTTATGAACAGGTTCAATTTTATGTGGATATGATTTTAAATCTTTTTTAAGAATAGTGTGGCATGTTCCAATTGATGACTGAACTTACTGTGACAGTTGCGCAGTGAATTGACTTGGTAGATTCCAAAAAGAAACTCTTAACTATGCTAGATTTTTGTATTTACCTCTTCCATCTATCTACGAGGGGAGGTCCAGAAGTTCGTGGAATGAAAGCGTTTCAAATGAAATAAAACAATAATACATTTATTAGATCTATGAATTAATTTTTCTAAACCATCATAAGAATATTTTTTATCTTTCGCCTCAAAATGGGCCAAAATTGCTTCTTTTACCTCATTGTCGTCGGAAAACTTTCTTCCACGTAAGTCTTTTTTTAAATTGGGGAACAAATAAAAATCACTAGGTGCCAGGTCTGGACTGTATGATGGATGGACTATTGATTGAAAGCCATGCTTGTGCAGTGCAGCCATTGTAACTTTGCTGTTGTGAACCGGTGCATTGTCTTGCAAGAGCAACATAGCCTTGGTCAATTTTCCTCGACGTTCTTCCTTGATGGCCTCCTCTAATTTTTCCAATATCGCTGCGTAATATTCTCCAGTTATGCCCCTACTTTTTTCTTTGTAATCAATCAATAATATCCCCTCACAATCCCAAGAAATAGTAGCCATCAACTTTCCAGCCGATTCTGACACTTTGAATTCCTTTGGCGGTGGTGTCCCCTTTTTATGCCATTGCATGGACTCCTGTTTGGACTCAGGCTCAAAGTGATGAACCCATGTTTCATCTCCGGTAACAATCCGTTCCCAAATCTGTGCAGGTTTGTCTCCATACAGCTCCAAAAATTGTTTGGACGTACAGACGCGCCGCTGTTTCTGCAGCGGCGTGAGCATTCTCGGTACCCATCTTGCACTGACTTTGTCATACCCAGATGATCATGTAGGATACGCAAAATGGTGGTACCTGATACTCCAAGTAATGCAGATAATTGTTTTTTCTTCAAACGGTCATCTTGCAGTAGAAATTTTTGCACTTTTTCGACGATGTCTGATGTGGTGGCCTCAACTTTAGGGCACTGTTCCCCATAAACGGTTTCCATTTCATTGAATATGGTTTGAGCGTTCTTTCCTTGCTTTGTAAGGAACTTTATCACAGCACGGTGCTTAATTTCCTCCATAGTTTCAGTTTTCTTCCGGATTGACTTGTTTAGTAGGCAACTATTCGTAAACGACTGACGCTATAGGGCTGCAACTTAACTTATATACTAATGATGAGTCCCCAATCAGAATGACACCTAACGAGCGCCCCTATCCCCACTCGATCCCCTCCATTCCACGAACTTCTGGACCTCCCTTCGTATCTTCGTTCTAGCGCAGTATTTTAACATACTTCAGTATGCTGTAGATTTTTGCTATTAAGTTTTACGAAAATCTGTATTGAACACCAAAAAACCCCATGACGCGTTAAACAACCAAAGGATTAAGAAGTTTCTCTCAAATAAAATACCTCAGAGTAATTTACAAACAAAGCCTTGCAAAACTAATTACTTGCATGCACCTACACGTTACACCAAAACCCAGCAACAAACGTAGATTACACACCTCCGCCTTTGCCAGAAAGCATTCGCTAATACTCCAGTAAACAGGGATACGAATTCCTACCGGGAGATTCCCTTATCGCGTACCAGTTAATTCCCGTATACGGTCCCCGATGCCCCGAAGTGCTGAAGTATGAAATATTAACATCGGCTTCATTAGGAGAATGTATCTCCGCCTAGCCATTGCGAAAACAGAGAAAAAAATTTGTTGTTCTGTTTCGGGGATGTATTTTTTGTTCTGTCGCTTTTTACGTCGAAAAGTCTGGTTAATACATTACCTACGCAAAAAAAAAGAACACAGCGGGATGATGGAAGGATAAAAGTTTAGCAGCTGGATTGGAGCGGACTACACTAATTTTGGGGTTGTTGTTGAAATGAAACGGGATTCTCCTGCCTTCGCTAGGGTTCTGTGAAATTAATTAATTTTTCGAGGGACCTCTCTATTTGGTTTCTTTTTTTTATATTGTACTATACAGGGGTGTTCACAGAGTAATTGTTCATTTAAGAAATACATTTAATATAAATAATTTTAATAATGAATAGGAAAAGTAACTTTTCCAAAAGATGTGATCATATACTTAAAAAAAAATACATAATACCATGAGGAAGCTGTATTTACAGCGTTTTCTTATCTTGGTGTTATTTTCTTAGGCATTCTTTTAGATGTGTTGATGACATACTTATTTTGAAATTATTACGTTCAAAATTAATATCAGGGAACAATGCTTAACGTAGAGTACATATATTTAACTGAGCAGTAAGAGGCTCGAGATATTAGGAAATTAGAACGAGAATCATAGAGTAATTCAGGCCAACTACGTACCCTTTCTGTTATATAGAATAACGTGCATGTTGTGATTTTTAATAGTTTGTATCCTTGTAAAAATTGTTATTATCCACGTTAGTATAACAGGAACAAAGTTTTGTAATCATCTCTATACGATCCGTAAAGAACAGCTTTGTACATATTTTAGTTGATAGAAGGGACCTAAAATTAGAGAAGGAACATTTATTACACTTTTCACATGTTTTCAAATCTCTAGTAACGAATACCGTCTGATTAGTCGTCTTGTGCCAATCTTGGTTTTAAAATGGTATTCTGTATGAGAGTAGTCTTTATACACTAAGTGATTATTCGCATGGTACTTTAATTAGGCATCTACGCTGTCGGTATGTTAGCCGAATATTTAGTCCCACAGTCGAGCATCGCAATGTCTAAGCTGTACACTTTAGCTGTTGTTTTATGTAGATGTGAACGGTACGTGAGAGATTGAAGTGAAAACACATGCACAACCAAACAGAGTTATTTGGATTAGGTGTCTCCATTTTCCATAATATTCCTTCATCACAGTCAGGCCATTGGTCAGAACTCCCTCAGTCACCTCCACGGTGTTACGGCTCGCAGCCAGGGCTAGTTCATCTGCATATGCGAATTTAACACTAGTGGTATTCGACATGTATGTAATGCAGAGATTGAAAAGAGTTGGAGCAAGGACGGATCTCTGTGCTAGTCCATTATTGCCACAACTGGTACGCATTAGATGTGCGAGATGTCACTCCATCTTGTTGGAACCAAGTGCTTCGATTCAAATCATTAAAATCTCGTAAAGCTGACTTTAAACACTTAAAATAGTTGTTAATCATCTTCACATATCGCTCTGAATTTACGGTGACTGTACGATCTCTGTCATCTGCAAGTAGGGATTCATAATTCCTTCCACCAAGAATGCAACCTAAACAGTGACCTTTGGCGAGTGAAGTGCCGTCTTATGCTTCTGTTTTGAATTTGTTGAACTCCAATAACTGCAGTTCTACATATTTATATGGCCATTGAGGTGAAAATGCGTTTCATCCGCATATTCAGCTCCCATAAAACACTCAATAGCGGCTGAACTTCCAAGGACATTCCCCAGTCAACGATAACAACGAAACAAATTGGAAAAGACTTTTAGGACACCCAGTATTCAACAGTGCTGGAACTATATCCCTGTACATGTTCGTTTACATTTAACGAAAGATAATTTATGGAAAGCTCATGTTTCCTTCACGACCTTTTCTTGTCCTCTGAAATCTTTCCGCATTCTGTTTGCGCCGCTATCGCCTCTGCATCCTCTCGGGCAGCTACTTTCTTATTTGTTACCTCCGGTAAGCTAGCAACGGAACGCGATTTAATTACCGTCAAAAAAATCGGAAGCAAATTAAGCTCTATGCGGCGGTCTGCGTATATTCTCCGCCTCGTACCGGAGGTAAATAAAATGTGATAGCTTAGTAGTTTGTATATCATGGCGATGGCGTTGTAGTCGCTTGTCCAATTATCTCTTAATTAGAGATCTACGAGGATCGGAATACCGAGCAGCATCAAATTGGAAGCTTCGTTCTCGGGGGGAAAAAAAAATTAGCAAACGAGAATCGGTAACGATTTGGTTTTTTGTTGCTGTGAAAAATCTACGGCGTGTTTTTTTGTATACTGCCGTGAAATGTAGATGATTAGATACGTGGTAATTGCGTTTAGAACGAAAAAAAAAGAAAACACCATTGTGTTTGTTATTGGAATATATAATGCCAAAATCGTTCAATAAATTGTTCATTTTTCCAACAAACAGAAAGGAGTATCGAAACGAGGTTTAAAGAACATATTAGACACTATCGTTTCGACAAACCTGAACTATCAAGCGTAGCAGAGCATATGGTAAAATCCGGACATAAGATTGATTTAAAAAATCTGACACTACTTAAAAACGTGAACTCGTATAGAGAATTAGACGCGTACGAAACGGTATATATGAAAAAGAACGGAAACTTATTGAACAGAGAACCACCCCCAATTGCACACTCGAGTTTGATGGATTTATTACCATAGACCCTGTTAAATGATACGGTTCGCTTTCGGTCCATCCTTCCCCGCAAAAGGCATGAGGCCACCTAGTAGATTATAAATAGTCATATGGTTAGAAATTTTAGAGCCTGCGTAGAAAATAATTTGCATGCGTGATACAGTTTTTACTTTCAGTCGGTAACACGGTTGACAATGGGAGCCCACGTGCTCTCGAAACGCTGCGTTCCGCATAATTAATTAATTTGTGTGAGTGGAGTTTACTGCTATACCTGTGAATTGTACATCCACACAGTCCTTGCAATCGTCATTTGTTATTTTAAATTTCGATATTATTGATTAAATTAGTGCAGTCCTTAACATTATCTTTAGTAATTCTAATCATTGACGGTAGGGGATTTTTCTAACACTAACGTTTCAGTTGGATAAATAAAAAGTTTAATTCGTCGCAGACATTTCGGATAGCTTCAGTAAGTTCATCAGTTGTTCGAGAACGACTTGTAAATATTCCATTTCTGGCTTGCTAGAGGGTAAATTTATATGATCATATTGTATAACTATAGATTTTGATGTGTCTCTAAGTTAAAAGTGCTATAACTTAATACGTATTAACCTCTATTAAATGTACAATTACGTATTCAATCTTCGCAGGATACTTTTCGAATTGTTTCGAAATAAAGAACAGTAGAGCTTTCTTGGTTAGAGTCTGAACGTGTACTGGCAGTACATATTTCCAGGTTTGTTAGCCATGGTCTTGAGCAGGCGGGTTTGGTCAAACACTGTGGCTAGCAGCTTCACGACGAAATTGACTGTTTGATGGTAGTCTAAATAATAGTGTAATTTGTTTTTTATTAATTTCTGCGTTATTGGTTTCTTTGGTAGCAGGCCCAAATATTTCTGTGTGGAATAATTATACCTAATTAAAAATAAAAAGCAAAAAATGCAGACAGCAACAACATAAATTAGCTGTAGCAGCTTAGTGTAGATGCCTATTGTTTACAAAATTGCAAAAAAAGGAGAAATAATGCAATTTCTTTAAGGTACTAGTACAGAACATGGCTAAAATGAAGTCTCTGAAAAAGAACAGCTCAAGATCTATAACTACAAATAAAGAAAATTATTATTCAAACGATTCGCAAACCGTTAACTACGTCTTGAAGATGCCAGCCGCAGTGTTTGGCGGAACGTCGAAATACACTTACACAATATCACGGCGAACAAGCCCAGAAATACGTATTGCCAATATAAACTGTTTCGAAATAATTTCGCATTCCTGAAAGATCCTCAAGCACAACCAGCAACAATAGTCGCTTGCCAAAATCAGCGATGGTTTTACGAGCAGAAATCGAAATGGCACGCCAACGAATAACTTACTGCAGGTCACTATAGAGTTCGAAAGTTAATCTTAGTTTTAGTACTGTGGAGGTTACAATAATTCTGTTGTTATTCTAATGTCATCAAAAACATTCTACAATCGGGATTGAGTGGAGAAAGGCAACACCTTCTTCAAAATCCACGCATTATTTTGAATGATAATGCTCAAGAGGATATTTCAGAAGCTGTAGCAGACTTTCTGAATTGTTAGAATTCCCAGGAAGCCTTCCCAGTTCCAAGAGTTAAGCCTCTGGAATGGTGATTTGGTTCATAGTATGAACAATAGAATAGGCCATACTCAATCGCATCTTACTTCTTCGCATTGCTAATAAGAGTTTTCCAAAAACAGAACTTAGAACTCCAATCCGCATACTATTTGGCCACGGGAACGCAGTTACATTATAAAATTATCACCTACACAAACTCGTAACATATAACCGTCAGTTTCCCCTGAGAAACACGTCCCTATTCATCGCCACCTCCAGCTAATTTAGAAAGAATTCACTCTCACGTGAGTAATATCTCGTAATTTAACTGAGTTCCTCGTTCATTACTACCTTTCCCTTTTGCTCCTTCCTTATTTCTAACGTTTTATAGCTTAAGGGTGCGTAAAAGCAAAATTTAACCTCGTCAGCGAACGCATTTGAATTCGATCATTTGCCCAGGTGCGAGAGAGAACTCCAGGTTCTATACAGTCTGTAAATTTAAATTCCCTTGCTCCTTTTATAAGATAGAAATACCCTAAAATGTTGTTATTATATAGAGATGGGGGAAGACTAGGGTGATGCTTCCGAAACGTAGATGTTATGATTATAAATTTGTTACTCGTTTAAGTTGTTTGATAAAGTTGATTTTTTGGTTAGAGCAAGTTTAGCGAAAGGTTTTAAGGGGTTATCCATCTTTTTATTATTAAAATTATTTTCTCTTAATTTATGTGCATAATGTTAATCTTTTAATACCAAAGTTATCGTATAATCATATGCTATATTCACTCCATTAGGTAATAAAACTATTTGGATTTTATGTTGTGAAATATTAGCAGTTCGTTGATTTCTTTGAAAAAACACATACACTAGCGTCCAAAAGTTTAGAAAAGCGGTGAACGGATTTTACACAAAGTCACAGATACAGTAAAATTTTATTGTGATTATTAATGAATTTATACAACATAAGTGACTGACGTCAAATAAAAGTAAATTAATTCTAAACATAATAACATTTATGCTCTTAGGTTTATTTTCATTGATATGACTCCTTTGATTTTGATAACCGGTGCACAAATTTTGGGCATTCTTCGAAGCAGCTTTTCGAGACAGTCCAATTTGTTGTAAATACTGCCATGGATGTTGGATGTTCTGAGATTGTCACTGTCTAGCCCTTTAATCAAGTTCATCCCATAAGATCTCTTCTTTGGGAGACAAATCTGGACTTTTGAGGAGGCGAAACCATTAATTTTGGTTAATTTCTTGCTACTTTGTACTCTAAAAAGTTTTTATGGATTCTGGCCGTATGTTTTGGGGTCGTTGTCTTCAGACGGCTTCCACACGGAATAACATGATTTTGCGAAATATCAAAATACTCTTCATGCGCATTGTACCACTAATTTTCACTAAATCGCCCGTAGTTATTCCAGCAAAATAACCTCAAACCACTGCTACCACCTCCGCATTTGACAAGCGGCACTAAGCAGGCCTCACCAGATCTTTTCCCTGCTTGTCGACGAGCAAAAGCTCTCCATTGCGTGCCAAATAACTCAAATTTGGATTCGTAGGTAGATTGGGTCCCCTTCAGTGATCAGTTTGCATGCTCTTTTGCCTATATTAATCGTTTCTCTTTATAGAGAAACACCCTGCAGCTAATAATCGCGTCTTGACGCTGGTAACACAAGTATTTCTCTATCGTTGTGTATTAACACGCTTGCGATATCCGGTACCGTTAGATGTCGATCCCGTTTTCAAGTCGTTACTATAAATCTATCTTCTTGATCCAGAAGTCATCCGTGGCTGCCTACTTTGTTTCTACCAAGATGTTATCCTGTCCTTTTTCTTTGGTGAAGCGTAAAGCAGGTTCTTTCTCGGTGTATCTTTCGTCGCGAAGGGTATAAATTGTACTACGAACTACTTCCGGAATTGGACTGTGTCATGATGAGATATATAGAAATGAAATAAGAGTAAGAGGAAGAAGAAAATAAAAAGAAATAAAAAAAAAGGGGGAAAGGAAGAAAAAGAAAGAGAGGTGAATCCACTGTGGGAGGTCACCTTTCTCTTTTTTCTTTTTTTTCTTCTCTTTCTTTTTCTTTTTTCTTACCCTTGTTGATTTCTCTTTCTTCCCCCCCCCCTCCTTCATTCTTTCTTCTTATTTTTTTTCTTTTCATTTCTTTTTCTTTTTTCTCTTACTCTTATTTTATTTCTATATATCTCATAATAACACGGTCCAATTCCGGAAGTAATTCGTTTATTACTGACTCTGGCAGTGGAAGCCTACGTATTCATTTAAATAGCACTCTACGCTGTCCTACAGTCAACTGTTTGGGTTTTGGCATTTTATGTGCTCAGTGCTTTACCAAATTGTTACAATTGGTTACTGATGTCAAAACACTAACCCCGCACAGGTGATACGATGGAAGTCTCAAAACTGTGCATCCACTGCATTGTAGAATTTTATCTAATTTATACGTTGTGTACAGACCCCTTTCGTGTTTGATTAGTTGGTATAGTTGTAGCTTTAACATTCTAACATAGTATCAAAAGCAATATGTTTTTACGCTAAGCATTTTTTAAATTTTTCTTATTACTACTTCTTGGAGCATGATTTGCTTATGTATGGTGATACGGCGTATTATTAATCACAACGGCATTTGTGGGCAAGTTTGGTTTAAGCTTCTGTTATATTCGTTTGCTATAATTCTGCGTTAAAGCAATTGTAATAAAATATAATAAGAATATTAAGTTAGGTATTGTTTTCTAAGCATTCTAAACGTGTTTTTAATACGTCACGGTAAGGCTAAGAAATCATTCACATGTGCAGTTACCTTATGCACAATTTTTGCGCGCCCTCTCTGATTTAGCAATCCATGTGCTGCTCGGGAAAAGGGTTGAGAAACTTGTTTGTACCAGCAGACGAGTGTTTTATTATTTAATCACTAGTTAGCGCTAAGAGTAGTCACTTGGACTGTAAGTGTAGATATAGTGATGGTAGAAGAGAGCGAATTGCAATGTCTCGAGTAAAAAATCGTTCGAAACCACACTGATGACGCCGGGTAGGCAGAAATATGTCTGTGTGTTAGCGTTTTTTGTCTCCTCACATTGTATTTCTCGTGAATGATTTCACCAATACCATGAGCAGCTGCATTTAGCAGCGTTATTATGTTAGGTATTGTGTGGAGTGGAGTTTATTGCGATATCTATCCAATAGATAGATTCCAGATAGTTGCTACATCCGGTATAATTCGCTTTGGGAATATATTGGCGAATTATGTTTTATATCAAACCATAACTCTTCGGTTAGAGATATTTTTTACATCAGTAAAATGCCAGTATTCCTTTTCTAATATTCCCGTGCGGCAGATATCTTTTACATAGCACCGTTATATCTTCAAATATATACATAAATATATATCTGACTAAATATATATATACACACACTTTTCGTAGCAGATGAATGTTTTATGAACTCAGGCGACAGAACTTCAACGTCCGAGAGAGATCTCCAAGCTCTCCAGTAAAGCAAGCGTCGCCGCAAAGACGCGAGGGCTGAGACCGCGGAAAGAAGGGTGGGGTCACTCCCCGGAGGCCGTCTTTTACATCGTCCCGCTTGAGCTCTAGCAGAGAAAGCCGTCGCTGAGTGTCCCGGTACATTTACAACGAGCTCGAATAGAAACAACAAAGCTAAAACCCTTACCGTTTGTTGTACAGAAAATCAGATATGCTTCTTTCTGTTACTTTAGCGTCGCAGTTATACGTGCCGCGTCAGCGTAATATTATTTACATTTGCGTTTAAGACGTTGAAGATTTTGGAGAGTTATTACATATAAAGACGTTTAAATGCGTAGCCACTATTTCATCGCCATGAGAACGATAGGAACCAGAAATATAGTAATATAAACGCTTTTCCAATTTGGTATTACTTTTTAACCTTCGATCTACAGGGAAATCGGCACAATACCAGTTACCGCGCGGGTCCATTGGACCCATATTGTTTCTTCACGTGCTCGCACTGCAAGTGAGTGATCATCTTCAAATAACAGTAGTTTAAACTATTTTAATTCGCATTTTTTCACTCTCGGCAAAGAGGGGCAAGTTTCAGTGTACTGCGGAGAATATTGTGGAGGGGCGAAGCGCGCGGCACGGAGAATCGAGTATCCGTATCAAAGCACGCTTCTACTAGTCGTCAAGAGTCCTTGTAAGTTATTACGTCACTGCACTCTTTCATTTCCAAAAATAAGTTCAATCTGAACCTCCACTTATCATAATTTGTTCCATCGAAAATTTGTAGGGTCAATTCTTCTTTGTTCGATGCCATTTTTATTTTTCCGCGTACCTACCAAATACCACTTCCTGTTTTTTCTTCTTAATTTTACGAACTACAGGGCTCTCCTACCATGTAAATATTTTATTTGGTATTTGGTAGGTTTTTATTAACCATTAGTTTTACAATAACAATAATAATAATAATAATAATAATAATAATAATAATAATAATAATAATAATAATAATAATAATAATAATAATAATAATCCTTTATTGCCCAACAGCCCAAGGGCCAATTACAGGACAAATTACAATACAATTCTTATTTAAAATAAAATAATTCAAATCGTGTTGCCTACAATAATAAATGTATATAATAATGAAACAAAAAAAAAAGAAAAGACTCACAAAAATGGCTCTAGATCCCGTTTGTTTGCGTTCCTCACCATGTGACTGAGAGGTGCCTTAAGCAAAATGTTGGTATTAGCTCTAGGTACTTGAAATGTATTAAAGTAGCGAGTATGATGAGTAGGTACGGTAAAGTTTATTTGCGCTAGAAGGGCTGGCGAGTCGACAGTATTTTTCAGGATCCTGCAAAGAAACTCCACACTGTTACGCTCGCGGCGGTCAGCGAGAGATAGAAAACCATGCTCAACAAGTAAGCTATAATACTCGATACCTCTTGCAGGATACACGTTGTCCATTCGAAAGGAGAGATATTTTAGAAATTTCTTTTGAACGCGTTCGATCATAAGCTCTTGGTGTAAATAACGGGGATACCAAACAATGGAGGCGTATTCAAGCTTAGAACGAACGTAGGCATAATATAAACGTTTCATTACACCTAAGTCTGAGAAATGCCTGCAAGAACGCATGACAAAACCGAGAGTTTTGGAAGCAGATGAACACATGGACGAAATATGTTCGGTAAATGACAGTCTATTATCAAACAAAACACCAAGATCCAAAGTTTTGATATTGCGTGGTATGGCTGCATCATTAATTTGGTAGTTATAGTATAAAGAAGTGTGAGTGTTATTGTAGGAAACCACAGTACACTTGTTGATGTTCAGAGGGAGATAATTGACCTTGCTCCAAGTATTAATGCGAAGAAGATTGTCTTGTAAATGTTTACAATCGAAAATGCTACCAACAGTATTAAATATCTTTACGTCATCTGCGTATGCTAAGACGTGACACGTAAACAGAGATAGTAAATCATTTATATAAAAATTGAAGAGAAGTGGTCCAAGATTTGAACCTTGAGGAACACCTGATGTTGGAGAAAACGGCGTAGAGGAATAACCATTGTAGCAGACATAACACTTCCTTCCAGTAAGGTAAGACTCAATCAACGTCAGGAAACCCACACCAAAACCAAATTTGTCCATTTTTTGTAGTAGCATCTCGTGGTTAATGCAGTCGAAAGCTTTAGAAAAATCTACGTAAATAACAATAATAATACAATACAAAAATATTACCACTTCATTAACCGTCACCTTTTTTCTATTATTTTACTCCTACTACTATATTGGCCAATACCAACTTCTACTTTTGTTAGTTACTGCCATATATATATATATATATATATATATATATATATATAAATAAAATCACTATTCTAACAGAAACAGATAACATGGCTTTATCGGCCTTATTAAGGACAAGGATTGTTGGCAACAATAGGATTTATAGATGGTATTTGGCAATACAAAATTTTCATTTTCAAATACAACACATTCCCGGAAGACAAATTTAATAGCAGATTATTTATCGGGAACCGTATGAACAACAAAAAGAGGATACGATTTAAATCGTGTTAATATAACACATAACACATACCTGTATGATGAACAACTTATCACCGCCTTACAAAAAGACGATGCTTATACTAGTGATATTTTATTTAAACTCGGCAAACCACATAAATTTCAAAAACTATCTTATCGAAGAGGACGTATTAACACATGGGCTGAAAAGTCCCGGGCCTAACAAAGAAAACAGGGTTTTTTTGGTTCAAAATTAGCTTTATTCATCAACGTAATCTCCATCAAGAGCAACGCAATCATTCCAGCGCCGCTCTAACATTTCAATACCACTTTTGTAGAACGATTTATCTTTTGCCTCAAAATAGGCCTCAGTTTCAGCGATAACCTCTTCATTCGTGCGAAATTTCTTACCGGCGAGCATTTTTTGAGGTCTGCGAACAGCCAGTAGTCGCTGGGAGCCAAATCTGGCGAATACGGTGGATGTGGGAGCAATTCGAAGTTCAATTCATGTAGTTTTGCCATTGTTTTGATTGACTTGTGACACGGTGCGTTGTCTTGATGAAACAATTTTTTTTTCTTTGCCATATGCGGTCGTTTCTTTGCAATTTCGGCCTTCAAACGCTCCAATAACGCTATATAATATTCACTGTTGATGCTATTTCGTTTCTCAAGATAGTCGATGAATATTACACCACGCACATCCCAAAATACCTAGGCCATAACCTTTCCAGCCGATTGTTGTGCTTTCGGGCGCTTTGGACGAGGTTAACCAGTTGCTGTCCACTCAGATGACGATCGTTCTGATTCCGGAGTGAAGTGATGGATCCGTGTTTCATCCATTGTCACATATCGACGCAAAAATTCCGGTTTGTTACGTTTAAACATGGCCAAACACTGCTCAGAATCATCAACATGTTCTTGTTTTTGGTTAATAGTGAGCAAACGCGGCACCCACTTTGAACAGAGCTTTCTCATAGTCAAATGCTCATGCAATATAAAGCCAATACGTTCTTTTGATATCTTTACGATGTCAGCTAACTCACGCAACTTTACTTTTCGATATTTCAAAACGTTTTTGTGGATTTTTTTGATGTTTTCTGGTGTTACCGAGCCATTTGGACGTCCACTGCGTTCTGCATCATCGGTGTCTCTACGACCACGTCTGAAGTCTGCAAACTAACTATTGTTGTTTCTGATGGAGCGGAGTCCCCATAACACTTTCCAAGCCATTGCTTCGCTTGAACGGTATTTTTTCCCATCAAGAAGCAGTGTAAAATTAAAACACGAAATTGTTTTTGATCCATTGTTGTTTGAAAATAACAAAAGTAGCGTGACTCTTAGCACAATAACTCACAAACTAATCAATAGAATATCATGAAATTTTAACAGCTGTCTCTTGAAGGTTAGTATTAACTGAGAGAAAGGTGACTGCAATAAAACTAGCGTCATCTATGTGTTAGGCCCGGGACTTTTCAGCCTATGTGTTACATAGAAGCTTGAAAAATGGGAAGGAATTTGTCTTACCAGAAGTTCATTGCATCAAAATTTTAAAAGATTTACACCTCATTCATACACATATTGTGTGCAGGAAACTATATTTGATACTGAGAGAATGGGTTTGAAAATTTTAGATCTGCGCGATTTGAAGTTTATTTGGGAGGTAGGATTTAGATTTGTTTAAAATTTGATCTTGAATAACTATTATGATGCGTTGAATTTTCATGTAGATTCTAATATGAAGACTATGGAATTCTGCTCAATAAACTGGATTGCTTTGGATTTACTTCTTCGTTTTAAAAGTTTATAAGCTCCTATTTGTCGTAGCGTACTAATAATGTATTTTATAATGGCTGTCAATTACAAGAATTTGTATCTATATCTGGAGTACCACAGGCCTCCAACTTAGGACCAGTATTGTTCCTATTATTTGTTAATGCGCTGTTGGGAAGTCTTTCCTGTCATCTTCCATGTTTGATCAAAACAATATCGTCAACGTTTTCTTTACAAATTTTGCTCAGCCTATGTCATGAGCATTATTTATTAATTTCTTTTGCGGTGTGACTCTTGAATATTGTCTGCAAATCAGGAACATTTTCCAAGTTTACGTAATCAGATGTTTGGTTTCAGTTGTATGCATCTGTATATTTATATGTATGTTTGGTTTCAGCTGTATTGTTACGTAATCATATGTATGTATCTTTATATTATATACAGGAACTTGCGCACAAGCAGACAGAGGGCGCAATACAGCCGACACATAATTGTAATGCGTCGATAAGTCGTATTCATTGTCAACACATGATTCTAGTGCATTGATAATTCGTTTTCATTTTTCAAAATAAAACCATAAAAGTAAACACAAATATTCTTTTTATACATCGTACACCAGATTTTAAAAGAAATTTTACATCTCTGACAGTATCTTTCTAACCAATCATTAGAAGCTTTGGAATCAGTTACCTACAGACTTAGAATTGTTTCCAAAGCCTTCGTTTTGAGTAGGAGTCTAAATATGTGGACATTTCTATTTAATAACTTAAGAAAAGCATACAAGGCTTACTTGGCAGATGCTGAAATTAATATCAACAGAGATCCTAAGTTGTTCTGGCGCTTCATTAACAACAAGAAAACTTCTTCCAGAATTCCGGGAAGTATGCAGTATGACGACAGAGAATTTACCCAGCCAAACGAAATCGTGGATGCCTTTTCCAGTGTCTTTGCGAGTGTGTATAAACCTAGTGTTCAAAATGTATCTTTCAACTCTTTTCTCAATTATAATAATTTTTGTGTTCATGCCTTCTCTGAATTGGATGTGGAGAACAGTATCAAGAGACTTAAATCTAATATGACAACTGGAGATGATGGAATACCGAGCTTCTTTGTACGTGATTGTGCTCCTGTTCTGTCCTATCCACTGTCAACTATATTCCACCTAGCGATAAGCACGTCAACTTTTCCAAAGGTTTGGAAAATTAGCAGAATTACCCCGTATTTAAGAAAGGAAACCGATCTAACATTGCTGATTATAGGCCTATAAGTATACTGCCCAATTTCGCTAAGGTATTTGAACATTTGCTTTACAAAGAAATATCTACCTGCATAACTCCTTTCATATCTGAGCATCAGCACGGTTTTGTTGCAGGTAGGTCGACGATCACTAATTTAGCATGCATTGGCCAATATCTTGGTGAAGCGCTTGATAAGCGAAAGCAGGTGGATGTTATTTACATAGATTTTTCTAAAGCTTTCGACTGCATTAACCACGAGATGCTACTACAAAAAATGGACAAATTTGGTTTTGGGGTGGGTTTCCTGACGTTGATTGAGTCTTACCTTACTGGAAGGAAGTGTTATGTCTGCTACAATGGTTATTCCTCTACGCCGTTTTCTCCAACATCAGGTGTTCCTCAAGGTTCAAATCTTGGACCACTTCTCTTCAATTTTTATATAAATGATTTACTATCTCTGTTTACATGTCACGTTTTAGCATACGCAGATGACGTAAAGATATTTAATACTGTTGGTAGCATTTTCGATTGTAAACATTTACAAGACAATCTTCTTCGCATTAATACTTGGAGCAAGGTCAATTATCTCCCTCTGAACATCAACAAGTGTACTGTGGTTTCCTACAATAACACTCACACTACTTTATACTATAACTACCAAATTAATGATGCAGCCATACCACGCAATATCAAAACTTTGGATCTTGGTGTTTTGTTTGATAATAGACTGTCATTTACGGAACATATTTCGTCCATGTGTTCATCTGCTTCCAAAACTCTCGGTTTTGTTATGCGTTCTTGCAGGCATTTCTCAGACTTAGGTGTAATGAAACGTTTATATTATGCCTACGTTCGTTCTAAGCTTGAATACGCCTCCATTGTTTGGTGTCCCCGTTATTTACACCAAGAGCTTATGATCGAACGCGTTCAAAAGAAATTTCTAAAATATCTCTCCTTTCGAATGGACAACGTGTTTCCTGCAAGAGGTATCGAGTATTATAGCTTACTTGTTGAGCATGGCTTTCTATCTCTTGCTGACCGCCGCGAGCGTAACAGTGTGGAGTTTCTTTGCAGGATCCTGAAAAATACTGTCGACTCGCCAGCCCTTCTAGCGCAAATAAACTTTACCGTACCTACTCATCATACTCGCTACTTTAATACATTTCAAGTACCTAGAGCTAATACCAACATTTTACTTAAGGCACCTCTCAGTCACATGGTGAGGAACGCAAACAAACGGGATCTGGAGCCATTTTTGTGAGTCTTTCTTTTTTTTTTTTGTTTCATTATTATTGTATTATTATTGTAGGCAACACGATTTGAATTATTTTATTTTATTTTAAATAAGAATTGTATTGTAATTTGTCCTGTAATTGGTCCTTGGGCTGTTGGGCAATAAAGGATTATTATTATTATTATTATTATTATTATTATTATTATTAAGAAAACAATTAGAACCGTTTCACCGGTAACCTTCGAGACAGGTCACCATTCTTCCTAAAACATTTTCCTAATTTCACTTTTATTTAATTCGATATATACAGCTAAATCCAGGCAGAATTTCCCAATAAAAGCGACCGAGACAAAGGATTCAGAAGGGTCGTCAAAGTACTCTGCAATTCCGTCGGAATGAAAGCAAAACAATTTATGAAAGACGCGCAATAATAGCTGAAAATATTGAAAAGGGAAAAGGACATCACTGTCAGGTCGTAGAAGCGTACGCAGAGAAAACGGCGGGTGGCTGTCGATTCTTTTCCATTTCCGTAAAATTATTTCCCACCGTCAGGTTGGGTTGAAAAGCATGGGACGTGGGAAAGATGAAGGTGCTATTGTCCGTTTCTATTCCACGTCGATCCTTGAAGTGGGATGCCTATTTTTTTCGAGAAATCTCGCTGACAAATGGAGAAGACATTCTGAGGGTTACAGACGCGTATTGAATAGGTTTTGATGTTACAATACATTGTTACACTTCAATCACAACCCCTTCTGTGTGTAAGAGTACTTCAAAGAAATAACTCTGTCTTTGTATGCTAGCTGTTTCATATCTATTTTTATGCATGTCTACTTAGAAACTAAGGGAGGCAAGAAGTTGTAGTAGAACTGGGGCGAAAATTTTCCTAATAACAATGGTTAATTAGTCTTTTAGGCTATTTACTATAAAGCTGATTAACAAGTCGATTATTTATATTTTTATATTAATATAGTATCTGTATATACAGGGTCATTCATCCAAATGTGACAGATTTGATTTTCTCCAAGCCGCATTAAAATGTATACGTTCTTACTATTTTCCTTTCTTATGAGTACACGACGTCTGAGACGCCGAGGGTCCCACAAGGTTCTAACTTGGATCCACTCTTATTTGTATAATATATTACTGATTTACTTCCTTTAAATAAACTGCCCTGTGTATTATTGACGTCCTTTAAAGTATATATATGTTTCACTGTCTTCGGGACGGACTCTTTTTAGAATATTTAAATCCAGGTCGCGTTTAAAAATTGCCTTAATGTTACTACTTCAACGGTAAATCACCAGGAATATTTTTAAGTTTCTTCTTCAAAGTAGTGTTTAGGGTTTTCAAATCTTCTTCTAATTTCAAACTTCGTGTTTCTAAGCATTAACAAAAAGTAGACTATTTTGTAAAGTTGTTTCATTTATCGCAGCTTTACCTTTAGCAATGCACTTAGTATAATTTACTAAATCATCTATATATTTGCAACTGCCTCCAAATTATTAGTATAGAGGGAACACGGATCTACCCAAGTTCCCGACCTAGTCAGAACTGGAGATGGATGTAGAGGAAGTAAGGGATATTTTTCTTTGTATAAAGGCACTCTCTCTGGTGCTTTTAAAAAAACCTTTTTTTGTGCTACTGATTAATTTGTCAACATTGGGGAATTCTTCTCACAACTCTGCAACTCTGTGGAATGCATGAGTAGTTCACGTTATATGTAAAGTATTGGGGAATAGGTGTTTGAATATACTGCTAGCTTTAATCATGTAGGCTGCTGCATCACTTACAAAAATAAGAGCATTTTGACGTTTTGTAATTTCACCTGAAAAGATGTTGTCAACAGCTTTAACTATTAGTTCGAATATGGTATTTGCATGTACTGATTCAAGTACTTTGCAATATGGTTTCGTTTGTATTTCTAGATGCAAAACAACAATACTATACCCCTACCTAATATGTCTTTCGTCTCATCTGTGCTAATCCAATAAGAATTGTCTACAATATCAGTTGTTATCGTATCCATGATTTTTGTATGTACTTTTCGTAAACGTAGATAGTTGATTCGTCAGGAATATGCCGATGTATATACATTTCAAGGAATTTCGTGAAAATTGAGTTATTCAACTTTTTATAGGGAATAAATTAAAAGCTATAAGAGCAAGACGGCTATGAAAATTGACCATGATGTGCTTTCGCTTGGAGATGCTCTGTCAATCTATACTTCTTCGTGCATTTTAACGTTATTTGACAAATTTTACAATGGATCTCTGACATAACAATCGGAAAATTATAAAACTCGCGTAACTTTAAAGTTGAATTTTGAAAAGTATCATGCGATCACTTACTACCGTACTGACTTATCGGGCACTTTATCGTACTATGTTGAGGGCAGTACCTTATATCGTAGGACTAAAGCGCGCCATTTTAAGTGGATGATGTGATTTTACTTAAACTAATATGAAATTTCCGTTGTTTCTTCAATGATATTACAATTTAATCAAAAATGGTTCATGATTTCCAGTAAAATTCCGACGTTGAAAATTACAATGTGCCATTAAGAAACGGACGGGAAATTCATATTCATTTAATTAAGAAGAACTTAGCCTTATTACTATTCTGACTGCTCAAATATATTTGATATAACACATGGGCTGAAAAGTCCCGGGCCTAACAAAGAAAACACGGTTTTTTTGATTCAAAATTAGCTTTATTCATCAACGTAATCTCCATCAAGAGCAACGCAATCATTCCAGCGCCGCTCTAACATTTCAATACCACTTTTGTAGAACGATTTATCTTTTGCCTCAAGATAGGCCTCAGTTTCAGCGATAATCTCTTCATTCGTGCGAAATTTCTTACCGGCGAGCATTTTTTTGAGGTCTGCGAACAGCCAGTAGTCGCTGGGAGCCAAATCTGGCGAATACGGTGGATGTGGGAGCAATTCGAAGTTCAATTCATGTAGTTTTGCCATTGTTTTGATTGACTTGTGACACGGTGCGTTGTCTTGATGAAACAACATTTTTTTCTTTGCCATATGCGGTCGTTTCTTTGCAATTTCGGCCTTCAAACGCTCCAATAACGCTATATAATATTCAGTGTTGATGGTATTTCCTTTCTCAAGATAGTCGATGAATATTACACCACGTACATTCCAAAATACCGAGGCCATAACCTTTCCAGCCGATTGTTGTGCTTTCGGGCGCTATGGACGAGGTTCACCAGTTGCTGTCCACTCAGATGACGATCGTTTTGATTCCGGAGTGAAGAGATGGATCCATGTTTCATCCACTGTCACATATCGACGCAAAAATTCCGGTTTGTTACGTTTAAACATGACCAAACACTGCTCAGAATCATCAACACGTTCTTGTTTTTGGTCAACAGTGAGCAAACGCGGCACCCACTTTGAACAGAGCTTTCTCATAGTCAAATGCTCATGCAATATAAAGCCAATACGTTCTTTTGACATCTTTACGATGTCAGCTAACTCACGCAACTTCACTTTTCGATCATTCAAAACGATTTCGTGGATTTTTTTGATGTTTTATGGTGTTACCGCCTCATTTGGACGTCCACTGCGATCTGCATCATCGGTGTCTCTACGACCACGTTTGAAGTCAGCAAACCAACGGTTTATTGTTGTTTCTGATGGAGCGGAGTTCCCATAACACTTTTCAAGCCGTTGCTTCGCTCTAACAGTATTTTTTCGCATCAAGAAGCAGTGTAAAATTAAAACACGAAATTGTTTTTGATCCATTGTTTTGAAAATAACAAAAGTAGCGTGACTCTTAGCACAATAACTCACAAACTAATGAATAGAATATCATGAAATTTTAACAGCTGTCTTTTGAAGGTTAGTACTAACTGAGAGAAAGATGGCTGCAATAAAACTAGCGTCATCTATGTGTTAGGCCCGGGACTTTTCAGCTCATATCAGGTCTCCTTGGCGTAATTAACGCAATTGTCTGGAAAGCAAGGGGACGGGGGTTCGAATCTTACCGGAAATCATCATTAAATTCTGGAAATTATAATATATCGTGATTTCACTTCTGTAGAGGATGGTATGGAAGAAGAAAGTTCCGAATTGCTTTCTAATAATCAACAATACAAAGTAGATTGTCCAGCTATTCAGTTCCAATTAAATTTTGCACTATCCATCTGATGCAGTAGTCGTTTTTTCAGTACGTTTCGAATTCCACGTGTAAACACTAACATTTTGGTGAAAGCACCTGTTTACCACGTGATGAGGAATACAAGCAAACAAAATCTAGAAATCCCATTTAATTGTTATATCCTCAACCTTAATATTTGGTATAATGTATTATCATATTGCATTTCTTTTTCATATTTGTAAGGTAACGTAAGTGTTAAATATTACTCAACTAATAGATTTTTATTGGTATTATGTAGCACATATAGAATTTCATGTATCGTATCTTCTAACATCTCTAAATAGAAGAGAGGATTTGAGCCATCTATACCTGAAGATTTATCTAACAACATTTCCATTACCGTTTTTTTTTCCTCCTCGTCGATTTGCAGTCTCAATAAAATTACGGTCGCATATAGTAGCTCTAAAACTTCATTTATTCCAAACGTCTCCAGTACCAAACTCCCAAGATAAAATTTAATTTTCCCCACGACGTACGTAATTTACTGTGGATAGGAGCTCAATTTAGATCTGGACGCTTCCTTTTCCTTATTGGGAACATCGTTGCATTACCCGCTGCACCGTGTCTGTATTTGTGGCCTTAATATAGGTGTAGATAAAAGAAGCTCTAGACGCTATATCGCGTCCTTTTTTTTATTCCTTTAAAAAGTCCTTTGCCGAGATTCTTTTTGATCGTAAAGGAAGATTATTTTATAAAGCAGTAGGCGTTATAAGCTGATTATTTCTGTATGAGTAACGCTTTTGGTATATTTAGAATCAATCCATGTTTGTCTTTTAAGGAATCGATTTGGTGAAAATTGCTAGGAAGTCCGATGAATATGTGTTTTCAATTTTAATGTAACAGCGCATATAATTTTGAAGGAAAATTCCTTCTTAGTAAGAACAGATATTTAGGTTTATTGTCATTGTTATGTAGTAGAGATTTTCTAAGCTTCATTCTACGTCATCCTAGATTTGATTACGAAATTAGTAGCAACTACAAGGGTTGCCTTTTAAGCATTGCGTGTAGAGGTGGAATATGGCAGTAGCTAGTTTTTAAAGACTTTATTGTTTGTATAATAATTCTCCACGAAGATTATTGCAATTTTTGCAACAGCTTGAACAAACTGTAGAAGCAATTATTCCATTGGTTTGTTAGTGCAGTCGAAAATTGCTCTTTTCCAGAGCTTAGAAAATTCGCAAGAAGATCGATTTGCACTTTTGGCAGTACTTATAAATGCGAACATGATGAAAGTTAATAAATCAAAACATCGTACTAGGCTGACTGACGATAACTTGGAAAATTCTTTACGTCTTTGTATCAGTGGAATTAATTCAAACATAGATGGAGTGTCTCATTGTCTCATTAACTTTCGTAGTTTGTAATAATTCCAAATTTGACGATTTAGTTATAATGTTGTACGTATTTTTCATTTCATTTTCTTATTTTAATAAATTGCATTATAATAACATTGTCGCATTATTTCATGTGTGATATTTATCGCTAGAAATTATGAACACTACTTTAAAATGCAGTACTTTTAAACGCGGCCGGCACACTAAAGTTTGGCCCAGAACATGTCAATGGTTGCCCATACTTGTCGTAGAGGAATTGTTGTTACATGGCCTGCTGTCGAGACAAACATCGTACCTATCTTTTTGGAGAAACTTCGGGTACAAATGACTTTTATCGACGTTTCTTCACCTTGGAACACCAAAACAGGTGACCGGCGTTTATTTTCTGGCCCCCACTGATGATGTTGTACACAAGGTTTTTATATATTTACCTTTCCTCAATCTTCGTGTTTTTATTACAAATTTCTTTGCACTCAAAGCTGGCTCTAATTCTATTATAGAGAACTGCACATTTGATTCGTTCCAAACGTGGTATTCTATAACTTATAACAGAAGTTACACATGTTCTAATAATATTCGGAATGTTTTCAAAGGAGAAGATACTCTCGTTTTAACGTTGCGAAATTTTTAGGCTCAAACGTAATTGCGTACGCATAAGAGAGTTCTAATTAAGAGGTTCCAATTTAAACGATTGCAGTCAGATAAGGCTATTCGCCAACAAAATGCATATCTGTGTAAAAGCGAGGTGTTTAACTCTGGCAGAATCAAATTAGAGTATGCTCTGGCAGTCCATTTGGATCTGTGCCAGTACTAAAACAAATCGTACCATTAATGATGAGATACTTTCGTTTGTTATTAAAGTTTTGAATCAATTTCAATATAGGGCCATCCAAAAGAAGGTTACACCTTGTAATCGCTATCAAGTAGGTCAAATGTCGCGCATACTCGCTATTACGTTTTCTAGTTCATTCGATATACGCCGTTTCCGAATCGTACTTAAATGCGACATTTTCTAAGTATGTGTGTACTGACACGCACTCACAACGACCAGTTGAATAATACTGAACAAGCGTGCTTGGATACGGGTACGCGATTCTCCATGCCGCGCGCTTCACCTCTCCACTAATAATTGTGCATCGACGTTAATATTCTTTTAATGTTATTTTCTCTTGCATTTGTATCTATTTGTGATTCAACATCAATTTCAATGCCTAATTTGTCGAATATATGGTAATATGGAAGAAATATGAAACTATAGAAATTTCGCTGAGTGCCTTTGGACACGCATCGGTGCATCTTTTAATTGAAACCAAATTAAACTGCTGAAACGTCATAAGCAAACCATCTTTAAGACGATCCAATTATAGTTTCGAAATTATACATGAAGACCAGCTTCATTATCAATGTTAGTGAATATTCTCCCACCGCTTTCTCTAAACAAAAGAAAGAGACAAATGAAACAAAAACCTAGTTACGAATAGCAAGATTTTAATCTCGTTATTTACAGAACTACATTTACAAAACAATTAAAGTTTGTAGTTGTTCTCTTTCATGATACGATTCACTGGTCACAATTGATCGGCTTTCTCATTCCATAATCTAGTTACTTCTGCACGTGCGGTGAAGTTTCTTCTTAAATCACGGGGGATGATTCGTTCTTCATTTTCTTTACGGCTACAAAAGTAGATGCTAAATATAACTTTGTGTAGGAAGTAAAGTAGGTATGATTCGATAAATTGGTCGTATTTACTCGGAAAAAATAGAGGCGATATAAGTGGTGGTTCTGCGTGCAGAATTAAATTTTTTTTTCCTAATTAGAAAGGCAAGAACCAATACTTTAGTACACTAGGGTGACACAATAAAATAGACACCTACTAATTTAAAAAAAGATTCTATTCTCGTTATATATACAAAATATTTTAACATTTTTAAATTAGACTAATATTTTGTCGATCCACCTTTACTTGCGTGAAGTGCTGCGAGTCGTCGCGTCATAGAATCTATTAAACGATTAATGGTGTCTTCTGGAACATTTAACCACACTTCTGCAACAGCTGCCACGAGTTCCTCCTTATTGCAGGGTTTTCGGGGTCGTTTCGCGATATTTGTCTGGATTATGTGCCACACATTCTCTATCGGATTCATGTCTGGTGATTGGCCTGGCCATGGTAAAATCCGAATCCCCTGTTCCTCTTTCCATGTGGTTGTTCTTGCTTTGTGGCAGGGTGCTCCATCCTCCATAAAAGTGGCGTCTTCTTTAGATAAAATGGCGTTGTCGAATATCGGTAGTAGTCCTTCTGTTAATATTTGGATATATTTTGCCGCATTTATATTTCCGTCGCAGATTACTAATTGCGATCTTCCATCATACCATATCGCGCCCCACACCTTGATGTTCACACCGCCGTATTTCACCGTCTGATGCAAACATTTGTCGTCCAGTTGCTGTGACGAACGCCTCCATACCCACATACGACCACCATCACTGAATTGGCAGTATCTGCTTTCGTCTGAAAAAATGACAGACCGCCAAAACTCTTCGGGCTTCGTTCGCATTTCGATTGCCCAAGCCATTCGGCGCCGTTATTGAAACGCCGTAAGGAGAGGTTTTTTCTTTGCCATCCTCTTATACATCCCCACACTGTGGAGGTATCGCAGAATGGCGCGCTGACTTTTCTGTGAAGTTGCCGCAACCTCAGCTGTACTTTTTCGCGGTTCTCTTAACACTTCGCGCACAAGCACCCTTTTACTTCTTTCAGAAGGTCCGGCACGACCTGGTCTCGGCTCCACTGTTGTTTTTTGCTTGCGTTTAAATTGTGTAATCACACGGTTAACTGTGTGGACAACGGAATATTTAAAAATTTACTTATTTCACGTTGCGAAACGCCGCGTTGTAACGATACTAAACTATGACGAATTCCTTCCGATACATCTACCCCTACTCTAATGACAAGAGAAAGTTCTTAATTCGTTCTTAGAATTTAGCTGTTTACATATTTATACCGCTTTACCTGGTGTCTATTTTATTCACCCTAGTGTAAGTTTAAATTTTATTACGAGGACCATTCAGAAAGGAAAGAACGTTTTTTTTTTCTATAGATATTTTTATTGGGTATACTTAAACGAAACTGTATTTTACATAAAATTAGATACCCAGGTTACTTTTCTACGTAGTCAGCGTTCAAGGTTAGGCATGTATCGTACCGTTTTATTAGCTTTTCCTTGCCTTCTACAGACTCAGTTGCCGCTAAGATGTTGAACCACTAATTAACGGTTTCTTTAAATTCATCATTACTTCCGTAGCGTTGTCTACTCAAAAAATCTTTCACGCAGACTAAGTTCGGATTGTGTGGTGGATGTCGAAAAACTTCCCACTGCAACTGCAGAAGCAAGTCCTGTGCTACTACTGCTGCATGTGGACACATTTTAAAGTAGTACATCTAAGCAGTAATCAATCATATTGGATCGCAGCTGCCACAAAACTGAGGTGGATGAATACTAAGGTCAATAGTGGGATGGCACCAATAGCGGAATGGACGTGGTCACGTGAGGAAACAGAATGTTTTCCTTACGTTTCGAATGAACCTAGAAATCATACCAATGGTAACACGTTTGTCTGAGCTGAAATCTACGATTTTATATCAGCTAGTATTTTCAATAAAATAATTTCATTGAAGAACACATCGACTGTGGGATTAGATGGACCACATTCAAGATTAATAAATGCACTTCGAGCAATGTTGATTAACTTATACTTCGAAAGAGGCGTATTTCCTAAAAAAACCCCAAAACAGCAACGGTAAAACCAGTTTATGAAAATGATAGCGAATATTGTATTGGTTCATATTGAGCGGGGCGTTCCTCAATATTGGCTACGTTCACCTTCTTAGAATATACAAATGACCTGCTAGAAATAATCAAGCACTTCAGCACTACATACCAAGGTGATATAGCGGTAAATATTTCTAAACAAAAAGTCAAGAAACTAAGAGCTGAAATCGTTGATGTTGTGACATGGTTATGCCAAAATAATTCGCAGTTGAATATAAATAAAATATATGCTCAATTTTGTTGTAATTCTCTTTGGAAAAGTCTTGAGGATGGATGCATAGCATTAACATTTTTTTTTTTAAACAGAAACTCAAATCACGCATATAAGTGTTTGGTACAAATAGCCTATTTCTTCTTTTGTTTTTTTATAAATGTACATTTTTTATTATTTATACAGGGTGGCGCAGTGGAACGCGAAATTTTAAAATAACGTCATTTCCACGAATAAATTCATAAAACTAGTAATTTATCAACGAAAGTGCATGTATGCAGCAGGCAATTTATGTTTTTACAATCAAAATGTGCAAAAGTGTCTCTTTACTTTTCAAAGATGACATCGGAAGGATGTCCTCCCATTCGGCGTTTACACTCTAACAGCCTGTTATGGAATGTCTGGAATGTGCGGTGTAGTAAATCTTGGGGAATGGCAGTGATTTCTTGTTGAATGTTCTCCTTCAGTTCATGGATTGTTGCAGGTCGCGTACGGTACACCTTGCCTTTAAGATACCCCCACAGGAAGAAGTCGCACACACTAAGATCAGGGGATCTCGCAGGCCATTCAATGTCACCGTTACGTGAAATAATGCGTCTTCCAAACAATTGACGAACTACTGCCATCGAATGCCGAGCAGCGTGTGACGTGGCTCCGTCCTGCTGAAACCACATGTTTTCCATGTTAAGATTAAGCTCGTACGGTGTCGGTGTAAAGAATGTTTGAAGCATTTCAACGTATCGAGCGGATGTTACTGTCGCTGCACTACCATCCTCACGCGCAGAAAAATAAGGGCCGATAACACCATGACATGATACAGCACACCATATTGTGACCCTGTCGTTATGTAGTGGTCGTCGGTGTAACTCACAAGGATTGTCCTGGGCCCAATAACGAAAATTCTGTTTGTTTACGAAACCGTTCAGGTGGAAATGGGCTCCGTCTGATATTCATATGTTACCAACGAAATTCGCGTCCTCGTTAATTTTAGCCAATATCTGCCTACTAAACTCCATACGTGACGCTGGGTCTCGTTCATGTAATCGTTGCACAATCTACAACTTATAGCGATGGAAATATAATTCGTGCAGTATTCTTTGTAAGCTTCGTCGCTTAATCACTAGCGTAGATGCATGCTGTCGAACGGAGCGGCGACGACTTGATTGCAGCTCTAACAGCCTCAATATTCTCTGGGGTGCGTACCGTTCGAATGCCACCTGGAGCTTTCTTTTACAAGACAGATCCTGTTTCTTCAAAATTACGCGCCCACGTTGTAATCGCACGCGCAGATGGGACACGTCCGTGACGTCCAAGCTGGTAATGCTGTCGAAATATTCTCTCCGCGGCAGTCGCACTATCACCATTTTTATAAAACGCGCTCACAGCTACTGCACGTTCCGCACCAGTCCAACGATCCATGATTACTAAGTGGCAATGCGTTCACAACAATTGTGCGACGTTACGAACAACGTTCAAAATTTCCCGTTACCCTGCGCCACCCTGTATATACATATTACACACGTTTAGTACTCTTAAACGGATACGACAATTAATGAGGCTAAAAATGCGAATATACTCAAATACTTCATATTTAAACCATTTTCCGCTGCGAAAATTAAAAGACGAGGGCAAGGGTGGTTTTTCTTGAACTATTAGAAATTCTTAAGCTCACGCATCTTCAGTCACATGTTTATACAATAAAATTTTAACATTACATTTAACATATACAAGACAGTTGTATAATTTAACTACGTACTTTCAGATATGTCCTATATATTCACGTTTAAGTTTTGTTTTATTTCCAGTGGTTCTAATTTAATTACTAACGTATCTATATCTTGCACCAAACGATCTAAACAGATATGTTCTTTTACGTTTCAGATGCCAACCTTATCCCATCATCTAAAAGTCTAACAATGCCATGGCAGCATGGATGGCGAAAATCGGATAATTCTCAACGTTGGAGGTATAAGGTACGAGACCTATAAGGCTACGTTGAAGAAGATACCAGCTACGAGATTGTCGAGATTGACGGAAGCTCTGGCTAACTACGATCCAATATTGAATGAATATTTTTTCGACCGACATCCGGGGGTGTTTGCGCAAATTTTGAATTATTACAGGTAACGTATGGGTATGGCATTAATAATAGCTGTCTAACCCTCCAGTTTAATGACAGAAGTACTGATCATAAATGATAATAGATCGAGGATGTACTCTTAGTGTTATTCGTATCGGACATATAGGAACAAGTTAATGTTGTTGGGATGATAATCTTCCTACTTGAATCTCTAGTCCATTCACTTTAAGGATGTAGTAGATAGCTACGTATTCTTTCACTTGAGCTCATATATATGTATCTGTTCCATTTACTTTTCTTACCTTTAATCTTGTACACCAACTGATTCTTTCTGTCTATGTCCTTGCTATTTTTGTTATTCCACATCTTTCTTGTGCTGCCTTTAGGATGTTGTTTTTGAATCTTTTCCATTTGTCTTTCGCTATTTCGTTTAGATCTCTTGTTGTCAGTTCAGTGGTCTTGTATTGGTAATTCTCTGGTATTTCTTTAGCTTACAGCATTTTATTGTTTCTTTCGTCTTGTTTGTACTTCCCATAATCTCTATCCATTGCAGGCAATGGTTGCTTCCTATTTCTGAATTTGCTTGAATTTTAACATCTTTTATCTTTTCCCAGTTTTCAGAATTTAGCGGACGTCTTTATGCCTAAATTTTGTATTTATTATAATCATGTCGTTTTCAATGCACATATCTATTATACTTCTATTCTATTATTCTAAGATTTTACTACAAATTTATAAAATTTTAATTATCCAAATCGAATCTAAAATGAATCCATGGACTCATCAACAAAACAACTACTCAATCCAGCAAATTAGGACATCGTAAAACTTACCTCAAACTGTTACCAAAACAATTCCCATCCTCCAACTTACCCCCTATCATTGACCTTCTTCTTCTCTGCAATAACAGTTCGTATTGAATTTCAAAATAGACCGTAACTTTTCCGCATCTTGTTTTACGAAGGAAGTCGACCCTTTTTGTGTATTATTTGGAATGAGATGGCACAAACGTTATGAGAATCTCGAAAGATTTCCGTATTGTAAAAGAGGACGAATGTCAATATCGAACTTTAAAATTGTTAGGAAAACAACGTCGAAATTGTGTTATCTTTGATTTTCATTTCAAGATGCGTAATATTTCATTGTGATTCCGGGAAGAACGTGGATTGAAATATAGATCGTAATAAAAACGGTGAATAGCTGTGAGCGAGTTTGAAACAAAGTATGTTCTAAAGTTGGTTTGGGTGAATAGAGTGAGTTTGTTTGCGAAATAAATAAGACTACGTAACACATGGGCTGAAAAGTCCCGGGCCTAACACATAGATGACGCTAGTTTTATTGCAGTCACCTTTCTCTCAGTTAGTACTAACCTTCAAAAGACAGCTGTTAAAATTTCATGATATTCTATTCATTAGTTTGTGAGTTATTGTGCTAAGAGTCACGCTACTTTTGTTATTTTCAAAACAATGGATCAAAAACAATTTCGTGTTTTAATTCTACGCTGCTTCTTGATGGGAAAAAATACCGTTCAAGCGAAGCAATGGCTTGAAAAGTGATATGGGGACTCCGCTCCATCAGAAACAACAATAAAACGTTGGTTTGCTGACTTTAAACGTGGTCGTAGAGACACCGATGATGCACAACGCAGTGGACGTCCAAATGAGGCGGTAACACCAGAAAACATCAAAAAAATCCACAAAATCGTTTTGAATGATCGAAAAATGAAGTTGCGTGAGTTAGCTGACATCGTAAAGATATCAAAAGAACGTATTGGCTTTATATTGCATGAACATTTGACTATGAGAAAGCTCTGTTCAAAGTGGGTGCCGCGTTTGCTCACTGTTGACCAAAAAATTTTTGAGTCGATATGTGACAATGGATGAAACATGGATCCATCACTTCACTCCGGAATCAAAACGATCGTCATCTGAGTGGACAGCAACTGGCGAACCTCGCCCAAAGCGCCCGAAAGCACAACAATCGGCTGGAAAGGTTATGGTCTCGGTATTTTGGGATGTACGTGGTGTAATATTCATCGACTATCTTGAGAAAGGAAATACCATCAACAGTGAATATTATATAGCGTCATTGGAGCGTTTGAAGGCCGAAATTGCAAAGAAACGACCGCATATGGCAAAGAAAATAATTTTGTTTCATCAAGGCAACGCACCGTGTCACAAGTCAATCAAAACAATGGCAAAACTACATGAATTGAACTTCGAATTGCTCCCACATCCACCGTATTCGCGAGATTATTCCACCTTGGCTATTTTGTACAATAATTTGATTTTTACCACCAACAAATCCACTAATACATCCCTTAAGCTAGCTCTAATTGATTTCATATTCTCGGCATTCAACGTCGAACTTGTTCGGGGATTTCCAATGGGGTTAGTCCCAATTTCACGTTCGGGATTTTTTACCAACAACCTAGTAAAGCCACGAACAAATAACAAAAGGGGTGTTGTAAAGAGGGTTGTCACGTTCTAGGCCTCGAGTATCCATTTACGCACGTTCCATTTTCATCCTCTAATAGATATGGGGATACTTTATACAGAATATAATTAACAAAACTATGGTTTTGAAATTTGGTAAATAGTACAGGGTGGCGCAGGGGAACGGAACCGTGTTACCGACTGGTCGGTAACACGGTTGACAATGGGAGCCCACGTGCTTTCGACACGCTGCGTTCTGCATAATTAATAAATTTGTGTGAGTGGAGTTTACTGCTATACCTGTGAATTGTACATACACACAGTCCTTGCAATCGTCATTTTCTACACAAAGGTTATCTACTTTATGCGGCAAGTTCTTATATTCATTCACTAGCCATTTGGACAATTTGTATGTTGGAGAATCAATGCCGGATACTATAGGTCTCATGGAATTACCTGGTTTGTGAATTTTTGGAAGACAATACATTTTTGGAATGTATTGTACATCCACACAGTCCTTGCAATCATCATTTCTATTACTTCTAACTAACAAATCTAGAAAGGTTTCCGTTTCATAGGTGAATTTAGTAAGTGAAAATTTTAAATTTAGCTGTTCTATAAATCTGGTTATTGAGCATTTCCTCGTGTCAAAGATGCAGAAAATGTCTTCAACGTATCTAATCCAGTGCCATGGGAAGTAAGCCAAAGTGCTCTTAAGGTCAGTTCTAAATTTACTCATAGAAATAGTTATCTATGAAAGGGAACAGGCTGTTATCCATTGTGATTCCTTTAGTTTGTTGGTAAAAAGTTTGGTTCCAAGCAAGTCTAGTCAAGGAAATTAAACAAACAATCTCCTTACTATCCATTTGGTTATCAAACAAAAGCTTGCCTAAATAATCCAAAATTACATGGACCGGGACGCTAGAAAAGTCCTCAATTTTCTTAATGAAGTCGTAAGAATTTTTAGCTGCCAAATCAGGTATTTGTACTGGTAAGCTATTAAAATAGCAAACAATCAAATGGAATGCAGATAAGTTGGACCATTAATCTTGAAGACGATGGGTCTCATTTTTACTCCCAGTTTATGCACCTTAGAAAAACAGTACATTCTTGGTTTCTACGGGATTTGATACAGTTATAGTACCGTAGAATATAAATAGTCTAATTTTAGTTCAATATTACTGTTGGAGATGATACTTTGGTTGTCGAAACGTGCATCTAGTCTTTTAGTGAAGTGTTGTGGTTATAGAGACATTGATTTATACCAAATATTGAACTTAATTTGAGTTTATGTTAAAAAAAATCTCATGTATGATGGATTTGCCAGACAGATAATTTAAAGACACATTCAACTATATAACATGTTATAGCCCTGATGTGTACCAACTTTGACAAATTCGGCAGATGAATGGTTTGCTTTAAACATACATATGTATTTTTTATAGGGTATCAGCCACCTAAATTACTTTCGAAATATTTATTAATAACACGACGACCTATTTATTCCTACAAATACATTTCAAAAACATTATACTGAGTTTTCCGAAAATCCAGTCCAAACACGCATGTATTTAACAGTAAATATTTTAATCGCTTTAAAGAATAACCTCTATATTTAACTGTATCTATTATTGTCTTTGAAAAAAAAAATTAAATTATATATAGAGCAAATCCCTCTTTCATAAAAGGACAAAAAAATAAATAAAAGAACCCTAAGCGAATTTAGGTTCAGGTGTTAAGCAACGTTACCTAATTAACATTGCAATTTTTACCTTAACATTTGTACGTCACGTATTTCTTTTACAGGACCGGCAAACTACATTACCCAACAAACGTTTGCGGCCCCCTCTTCGAAGAGGAGTTAGAATTTTGGGGTCTCGATTCGAATCAAGTAGAACCCTGCTGTTGGAGCACCTACAGCATCCACAGGGACACCCAGGTATGTACCATTTTTCTAAACTTTAACGGGAAAGATAATTTAATGAACTTGAACGGATATCTAAAAATAGAAATCTAATTTTCAACTAGTTGTTTTCGCAAAAGGTTTTTATTTCAACGCGTAAGCTCTAAAATTGTTTGTCAAGTCGCTGTACGCCGGACAAAGGTCTATTAATACAGAAAATTTGAATGAATGACTTGATGGCTTTTCGGAAATCGACCGTAAAATCATCGTAGACAAAAGATGTAACTATGCAGAGGACATAGAGACGATTATTTTGTTTCTAGCGGTAAAAATAAATCGAAACAGGACGCGTCCCCATGTGAATCGTTCAAATAAGCAAGACGTTTCGAGATATAGGTGTTAAAATCGTCTTATATTAGATTCAATTGTAATATTAGTTTGTGCTAGGATTGTTGATTCTGTGTAATGATAATCCGGTGCTGATGACTATGTTTTTGGCGGTATATTTCTTTAAAATTGAAGGTGTTATTGTCCAAAATTAGGTGCGGTTTCAATTTTTTGAAACAGCAAAAGAAATTACAGCTGAAGTGGTGAATTTTTGAAAGAAAGGTTAAGAGTTAAAGGTCGTTTGATGTTGATGATCTGATTTTTAACCATTAGACATTTATCGAGAATGTTTTGGTTTAGAAAGGTTCTAAGAATCGTCCCAATATAGTGTAAGTGACGTATGTTGGCTATAAAGAAATCCGGGAGACATTAGATTTTGCTTAGAAAGTAGGGGTTGCTTGCTTTAGATCAATATCCAACTGATTTCTTTTCGGTGTATATGTAACTGGTGTAGGTGACTTATTTTTGGGTTACATGCAGCTGGTGTGAGTGTCAAAAGCTGAAGCATAAGGATTCCAGACTAATACCAAGGTCAATTAAAAGCCTCAAGTTACTGTAACTACAATAGAGGCATTGTTACAATAGATTTTCTAGATTGTAGTGACTATATGCACCTGTGCAATAGTAATAGTGGCAGTAGTAATAACAGTAATGATTTTTATTGGTTTTTATAAAAGAAATGTTTTAGTTACCAAACTAAGAAATTACAAGTCTTTGAATGTCGGTGCGTGGCACTGGATGTCTTCAGCCTACTTTTCGTAAGATGGTGTATAATTACCAAGTGCTAATCGCAAGCATGATGGCATATCTTTGTCAGTTAGTTGATTGCGGTATTTTGACTTAATTATTTTCATTCGAGAAAATGGAGACTCGCCCAAATAAGTTGACCCAAACATTGCTGTTAACTGGAGGGCAACTTGCCTTAGATTCGGATATTTATCTTCAGATATAAAAGATTAGAATTTTGCATCAGATGCTGTGGCTTTAAGACGTGTATCTGAGGTAATCTGCGCTACTTCATTTTGAACAGAAGATGAGTCCACGTTAAACTGACTTTCTATTTCGGTAGCAGATTTCTCAATGTTTTTACAGGATAAAGTTGAGATATTTGTCAATTAACTAGAATCATGAAAACATCTTTCAAATTCACTTAAAATATTTGTTAATCCTCTCTCATAAATATCAAAATTCAACTCAGGAATCCTTGCTTCAAAAGACGTAAAACATTTGAACTTTTTAATGCGTTTATTGCGATAAACATCTCCGTAATAGTTCTTTCTTGATCTAGCAGCTCCAAATTAATAGTGTTTAAATGCAATGTGACGCTCCTTAAAGATGCTAAATTATTCAGCCATTCTTCGAATCCATGTTGATTTTCGAAAATTATAGAAAACGGTTTATATTGAGAATATATGTAAGGATAAGGACACACTTCTAGGATTCGTCTTTTTTACGGATTGGGGTTAATCGGACGATTGAAAAATTAAGCATGCAATCCGAAGGTATTATAAAAAAAAGAGGCGCATAACCTTTTGCTAAAAAATTGGGAGAGTTATCGTGTCCCATAATGTAAATGTTTCTAGTTTTTCAATTCCAACTCCATAAGAAGAATTAGAAGCGAATCTGATAAAGAAGACGATGGTGTTACATTCTGATTGTAATTTATCTCGACAGAATCAAAATATCCACCAACAGCATTCACAAATAACAGGTGGGGTAGTGAAATTATCGTCAGCGTTGTTCCTTTCCATTTCTTATGTAGTTGGTTGTCCGTCAGTAGTCTACGGCTTTTACCATCATTAGCAGGAGTGAAAGCCCCAAGAGTTCCCAAAAGTAATGCTGCGTTACCTTCGGTTGTATCAGGAGATATCCCTTGCAATTTAGTAATATGTGAAGCTATGTCTTCAAACCATTGTTGGACCTATTCCATTTAACGTTTCGATAGATAGAACAATTTTCAAATGCACTTTATCAGGAACAATACTAGGAAGGTGACCTGAAATGTTTCCGGAATCGGTATTGGTATGGTTTCTTATTCACACTTTTCGTTGCAGTCTCCTCGAAGATCAATACACTTTATAAAACGGTGCTTCAGTCTCTTCAAACCGTCGGAAAAGTAGGATGTTTCGCGGTTTGCAAAGTAGCCATCCGTAGCGGCGATGATCTCCTCATTTGAGGCAAATCTCTTTCTTCCCCAGTGACTTTTTCAGGTTTGGGAATAGGAAAAAAGTCGCTGAGGGCTGGGGGAAGATGAGAGACTAATTCGTAACGCAACTCGTTCGATTTGGACACGACGATGCGAGATGAATGACCCGGTGCATTGCCGTGGTGGAAAAGCACCTTTCCGCTTGAAACGTTTCTCCTTCAATACTGCATCGAATCGGGTCAATAAATCCCCGTCCTTCCCTTTTGCAGATACTCGATGGAACGGTCTCTGCTTTCTTCGGAGCCGATTCGCCCGGAAAGTCTACTGTTTCGACTGTTCCTTGGTCTTCGGTACGTAATGGTGGATCCAAGTCTCATCCACGGTTACGAAACGCATAAAGAAAACCATGGAATGCGTTGGATCCTGGCTAGATACTCCTCCGAAACGGTTACTCGATTTGGTCTTTGCTCCGGTGCTTTTTCATACCCAAAATTTCGTCTAGGATATGGCCAACGCGTTCTTCTAAGGCCTCTGTTGTCTCCGCTGTCTCTTTCAGCTTCAATCGGCGATCGGTTAACACGACATGAATCTTGTTGACCATTTCATCGTTGTTAGCGGTTTTTGGGCGTCCACTGCGTGATTCCGCGCTTATGCTTGTGTGAGCCACGTTTGAGTTCGCTTACCCAGAAGCTGATGGTCGAAAATGATGGAATACATCCCCCATGAATCTGTAGCAAAATATTTCGGATTTCTGTAGCCGTTTTGTCAGCCAGTGTTTTATCACTGGACGAAATTCGATTTTTTCCATTTTTGCAGAACACCATGACTTGCTACACAAAACACACTCTTAAACAGCAACTATTGACAGTAGACGTCTGAAATTTTCACAGTTCCCATAAAAAAGGTTGTCCTTGGCGACCAATGAATCCTCTTCAAGCTGTATTCGAAAGTACCTTTGAGTTTCTTTGCATTCTTAATAGGTAGAAGATGGTTTCTATTGTACCGGCACAACAAACATTTGTTATATATTTCTAACATATATAACAAATGTTTAAATCTAACATTTATTGTATAAAGAATGTGTCTTCTGAATATGATTTTACAATAGAGGTAGGTAGGTTTTTCTATGGCAAAAGAATTTATGGTGATAGTACTCAGCCCTGCGCAACATATTAAACCAGCCAGCCCACCTGGAATTGTAAGAAATCTGGTCATATTTAGGTGTTCCGCGAATGAATCTAAGGCAGAAGCTTTCTATGTGCTCAATTCTATCCTTGTCCAGAAAATATTCCTGCAAACACCAATGACCAACACAAACCCCTATTTAATTGTGTATCCAAGAAATCCTTGCTGCCATACAAAACTTTTAGGTTACGAGGGCGACCTAAAATGTTTCCGGAACCGACAAGAAAAACACGGTATGGATGTGGTTTTTTATTTTTATTTTTCGATGTAGTCTCCTCGAAAGTCAATACACTTTCTCAAATGGTGCTCCAGTCTCTTCAAGCCTTCGGTAAAGTAAGATGCTTCAAGGTCTGGAAAATTACGACCTGTAGCGGCGATGACCGCCTCATTTGAGGCAAATCTCTTTCCTCCCAGTGATTTTGCAGGTTCAGGAATAGGAAAAAGTTGCTGGGGGCTAGGTCCGGTGAATATGAGAGACTAATTCGTAGCGTAACTCATTCAATTTGGACACGACGATGCGGGATGAATGAGCCGGTATCGTGGTGAAAAATCAGTTTCTTCCGCTGCAAACAAGGCCGTTTCTCCTTCAATACTGCACCGAATCGAGTGAATAAATCGCTGCAGTGTTGCCTCGTGATCTTCCGTCCCTTCTGCAGATAGTCGATAGAGATGACACCTTGGGAATTCCAAAATATGGTCGCCATGACCTTTCCGGCCGATGGAACTGTATCTTCTTTCTTTGCAGCCGATTCACCCGGAAATTGCTTCGACTGTTCCTTAGCTTCCGATATGTAGTGGTGGATCCAAGTCTCATCGACGGTTACGAGGCGAAACATTTGTTATCTCTGCTTGATTTGATTGATGCTGAAAGGCCCAGAAGTTAACTACAAACGCGTTCGACAGTTTGAGGGTTCTAAACCGTATGTATACAACTAACTGCTGAATTCATTGAAGGAGATCAGAAGAGAAAAGGATACGAAGGCTTAGTCAATATTGCAGATGTTTAGCCTAACTAATTTAAATGTGTTACCGCCTCATTTGGACGTCCACTGCGTTCTGCATCATCGGTGTCTCTACGACCACGCTTGAAGTCAGCAAACCAACATTTTATTGTTGTTTCTGATGGAGCGGAGTCCCCATAACACTTTTCAAGCCATTGCTTCGCTTGAACGGTATTTTCTCCCAACAAGAAGCAGTGTAAAATTAAAACGCGAAATTGTTTTTGATCCATTGTTTTGAAAATAACCAAAGTAGCGTGACTCTTAGCACAATAACGCACAAACTAATGAATAGGATATCATGAAATTTTAACAGCTGTCTCTTGAAGGTTAGTACTAACTGAGAGAAAGGTGTCTGCAATAGAACTAGCGTCATCTATGTGTTAGGCCCGGGACTTTTCAGCCCATGTGTTATGTACCTAACAAGTAAGCGAAATTAAGTACGGGTATATTATTTTTAGGTATAGGAAAACTTGAATTGATTTAGTCGACTGTATAATCAAGTCTGAATTGAAATTCCCAACTGTAGATTGTAGTGATGTAGAACTCATATTGTTTGATTTAGATGTGTACAAAAAACAATACCGTGTTGATTTTAGAACACTCAAACCCATTTGAAGCTTCCCGAATTGAACTCGTTAAATTTATTTACACTACATCGTCGGAATCGAAATTACGTTCCGAATTGTTTTCGAAACGATCGTGCAACGTAAATTGCGTAACGGTAGCGTGTGAAATTCTAATTCGGTAACGCACAACATTGACAGAGGTACGAAATTAAGTGCTGAAAGCATCGTTGGTTCTCGACTAAATCATAGTTCGTCTAGTTTCCCCCTCTCCTCGATTTACTAGATGCGCGTGTGTTGGAGGGAATTTGTGGATCTCTAGTGTAAATCCTTAATCGTCTGTGGTGGAATTTTTCAATGAAAAGCGGAAGTCGAAGGTGTAATTTGCATTTGCTGAGGATCGTTGACCGTTATATGCATTGTTTGACCGACTTGGAGGAATTCTCTTGTACGTGATGGTTATGCAATATTGCGTTTGAATGGTCTAGTTGTGGCAGGTAGTGTTGTCATGAATATTTAAGGCGTCTTCTTTTAAAATAGTAATACGCTGGCAACAAAGTTAAATATATAAATGAAACATTATTCCTTTAATATAATTATTATGTAACATTTTAAAATAAGTGGAGTTTTCGTAAAATGTATATTACTATAATTATTATGGTATGGCCACATGAGGAGAATGGTACAGCACAGACCACCACAGAAGGCTTGGAAATGGGAGTCTGCTAATAGAAGGAAAAAAGGAAGACCAAGAAGGAGTTAAAGAAGCTCTCCATAAAATAAACTAAGTCGTTCTTATGTATCTGTGGAACGATGTTCCTAAGGTTACCATTATTGCCTCGAAGAAAGACTAACATAACCCCAAAAATGCGCATGTAAAATAAAATTCATATAAAATAAACAACTTTCACAAAAAACCATTAACAATTTTCAATATTAATTTATTATTGGTAATTTGACAATAAATATTCATGTAAAACTCTCCATACGTATTGGTGTTCATCAAACTATCGATTCAAAACCAAGCGCGATCAAACGAGGAAGCTCCATTCGACTCCCTAGCGTATAGGTAATTATAATTAGGGTTCGAAGTCAAGGCAATCAGAATTCTGGTACGATTCATGCCGGGGATTTGACGTTTACATTTCAAAATTAAAGCGCATTCAAAGGGAGTCTACAGAAAGGACCAAGAGACGATGCGAATAGCGAAGACGGTCAGAAGCGGGAAAGGAGATGGAGGAATACCGTTGGATCTGTCACAGGATATGTAGAGATTGCTTTGCACGTGATTACGTGTCGTGACAAAGGTCTAATTAATCGATACGACGAAGTCACTATTCGCGAGAAATTAGGTATTCGAATTTCTGAACTTTCTCTTTAATTGTTTTGGTGTGGGTCGGATGCTGGTCGTGCTATCGAATGTAAAGAATCTTTCGACACGAAAGTGTGGGGTGACGCAATGGGTATTGATGTTTTTTAGAGGGTTATTACGGATATACAAACGAAAGTATCCGGGTAAAAACACACGTTTTTATTGAAATTAAATGTTTTCCAAAATTGTGTAAAAGAAAGTTTTGTCTTCTATCAGAATACATACATTACCGCTCAAAAGTGTTTAGGCACTCTCACTGACAGCAAAAATGTATAAAAACACAGCAAAAATGTTAATAATATTTATTTTTTATGTACAGATACACGTACATGAATAAAAATATATTAAATAAATGTGAAAATTAAAACGTTTAATTTAAATTTTGCTTTCATCTATGTGACCTCCTCTTGATTTAATAATTGCAGCACACAATCGAGGCATTCTCGCAATAAGTTTTGCCAGAGTTTCTTGTGTTATTGAGGTCCAACTCGATTGCAATTTGTTCCACACGTCAGTAGCTGATGTCGGAGCCGATTTCCGTACTTCCCGATCTAGTTCTTCCTATAGTAACTCGATTGGATTCAAGTCGGGGCTCTGGGGAGGCCATTCCATAATTTTGAGAGTTCCTTCCTCTTCTAAATGGCGTAAATAGTCTTTACATAATTTAGAGGAATGTTTTGGGTCATTATCTTGCTGGAAGATAAAATTTCGACCCAAAAGTCGAATTCCGGAAGGTATTGCGTGGTTCTCCAAAATTTCGCGGTAGCCTTCTTTTTTTAATATACCGTCAATTTTCACAATGTTCCCTACACTAGTGCCAGCAAAACAGCCCCAAATGATGATAGAACCTCCACCATGCTTCACGGTAGCAGCAATACACTCTTCTCTGGCACGTTCACCCACAGATCTTCTTACGAATATGCGTCTTCGGGTTCCGAACAGCTCAAATTTGGATTCATCCGTCCATAGGACGTTGTTCCACTCTTCTATGGTCCAGTGTTGGTGTTCACGAGCCCATTTAAGTCGCTTTTGCTTGTTTTGTTTGCGTAGTAATGGCTTTTTCATCGCAATACGTCCATGGAGCCCGGCTTTCTGTAGGCGACGTTTGACTGTAGAAACACTGACTAGTTTTTGGCGACCAACATTTAATTCTGCGGTGATTTCCGGGGCTGTTTTGCGTCTATTTAACTTGCTGGTAACCACTATTCTGCGATCATCTGCAGATGTTGTCGCTTTTGGCCTTCCACTCCGTCTTTTATTAAGAAAACTGCCAGTTTCCCGATATTTTTTTACGTTATAGTCAACCGTAGCGTGGTATGTTTTCATTCTTTTGGCAATTTGTCGATTACTTATGCTACTTTTATGGTAAGCTATTATAAGCGCACGTGTTTCCGTACTAATTTCTCTTCGCGGAGGCATTTTAAAGAATTCTCATACGATATTTCGCTCCGACGTGAATAAAGTAAATACCACACTGCAACTGACCATAGGTTACAGATTTCACTATAATCTTCTAGAAAGGTAATTTAAACATTATTACCTACAATCTAACAGATGACTAAATTTACCCAGTAAATTCAGAGGGATTGTTATTGTAATTGCACCACAATAAACAGTTTATGGTAATCCGACCAAGTGCAGGTAAATGATAGTAAACCTTATGCGATACAATGGGTGTTTATCTTATTGAAGTACATTTTAAATACGTATTTCATTTTATTATAATGTTTTTTTGGTAAACATAATACTATATGAATAATCCATGAAAACAGAGGTGCCTAAACACATTTGAGCGGCTGTGTATGTTTCGAAATAGAAAAGCTTCTTTCAACATCCACAGATGTAATTGGTGCATCTTTTAACTTACATTCTAAACTAAAATTAAAGTCGAATCGTTTACTGTTTCACCTTCCAAAACTTTCTCTCTCCAATTTCACATACCCCGCATTTTTATTTATCACTCTTTTAAATTTGTCGCATATAGAATTACCTATTGCATCCTTAACCTTCTTACTTACACAGCATGTCAAATTCGTCTACTATTTCGACTGATTCCGAGAGCGACATTCCTTGTGTTTCTAGTTTACGAATTGAACTCGAAACAAAGCTATAATTTGACTTAATATACAAAAGGTTTTGTAGCAATTCTGTTGATGTTTTGCTGTGTTAATCTTTTTACAGTTTTCTAGAGCAATGAAGTCAGCAGTAATTTCAAGAATTACATATTTTATTCCTTCAAAATTATCGGCGTAAAAAATTGCAGCGTCTAACCATGTACCCCGTAATATCGTAATAATCGGTTCAGGAGGCAACTTAACACCGGGAAGTCGCTCCTTATAAAATTGGATTCGTAAAGGTGCTTTTAAAAATACTTTTTTTGCGCGACTTTTATCATGAATGGTGCAGCGTCGGACAACATTATGTAACACATGTACTTAAAGAAATCAATAATTCACAGTAGCAAAAGTTGTTTATACTGTTAACAAGAGATATGAGTACGAGGTATGTTACCTGGGAATATTTCTGAATATTATGTCCAGAGTTGAGATGATTTAGGTTTAAATCGGAATCGGTGGTACATATCCTGGTCGAAATTTTTCTTGTTCAGTTGACTGAGACCCATAATTTGTTGCGAAAATGGTCTGCTTGTCTACTTGATCACCTAATTCTTATCCTGAACAGTTCTAACAATAAAGGAAATATCACCAAAACCGATTTAAACTAAATCAAAAAAGAATAATTCACAGGCATAGCACTAAACTCCACTCACACAAATTTATTAATTATGCGGAACGCTGCGTTTCGAGAGCATGTAGGCTCTCATTGTCAACCGTGTTACCGACTGAATGTAAACACTGTATCACACATGCAAATTATTTTCTACCCAGAGTCTAAAATTTCTAAAACATATGACTATTTACAATCTACTCGGTGGTCTAATGCCTATTTTCGGGGAAGACTGGATCGATAGCGAATCATATCTTTCTTAGGGCCTATGGTAATAAATCAATCAGACTCGAGTGTGGAATTGGGGGTGGTTCTCTGTTCAATAAGTTTCCGTTCTTTTTCATACATATCGTTTCGTACGCGTCTAATTCTCTGTACGAGTTTACGTTTTTAAGTAGTGTCAGATTTTTTAAATCAATCTTATGTCCGGATTTTACCATATGCTCTGCTACGCTTGATAGTTCTGGTTTGTCGAAACGATAGTGTCTAATATGTTCTTTGGACCTCGTTTCGATACTCCTTTTCGTTTGTCCAATATAATTTAATCAATAAACTTATTGAACAGAGAACCACCCGCAATTGCACACTCGAGTCCGATTGATTTATTACAATAGGCCCTGTTAAAGATACGGTTCGCCTTCGGTCCATCCTTCCCCGAAAATAGAGAAGAGAGAAAACATTAGACCGCCGAGTAGACTGTAAATAGTCATATGTTTTAGAAATTTTAGAGCCTGCGTAGAAAATAATTTGCATGTATGATACAGTTTTTACATTCAGTTGGTAACACGGTTGACAATGAAATCCCACGTGCTCTCGAAACGCTGCGTTCCGCATAATTAATAAATTTGTGCAAGTGGAGTTTACTGCTATACCTGTGAATTGTACATCCACACAGTCCTTGCAATCGTCAATTCAAAAAAGAATACTTTTCTATGAGAATCTTACACAATACGCTCCTGAAATCACTAGCACCACTCCAAAACGATTACTTAAATGTAAAAGGAATTATGTAGAAGCAATTCATATAACACTAACAACTTCAAATCCTCCGCAACAAGTTCATCGTCATTTCAAAGGGTTTCGAGCTCTTATCAGAGTTCTATAGTGTAATTCGCTTACCCCACACATAATTTAATAACGAGACTTGCTGCTTCATAACCGTATATACCAGCTGAAACCGCTGACTATATCGAGAAGACCGCATCCGCGTAGGACTGATAATAAGGGCTCCCGAAAGCGAGAACTGAGAACCCTTCTCGTTGACGATCTTTCGTTGTACGTAATCTAATTCCTCGTGAAATTTGTACGAGATGGGAACGACTTTTGAACTCGCGAGGTGTGACGTTAGCTTGCAACGATGGTATTTGAAGAAGATTATGTGTAGTTACCTGTTAGGTTTGAAATATCTAATTTAAAACGGGATTTCCATGTGGAACGTATGCATTGTCGTTTATAAGTCTAACGAAGGATAGAAACTAGTTTTTATTCCAACTGGAGTAAACCCATTAAGATGAAATTTTATCACAACTTCTCGACGAGATAGGTGCCATAAATACTCGACCTGATATAGAAAAAATGAAATGTGAAACAATTTGAATACAATCTAATTAATAATTCGATACCCTCGTAAAAATAATCTCAAGTTTCTCCATCAAAAGGTTCTATAACAACTAGAAAAATACTTCCAAAAATACATAGGTAATTTTTGATAATACGGGGGTGGGAGATGATTTACAAATTGCACAAAATTTCAACAAATTTTTTTAAAAGGCACAGATGATATAATCCGAAATATATCAAAGATAACAGTTACGATACCTGTATGCATACATGAAAGAAACTATAATAAATTTTCAAAATTTCGCAGTGTAACTTTGAATGGCATCAAAACTATAATTAACACGTTGAAAAATACTGGTGACGTAACTGGTGATGGACTAACGACCAAAATTATTAAGGATGCTACTCAGATGTCTGCGAATAGAATTCTTGGCATAGTGAATGCTTCACTCGATACAGGTACATTTCCGGAAAACCGGAAAACATCGTTCGTTCTTCCAATTCCCAAAGTGGCAGGGGCCAAAGTATGCGAGGAATTCAGGCCTATTAATATTGTACCAAGTTACGAAGAAGTTCTAGAACTGTGCTTAAAAGACCATGATTTTTGTGAGCGAAACAATGTGATTTATCATAATCAATCAGGATTCAGAAGAGGTCATTCATATGAAACTGTTATTGTGGATATATGTCACAAGTGACTGCAAGATCGATAAGGGAAATGTTGTGATGGCTGTGTTTTTGGAATTCCGTAAGGCTTTTGAAACTATTGATAAAAAATTATCAATAAATAAATTAGAAACGTTATGGTGTTTGTGACAAAGTTAAGGACTGGTTTGATTCATATTTAAATAATAACACATGGGCTGAAAAGTCTCGGACCTAACACATAGATGACGCTAGTTTTATTGCAGTCACCCTTCTCTCAGTTAGTACTAACCTTCAAAAGACAGCTGTTAAAATTTCATGATATTCTATTCATTAATTTGTGAGTTATTGTGCTAAGAGTCACGCTACTTTTGTTATTTTCAAAACAATGGATCAAAAACAATTTCGTGTTTTAATTTTACACTGCTTCTTGATGGGAAAAAATACCGTTCAAGCGAAGCAATGGCTTGAAAAGTGTTATGGGGACTTCGCTCCATCAGAAACAACAATAAAACGTTGGTTTGCTGACTTGAAACATGGTCGTAGAGACACCGATGATGCAGAACGCAGTGGACGTCCAAATGAGACGGTAACACCAGAAAACATCAAAGAAATCCACAAAATCGTTTTGAATGATCGAAAAGTGAAGTTGCGTGAGTTAGCTGACATCGTAAAGATATCAAAAGAACGTATTGGCTTTATATTGCATGAGCATTTGACTATGAGAAAGCTCTGTTCAAAGTGGGTGCCGCGTTTGCTCACTGTTGACCAAAAACAAGAACGTGTTGATGATTCTGAGCAGTGTTTGGCCATGTTTAAACGTAACAAACCGGAATTTTTGCGTCGATATGTGACAATGGATGAAACATGGATTCATCACTTCACTCCGGAATCAAAACGATCGTCATCTAAGTGGACAGCAACTGGTGAACCTCGTCCAAAGCGCCCGAAAGCACAACAATCGGCTGGAAAGGTTATGGCCTCGGTATTTTGCGATGTGCGTGGTGTAATATTCATCGACTATCTTGAGAATGGAGATACCATCAACTGTGAATATTATATAGCGTTATTGGAGCGTTTGAAGGCCGAAATTGCAAAGAAACGACCGCATATGGCAAAGAAAAAAAATTTCTTTCATCAAGACAACGCACCGTGTCACAAGTCAATCAAAACAATGTCAAAACTACATGAATTGAACTTCAAATTCCTCCCACATCCACCGTATTCGCCAGATTTGGCTCCCAGCGACTACTGGCTGTTCGCAGACCTCAAAAAATGAGGAGGTTATCGCTGATACTGAGGCCTATTTTGAGGCAAAAGATAAATCGTTCTACGAAAGTGGTAATGAAATGTTAGACCGGCGCTGGAATGATTGCGTTGCTCTTGATGGAGATTACGTTGATGAATAAAGCTAATTTTGAACCAAAAAAAACGTGTTTTCTTTGTTATGCCCGGGACTTTTCAGCCCATGTGTTAGAACTCAAAAAGTGAAATATAACAATAAGATATCAGATAGTTTAAATACAAACAATGGTGTTCCGCAAGGACGGTGTTAGGTCCTTTATTGTTTAACTTATATGTTAATGATTTATTGTTGACAATTGAAGGCTATAATATGTGTATGTTTACGGATGATAGTAGTGTTGGCGACATGACGAGGACTATGCATACTATGACGAAGCTCGAATACGCTTGAAGCTGTATAAGCCTGTCAAGTTAAGAATTTATAGCGCCTACTTCGTATATTACTAACGACGTTGAATTTTTCGATATTCCATCCTTCACTCCCTACAGAAAAAAATATTGTCGCCAGTCATATGTCGCCTTAGCATTTTCTAAAACATAAAACCCCGCTAGTGTCGACGCAATTTCAATTTACTCTCGATAAACTGGTACGATCTATACAAATACTGGAGGTGGATATTGTTCACGATATTCCCGACAGACCTACACGCAGACACGAAAGTCAAATAAATGAAATTCACTCCATTTACCGCTTTGATCTTTAACATAACGTTACCTACACAAATTATTCCACCAACAATACGAATATGGGAGCGTGTGAGAGATACCCTGTTGCTTTAAACTTACGTTTAATAAAAGGAACTGTACGTATGTGGCTTGTTTTTTGAAAGGTATGGTGAAATTAATGTATACGTAGCGTTTCGATTGTCTTTTTGACTTTTGACCTTTGTACAAGGGTTTGTTGTATGAATTCGCATGTAAATGTTACTGACAGATAATTAATATCAAATGTCCTTACGATCTTATATTTATTATAATCTAGTATGTGGGTGAAATAAATATGCAAGCTGGTAAACAATGTGAAGAAATGGATTTTTGAAGATATTTTACGAGGGCAATCTGAAATGTTTCCGGAATCGGCAAGAGATGGCGCAGTGGATTCATTGGTCGGCAAGAACAATCTTTTTTATAGCAACTGTGAAAATTTCAGCACGTCTATTCTCAATAATTGTTTTTTAAAACTGTGTTTTGTGTAGAAAGTCAGGTGGTTTCGCAAAGCGGCCGCAGAAATTCGAAATATTTTGCTAGAGGTTGATGGCAGATGTACTCCATCATTTTCGACCATTAGCTTCTGGGTGAGAAAGTTCAAACGTGGCCGCATAAGCACAAGTGACGAACCACGTAGTGTACGCCCAAGAATCGCTACTAATGATGAAATGGTGGACAAGCTTCGTTATTTCGTGCTAGCCGATCGCTGATTGAAGCTGAAAGAGATAGCAGAGACAATAGACATCTTAGAAGAACGGGTTGGCTATACTCTATACGAAATTTTGTGTGTGAAAAAGCTTTCGGCGCGATGGGTACCCGTTTGCTCACACCGGAGCAAAAACGAAATCGGATGACCGTTTCGGAAGAGTATCTGGCCAGGATCCAACGCAATCCAAGATATTTCTTCATGCATCTCGTAACAGTGGATGAGACTTGGATCCACCACTACATACCGGAGACCAAGGAACAATCGAAACAGTGAACTTTTCCGGGCGAATCGGTTCCGAAGAAAGCAAAGACCGTTCCAGAGATTTATTCACCCGATTCGACGCAGTATTGAAGGAGAAACGGTCTCGCTTGCAGCGGAAAAAAAGTGTTCTTCCACCACTACAACGCACCGGCTCATTCATTCCGCATCGTCGTATCCGAATTGAATGAGTTGCGCCGCGAATTAGTCTCTCATTCTTCATATTCACCAGACCTAGCGCCCAGCGACTTTTTCCTATTCCCAAATCTGAGAAAATCGCTGGGGAGGAAAGAGATTTGCCTCAAATGAAGAGGTCATCGTCGCTGCAGATGGTTATTTTGCAAACCTCGAAACATCCTACATCGAAAAATAAAATTAAACGACGTCGAGTCCGGGAACATTTCAGGTCGCCCTCGTACACACCAGGCGTAGCATACATCAACGCAACTAAGCCCGTAGATGGTGTGTGCTTGTTTGTCTATTTGAATCGACTCCTTGATGTTTGAGAGATGTTTGTTTGTATTGAATTTTTTGTGCTATTTAAATGTCATGTTTTGTATATATTTTAATTCTTTCTCTGAGAGAATAGCGCTGTATATTTTTGTTTCTATATTATTAATATGTGTATTAGGTTCTGCAGTACATATATTTGTAAAGATAGTAACGGATTCCCGCTCTCATGACTCTATTTATAAATTTCTCTGGCAACACATTATACCTTCATTCCCAACAAGGTCATAAAATTGCGTTTAGATATTAGCTTACGAATATTAAAATTAAGAACATAGGAAACATATTGTTCTAAATTTATCCTCACTTTTATGAAACATCCATTTATTTTCATTTGAAGTTCCATCTGTTAGCAAAAAAGGCGGAGTTAATAATGCAATAAAATAACTCTCATCTTGCTAAAAACAACGAAATATTTCAATTTTACGCGATCCACCAGACCTTTAGTTGTCTGCATTGCCCGAAATGAGCGTAATGAAAATCCCCGGAGAGAATAATTGCGCCCAAAGGACAACATCAACATTTATTCTACTGGAAAAAATGCCGCTGGCGTTGACCGAAAATGATGTTTAGCTTTGTAACGGGGCTTTGTAGAGCATTTAATGGATTTTTCCCGCATACTGGTAGTGCAATAAAAAAAACAAATGAAGAGAGTATGAAAGTAAATAATGATTAAGCCTGCTGAAAAGAGTGCACACTCTGGCGGCGATTATATATTTCGAAAACGGTCGGAGATACTCCAAGTCGCGATTCATAGGTGTATTGTTGGTATGTGTACGAGTGTCGGATCAGATTGGTGATGACTAGAGACCGGATTATATGCAAAGAAAAACTGGAATATATGCGCATATATATGCATCGATTTTTGGGAGAATATGCATAAACCTGGGGCATAACACATGGGCTGAAAAGTCCCGGGCCTAACACATAGATGACGCTAGTTTTATTGCACTCGCCTTTCTCTCATTTAGTACTAACCTTCAAAAGACAGCTGTTAAAATTTCATGATATTCTGTTCATTAGTTTGTGAGTTATTGTGCCAAGAGTCACGCTACTTTTGTTATTTTCAAAACAATGGATCAAAAACAATTTCGTGTTTTAATTTTACACTGCTTCTTGATGGGAAAAAATACCGTTCAAGCGAAGCAATGGCTTGAAAAGTGTTATGGGGACTCCGCTCCATCAGAAACAACAATAAAACGTTGGTTTGCTGACTTCAAACGTGGTCGAGACACCGATGATGCAGAACGCAGTGGACGTCCAAATGAGGCGGTAACACCAGAAAACATCAAAAAAATCCACAAAATCGTTTTGAAAGATCGAAAATTGAAGTTTCGTGATTTAGCTGACATCGTAAAGATATCAAAAGAACGTATTGGCTTTATATTGCATGAGCATTTGACTATGAGAAAGCTCTGTTCAAAGTGGGTGCTGCGTTTGCCACCGTTGACCAAAAACAAGAACGTGTTGATGATTCTGAGTAGTGTTTGGCCATGTTTAAACGTAACAAACCGGAATTTTTGCGCTCATGGCATTCTGGTTTGGAAATTCTTGAACGGAAACATAATACTCTAAATTTGACTCGCAAACTTTACTATTTTGTGTACAAGATTTAATGATATTAAATAGAAATAATTCTTCATTTTTCTTTTCGTTTCAGGCTACCCTAGCCATTCTAGACAAGTTAGATCTGGACTCGGAGAAGCCTAGCGATGAAGAGGTAGCTAGACTGTTCGGATATGAGGACGCTTATCATACCGGAACGCTTACTAAGTGGCAGAAATTCAAGCCGAAGATTTGGGCACTCTTTGACGAACCCTACTCATCAACTTTGGCTAAGGTATCCCTGCCTTATATGTTGAGAACCGTACATAATATTTTTCATATAAATGGAATAGCACCTCGGTTCTATTTTGTTGGTTGTCGGAACTCCGAGGTGACGATTAATAGGAACGGACGGGGGGTATTCGTATTGCGACGTTAGAGGTGAAATTCTTCGATCGTCGCAAGACGGAGGGAAGCGAAAGCATTTGCCAAAAACGCTTTCATTGATCAAGAACGGCAGTTAGATGTTCGAAGGCGATCAGATACCGCCCTAGTTCTTGATATGATAAAACCGAGTACCATGAAGATTTTACAAAACCATTCCGAAAACCAAAATTGGTTAAATTTAGGCGATTTGATTTCGCATATCTTCTTTAATTTTTTTGTTTGTATTAGGGGGTGTATGAAAAGTTTTTACTAACTATGTGAGACATCCACGATATTTGCGTTTAGAAAAGACAGTCTGAGACATGGAGAAAATGTCTAGAAAACAAAATTTCTTTCTATTTGAAAGAGTATTTCTTAAATTACTTTTTTATGTAGTTACTACCACTGCTCAGGAATTTGTCATTGTGAAAAACCAATTTTTCTATATCCTCTTTATAAAAAAAAGTGTCGACATTGAAAACAGTCTGTGCAGAAGATATCGTATTCGCGGACTGAAATCGCCCGTCGAGGATTCAATCGCGTCAATAGAAACAAACATTAAAAACTTAGATGTAGCTACAAAAGACTTCGTTAGAAACGCGTGCAAAATTCAGATTTCTAGGAATTTAGAAAATCATAAAAATTGCGGCCAAGATAGGAGGAATTTAGGAATTATTAAAAGTCTGAGAAATAAAAATTGTTTTTACCTTAAAGCAGATAAAGGAAATAAAATAGTCATTCTGGACAAACCGGATTATTATAATCGCGTCAACACTATGTTAGCGTCAGGACCGTACAGAGAATTAAAGAAAAACCCCCTACCGTCAATGATTAGAATCACTAAAGATACTATTAAGGACTGTCCCAACTTAATCAATAATAACCTGAAATTCAAAATAACAAATTCAAACCCTACCATTCCAAAAATGTATTGTCTTCCAAAAATTCACAAACCAGGTAATTCCATGAGACCTATAGTATCCGGCATTGATTCTCCAACATACAAATTGTCCAAATGGCTAGTGAATGAATATAAGAACTTGCCCCATAAAGTAGATAACCCATGTGTAGAAAACTCTGTAGATTTTGCAAATAAAATTGAAAAGACTGAATTAAAAGATGGGGAAATCCTTGTATCATTCGACGTTTGTTCACTTTTCCCAAGCGTACCAATTCCGGAAACTCTGGAGTATTTGGTTGAAATTTTGAAATTAAATAACGTAGATGACGTGAAAACCGCGGAATATAAAAGGTTAACTAAATTATGCATGTCACAAAATTGTTTTCAAATAGGCGGAAAATGGTTCGAACAGGTGGAAGGCACGGCGATGGGTAATCCTTTATCTCCTTTTATTGCGAACCTTTTCATGAGCAAATTTGAAACGAACCTGAAAAAAGAAACCAAATATTTCCCGAGAATTTGGCTTAGGTACGTAGATGATATTTTCGCGGTGTTTGATACCAACAAAGGAAACATACAAGATTTTCTAGCAGAACTGAACTCAAAATTTACCACGATCAAGTTTACTATTGAAGAAGAAGTGAACAATCGCCTTCCGTTTCTAGATACTCTAGTCATACGCAACAACAACAAATTAGAAATAGACATCTACAGAAAAGAAACTAATTCCAACAGATTCATCACGGTTGATTCGTACCATTGCGAACATCAAAAAATGTCCGCGATTAGTTTTCTGGTCAATAGACTCGTCAGATTTCCGCTAAACAAGAGCAGGTACGACAAAGAATTAAAGTATATCAAAGATGTAGCGAGGTACAATGGTTTCTCTTCTATGGATGTCGACCGTATTTTAAGGAAGGTCCAATACAAACAACACATCAGAAATTCCACGACCTTGACATCAACAAACACCGGTAATAAGAAATTTATAACTCTTCCTTTTCACCCAACAGTAAAAGGGTTAAGTAAAATTTTCCGTCAACTAAAAATGAACGTGTCTTTTGTGTCAAAAAACAACTTAAAGAATCTCTTAGGGAATCCCAAAGATAAACCGGAGATGATAAAAAGGTCTGGAATATACCAAATCGCATGCAATGATTGTGAGAAAGTTTATATTGGACAAACAAAAAGGAGTATCGAAACGAGGTTCAAAGAACATATTAGACACTATCGTTTCGACAAACCAGAACTATCAAGCGTAGCAGAGTATATGGTAAAATCCGGACATAAGATTGATTTAAAAAATCTTACATTACTTAAAAACGTAAACTCGTACGAAACGATATGTATGAAAAAGAACGGAAACTTATTGAACAGAGAACCACCCCCAATTACACACTCGAGTCTGATTGATTTATTACCATAGGCCCTGTTAAAGATACGGTTCGCTTTCGGTCCATTCTTCCCCGAAAATAGACATTAGACCACCGAGTAGATTGTAAATATGTTTTAGAAATGTTAGAGCCTGCGTAGAAAATAGTTTGCATGTGTGATACAGTTTTTACATTCAGTCGGTAACACGGTTGACAATGAGAGCCCACATGCTCTCGAAACGCTGCGTTCCGCATAATTAATAGATTTGTGTGAGTGGAGTTTACTGCTATACCTGTGAATTGTACATCCACACAGTCCTTGCAATCGTCAATTTGGAATCTTATCTCTAGACATTATTATTGCGAACCGTGTGCTTTCACCAATTTTCTCATTAACTTTTCCGAGGAAATCGTCATTGGCAACAGAAGCCCACCCATTCTGTGCTTCATTATGAACGTTGCTTCGTCCATCATTGAATTGTGTAATCAACTTTCTTGCCATTCAATTTATCATTACATTCTCACCATAAATCTCTACAGGTGAATGATGAATTTTCGGCTGACTTAATATTCCTTGCGTTCAAACACTGCATTATAGAATATACATCACGGTCGTCAGACTTAGAAACAATCACTAACAAATGTATACACAACACAATCCGGCTGTAATGGCGTCAACTGAAGTGAGTGGGGCAAATCATGTATTTACGGAATTTTATGTAAGTTGCTAACAAAGTCACTATAAACAAAATTAAATAGAGACGACATCGTCAATAAAAAAAAGCATAACTTTCCGTTTTGACCAAGATTATATATTTTTCGAAATTGCATTCATATAAAACCTCCAAAAAGCAAATCTACACCCCTCAGGCACTCAACGTTTTCCCTTCGCAAATAGAAAATCGTCGAATCGCTTTCCAGCGCAGTAGGCGAAAATTACAAGACTTTAAACCGCGCTTATCAATTCATCCGGATCTTTTAGCGTTAAGCATTTATATGTTTGGCTAAAGATAACCCCGAGAGAGAGAGAAACGGCCTCACCCACGCCGAATATTCGACAAACCAACCACTCCACACGGTCACGGTCTACTTCCGGAGCAACATTTACGCAAATATCGTGGGCTATGATGACGCTTGAGAAGTGGAAGCTGGCGCCACCTGTTTAAGAACGATAAATATTCAAAGGAAGGATTTGCGTGCTGGCGTCATGGTGATATTTGGTCTTCGCTTAGACCTGTTGGTCCGGTTGAGGGTGGTAGGTGATGAAGTTTGCGAATGGGGTATCCTCCATATAGAGTACCACTCTTTATTACATTAATATACATTCGGGGAATAGGTTTAACCTTACAAGAGGAAATTGAATCAACAATAAGGTTACGGGAATTTCATAGTATACAGTGCCCTCTAGCGGGGAGATTTTATTGTGAATGTGACGGATTGGAATTCTTATTTTTCGTAGAGCTTTTTGGAATTGGTAGTTGATATGTGAAGCATGAAATAGGTTTAGCACAACATAAAGAGTGTTTCAATAATTACTAAATTATCAAATTTAAAAATTTTCGATCCAAAATTACCATTAATAATACAAACTGATGCTAGCCAAAAGGGCCTGGTACGATGTTTATTGCAAAAGGGTCATTCAGTCGCATTTTGCTCCAGAAGTCTAGCGGAAACTGAAGTAAGATATGCTCAAATAGGTGAAAAAATTTTAGGCATATGTTTTGCACTAAAAAAATTCCACGACTTTATTTATGGACAAGAAATAACAGTTATTACTATATAAACCACTAGTTGCTGTTTGTGGTAAAGATTTTTATAAAGTTACATCTAGATTACGAAGATTCAGTTCTCGATCACAATATTAATGTTGAATACTTACCTGGTAAATTCATGCACGTTATAGACCTTTTATCCAGTTCATTTATTAAACACCACCACACAGACAGATCAGAGGATTTCGCTGTAATACATTCCTTGGGTTTAGAAATACCAATATCAGCAAAGACTTTAAAATTCTTGAAATTAAACACTAAGGAATATGATACATTAAAACAAGTAATAATCCGTTTTAACAATGGTTGGCTGAATTATCTAAAAGCTTGGAAACACCATAGTAATCATTCAGAAGCGTCTGTATTATTTAAATTGGCATTTTGACATAAACCTGCAACTTCAGATAACCCCACAGCCAGAAGTCCAAAGGTGCTAAATCGGAAGAACGTGGCGGCCAATTCTGGTCGTCAAATCGGGAAATGGCACTACCAGAAACAAACTCGTGCAAGACAGTCGATGGTTGACGGGCATGACATGTGGTACCGTCCTGCTGAAATCACATGTGAAGAGCAATATTTTGCAATTGATGCTCAAAAATTGCGTTATAATAGCACGGTAACGTTCGCCATTGACTGTTACTACATTATCTTCCTCATCTTCAAAGAAATATGGTCTAATTATTTCTCCAGGCTACAATTATTCGTGGATTTTCTGAGTCCCTAATGCGGCAGTTTTGCTGATTGGCGAAGCCATGGAGATGAAAATGGATCTCATCACCGAAAATGATTTTGTTTGAAAAATCGGGATTTACATGTGTTTGCTTAAGGATCTAATTGGTGACCTCTCTTCTCTGTGCATGGTCTGTTGGCAGAAGTTTGTGATACTTTAGAGTTTTGCTATTCACGTCAAGATATGGTCCAACTAACTTCATCCGTACTATAAATATGTCCCTATGAGAATCCTATAGTTTCCTTATAAAACTCTACCTTAAGGAACGAAATTTAGACTTAGGAAGTTTTTTATCGTCCCCCATTTCTGTGCGAGCTAAACTATAAAATCTAAATTGCAGTTGGTGAAAACTCACGTTAGACACAGGCTGCGAATTATAAAGATCCTACGAAGAAAGGTTAAAATTCGTTAGGTTTAACATAAAGTCAACACCTTGTCAACACCAGTTCAAAAGAAACGATTTTAAACCCACTCCGTAAGATTTTGAATAAGTTCCCATTGAAGCACTTCTTGTTCGAGAAACAAATTTCAAGCTAATTAGAGTGAGGACCCTTTTCAAACAAAGAAGACCTCTTTACAATCTAAAATTTAATTCTAAATCTAATATTCCTCTCCCTCAACATCTACCCCGAGTCTCAGGTGAAGTATTACGTTACAAAATTCAGACGTTTACCCGTCCACCGCGCCGGAATACAGGTAGGCGAATATTTTAAAAGGAAATCGAATTACAGTTAATCTTCTCCAATTTCCATTCTCCTTTCGCCGTAAATGGATATCTTCAAATGAAGTTTTAATAACGTTAGGCGAGCATCTGAAGTTTTAATTGGAGTTTCATGCGCTCTATTTAAAAAAAAAACTTCCTATTATGATGCACTTGTTTAATTACTTAACTTGAATAACTTGGTAACGTTTCGTAAAAGCAAGTAAATAATTTTTTACACAAAATGAATGAATTGCGAGGTGATAAAGTTTCTCTCGAAAGTTTTTCAAGTTACAATGGCTTATTCGACGAAACAGCGTATTTGTATCAAGTTTTGGTTTAAACTCGGTGAAATAACCGTCATCAAGTCTTTAGTGACGTGTTAACTGGTCGAATTCACGTAGCACAAATTGAATAAACTAGACCATTCTACGGATGTAACACAGTAAAAATTAAAATAAATTTTTAAATCAATTAAGGGATTAGCTTTGTAACTTCTATAATGCTATCGAACTTTTGTATTAAGTCAGTGCTTTTTGCACCGTCTACGTGATGCAGTAACATACGAGGGCCATTCTGAAAGTAAAGAACGCTTTGTTTTCACACGTAACCGCGTCCCCACACCACCACCATTATTACTGGTTAGTCGTACGACTTTAAAATTTGTGACAAAATTGACGATCTCGCCAAGTGTAAGGTGCACAGTATTTTCCACTTTTTAAAGTCACAAAAAGTTCGACCCATCAAAATTTGTAGACAGATAACCGAGGTTTACGGTAATGTGATGAATTGTGTTTTTTCCTTTTTATAGCGGTTTGGAAACAGTTAGTTTTGCATTCTACCGCATTCCAATCTCCGAGATGCTCTATCCCTAAAACCATCTTCACCCAGTCCTCTCTTCTGCATAGCTTTTTCCCAACTCCTTCTTGGTCTTTATTCTTCCTTCTATTAGCAAGTTTCCAATTCCAAATCTTTTGTTTTGCATTTCGCAGATCGTTGCCGGCGTCTCAGTGTTTTTCATCTGCGTGTCAGTGGTGTCCTTCTGTCTGAAGACGCATCCCGCGTTGAAGGAAGCGTGTAATACCACCAGGAATTGGGCTAACGATACCGTCGTCCAGTGTCCTAGACCGCTGTCGATCTTCCTCTATGTGGAGCATATCTGTAACGCTTGGTTTACGTTCGAGTTGGTGGTACGTCTTATAGTAAGTACAGTGAAAGTTTAAGTTTGATTTTATTTTAAAAATTTTGCCTTCGATTCATGGATATTTACAGAATCTATACGTTTATAATAGTGTAATTGTAATACACAAACATATATATTACTAATACTAATTGCGTTTGTAGTAAAATTACGTTATTTTTGTTGCTTTGCTGTAGTTATTGAATAATGGCCGAAAAAATTATCTAATTTATTGAATATACCAAACGTGTTGTCAGATACATTTTTACAACATTAAAGGACATACCTTCACAACTTTATGGTGTTCTAAATGCTTCAATTTGGTGGTAAGTACTAGTCAACGCCTCTGAAGCTGTAAATACTACATCTATATCATAGGTGTAACATAAAAATATAAAAAAGGAACCAATTTTTAGGATATACACCTATTACAATTAAATTGCTTTCTAATTTTGAAAACGACCAAATTAGCAAATAGTCCAATGTCAAAGGTTTAAAAGCCCAAATGGTCTAAGTTGTCAAATGATGAAATATCCAAATGGTTAAATCTTTAACTGTCAAATGGTTACAATAACCAACCGTCCAAATGATCAATTCCCCAGATGCCCAAGTGGTCAAATATTCAAATGATCGTCCCTCTATAAATTTTCTTTATCCTTTTTTTGAAAAATTTCGCTTATCATCCATGACTTTTTGTTAGCTTCGTCATCATTACAATGAAATGACATGTTCAAATGGTTATATGTCTAATTGTCAGATGATGATAAATGACCTAATGTTCAAATGGTCTAATGTCCAAATACCCTAGTGGTCAAATGTCCAAATAGTAAAAATGGTCAAATGATCATCCTTCTATCAATTTTCTTAATCCAGTCTTTAAGAATTTCGCTTGTCATCCATGATTCTTCGTTGACTTCGTGATCTACCCTTAATGGTTTTAGACCCTTTGGACGTCGAAGAGATTTACTCTTACCAATTAAAAAAAATTGCAGTTGCTTTCTGATACAGCTGACATAATTGATATCCGTTTTTACCAGCTTTTACTCCAAAACAGTTGTCATAATTATAATGAAATTGTTTTCTAATTTTGAAAACGACCAACTGTGCAAATGGTCTAATGTTCAAAAGTTCAAATGGTCAAAAGTCTAAATAGTGTAAGTCGCCAAATGACGAAATGTCCAACATGGTTATATGTCTAACTGTTAAATTGAGAAAATTACCTAATGTGCAAATGTTCTAAATGTCTAAATACCCAAATAGTCAAAATGGCCAAATTGTCGTCCCTTTATCAATTTTCTTAATCCATTTCTTAAGAATTTCGCTTGTCATCCATGGCTTTTTGTTAGCTTCGTGATCTACCCTTAATGGTTTAAGACCCTTCAGACGTGGACGAGATTTACTTTCGCCAATTAAAAGAATTTGCAGTTACTTTCTGATACAGCTAACATAATTGTTGTCCGTTCTTACTGGTCTTTACTCCAAAATAATTGTAATTTCTTTTTATAAAAGGTTGTATCGGAAACCGCTCAGTTTCAATGCAATTAAAACAAATTTTCGGTTTGTATTTTTTCTGTTTCGAGGTGGTTTCCTGCAAAAGTACCTAATTTTTCTTTTAATAACGTCTCTGATATTAGAAGATGGCATTCACGGATTCATCCTAATAAATGCGTCTTCTTCAGACTTTTTACAACGGGGATTACAATTTCGTTTTATAAAAGTAACAGTAATGGGAACAATTCCAAACCGTTTCACCATTTCCGTCGCTACCCTTTTTTTTCAATTTCTTCAACAACTTTAAGTTAATAACAATTTATTGTAGTTTTTTTCTTACATACTTTCCCCTATTCAACAGCAATTTTAATAAAATAATACCTCCACTAAATTATTTTATTATGTTCGTAAATACAGTCCCAAATAACTCCCAACTCTTACTACCGGTAAACATGTGTTAATTTTCATCAAATCTTCAGTCCCATTCGAAATTTAACATCATTAACATTTCGCAGTTATCTATCAACTACAATACCTCCTTTCAAATTTACGGAGTAATTTTCTAGAAACACTGCAATTTAGTCGTAACAATCGGAGTCAATTAGTAACGATTTCAATTAAATCCCCTCCCTTCTCTTCTCTTTCAAGCTTTATCTGTGCGTTGAATTTCGAAAATACCATCAGCGGGGATAGCAATACCACAGGCACGAATGAAAAACAAAAACCCTCGACTCCGTCGACGCGAAAATGAATTAAAATAGAAAATCCCCAGTTATTCGTTGAAAATAATGTAGTAGTTTGAATAATTCGTTCGAAAAGCCAGTTAGTGTTGGTTTCATGTACGTTTTGGCACTGACAAATCCCATCAGCGAGTCTGGATTAAAAATAATTGGTCGCGTTATTTGAAAAATTTATAGCAAAGGACAAGGAGGCGCATTCATATATAATGGTTGCATAATATAAATTCCTTTGTAGTGTCAGATTTACTTGTCGTATAATTGTTTTATTTATGAATACCGAAATAAAAGGACGACCGATGTCTTTTTAAAAGCGGAATTTATCTGTTCGAAAGTGATATAATTAACTGAAACCGTAATAAATTAGAAAATAAAAAAAACAAACGTTTGAAATTCATACGACATCGTTACAATCTAAGTGACAAAGGTTTAGATGTGTTAATCGTTGAATTTAATGAAACTTTGCCGCGTTATAGATCTCGTGTATTGCTTAATCGTGCCTTTTTGAGATGTATATTTATTGGATGAAATTTGCCCTCGAAATTCAACTTAAATTTCGTTTTTTATGATCTCTTTCGGCTGATGTTGATACATATGTACGTATAGTGTGTTAGGATACAGACGGAACAACGCATAGTAGGGTCAAATGTTCGATACGCGGAAAAAATTCAATATCTACAGAATATTTACAGGTATCGCAGTAAACTCAATTCCACACAAATTAATTAATTATTCGGAACGCAGCGTTTCGAGAACACGTGGACTCCAATTGTCAACCGTGTTATCGACTGAATGTAAAAACTGTATCACACATGCAAATTACTTCCTACGCAGGCTTTAAAATTTCTTAAAACATGTGCCTATTTACAATCTAATGGATGGTCTGGGGTATGTGTGTAGTTTCAGAAAAGGATGGAAACGAGCCAAATCATTAACAGGGCCTTATGGTAATAAATCAATCAGACTCGAGTGTGCAATTAGGGGTGGTTTCTGTTTCTTTTTTTCATAAATATCGTTTGATACTCATCTAACTCTCTATACGAGTTTACGTTTTCAAGAAGTTTAAGATTTTTTAAATCAATTTTATGTCCGGATTTTATCATATGCTCTGCTACGCTTGATAAATCTGGTTTGTCGAAACGATAATGTCTAATATGTTCTTTGAACCTCGTTTCAATACTCCTTTTTGTTTCTCCAATATAAACTTTATCACATGCACATGTAATACTAATAATAGTTATAACCACCAATAATTTAGCCAAACTGTTACTGATGCAACATCAATTCAAGGGATTCTTCACTGATGGGATGGTGTTTCTTTTTAGGCTCAGGCCTCAGGTCTGTAATGTACGGATCTGACGACTCGAGCAACGTATGAAATACATCCTAGTTTATGGGTGTAGGGGAATATATCCTTGAAAAGTGAAGCCTATAATATTTGTAGTCTTTACGTCTGCCTCCATGAGCTTCTTTTGACAGTAACTCAACCGGCAATGCTGCAGGTATTATAATGCGGAAATTGAGGGTGTTGTGATCGATCTTGTTTACATAACACATGGGCTGAAAAGTCACGGGCCTAACAAAGAAAACACGGTTTTTTTGGTTCGAAATTAGCTTTATTCATCAATGTAATCTCCATCAAGAGCAACGCAATCATTCCAGCACCGCTCTAACATTTCAATACCACTTTAGTAGGACGATTTATCTTTTGCCTCAAAATAGGCCTCAGTTTCAGTGATAACCTCTTCATTCGTGCGAAATTTCTTACCGGCGAGCATTTTTTTGAGGTCTGCGAACAACCAGTAGTCGCTGGGAGCCAAATCTGGCGAATGCGGTGGATGTGGGAGCAATTCGAAGTTCAATTCATGTGGTTTTGCTATTGTTTTAATTGACTTGTGACACGGTGCGTTGTCTTGATGAAACAAAATTCTTTGCTATATGCGGTCATTTCTTTGCAATTTCGGCCTTCAAACGCTCCAATAACGCTATATAATATTCACTGTTGATGGTATTTCCTTTCTCAAGATAGTCGATGAATATTACACCACGCACATCCCAAAATACCGAGGCCATAACCTTCCCAGCCGATTGTTGTGCTTTCGGGCGCTTTGGACGAGGTTCACCAGTTGCTGTCCACTCAGATGACGATCGTTTTGATTCCGAAGTGAAGTGATGGATCCATGTTTCATCCGTTGTCACATATGGACGCAAAAATTCCGGTTTGTTACGTTTAAACAGGGCTAAATACTGCTCAGAATCATCAACAAGGTCTTGTTTTTGGTCAATAGTGAGCAAACGCGGCACCCACTCTGAACAGAGCTTTCTCATAGTCAAATGCTCACGCAATATAAAGCCAATACGTTCTTTTGATATCTTTACGATGTCAGCTAACTCACGCAACTTCACTTTTCGATCATTCGAAACGATTTTGTGGATTTCTTTGATGTTTTCTGGTGTTACCGCCTCTTTTGGACGTCCACTGTATTCTGCATCATCGGTGTCTCTACGACCACGTTTGAAGTCAGCAAATCAACGTTTTATTGTTCTTTTTGATGGAGCGAAATTGTTTTTGATCCATTGTTTTGAAAATAACAAAAGTAGCGTGACTCTTAGCACAATAACTCACAAACTAATGAATAGAATATCATGAAATTTTAACAGCTGTCTTTTAAAGGTTAGTACTAACTGAGAGAAAGGTGGCTGCAATAAAACTAGCGTCGTCTATGTATTAGGTCCGGGACTTTTCAGCCCATGTGTTACATACATTTAAAATACCAGGGTGGACCTCTATGCTGTATCATAAAGAAACTGCAGATCCACCCATAGTTACCGTAATATCTTTACGAATTTGAATTGGCGTCATGTCCTTTTTCTGGAGGTATCTTCTTACGGTTATTTGTTCTACAAGATACATTTTTATGAAGAATCACGACATACAATTCAAGAATTAGCCACAGCACAACAACACTTTGAGGTACAAAGTTGATATTATGTAGATATGATTTATAAATGTCAGTTAACTAAATGTCAAAAACATGAATCGATCAACCAATTAGAAGTAGGTTTGTCTAAAAGTTCGTATTATTTATCAACCCTGTCTCCAGATGCATTCAAGTTCAATAGACAACCTGGTAAAGGTATAATACGAATGCATTTCTCTTGCATCCAGTCTTTCACACAATGGTAACTGTGATGATTTACGATCTTTAACGTGTTTAAAGAAACTTCGAGAAATTGAGGGTGTTGTAATCGATCCTATTTACATACATACATTTAAAATATGTCATACAGCACAATAAGCATTAGATATTAAAATCGATAGCAAAAAAACTTCTTATATTAGCTGCCATTTTAAATTTTATTTAAATAATTTTTGATCCATATATATGCATATCATTTCATTGACTGCGTATTTGTCGTGTGTTAATAAATAAAAAAAAAAACAACTTCTCGTCCTACCTGAAAGAATACGATGCGTTCATTAAATGTGGAGATCCAGTGTCGACTTCGATTACGTCAGAAAGCTTTTAACTTGAGCTCTACTAACAGCCTTCGTTCAGTGCAAGACGATTACTCCGCCTACATATTGTAGTTACCTTGTAATCCCTACCTTCTTCTACTGAAACGTAGAAGATACGCCGTCAACAAAGAAAGGAGAACAACACCGAGGTTACTAGAACTGTTAGCATGTTAGGTATTCGCGGTTGATGGAGGTGTCTCGTTAAGAGAGATGATAGGTCATTAGTGTTGTCGTTCAGAGTAGACGGAAAATAAGAAGATGAGGGCTGTAGACGAGAATAAGACCATGTGTTTGGATACAGGGTGTACTGGTAATCTAAGAACAACGGTTTCAATTTTAATTGTTTATGGCAATTACGATTTTTACCTGACTCTTCCATGTTTCTTTTTTCTTTTTGTTTCATTTTTAATAACACATGGGCTGAAAAGTCCCGGGCCTAACACATAGATGACGCTAGTTTTATTGCAGTCACCTTTCTCTTCGTTAGTACTAACCTTCAAAAGAGAGCGGTTAAAATTTCATGATATTCTATTCATTAGTTTGTGAGTTATTGTGCTAAGAGTCACGCTACTTTTGTTATTTTCAAAACAATGGATCAAAAACAATTTCGTGTTTTAATTTTACACTGCTTCTTGATGGGAAAAATACCGTTCAAGCGAAGCAATGGCTTGAAAAGTGTTATGGGGACTCCGCTCCATCAGAAACAACAATAAAACGTTGGTTTGCTGACTTCAAACGTGGTCGTAGAGACACCGATGATAAGGAACGCAATGGACGTCCAAATGAGGCAGTAACACAAGAAAATATAAACAAAAATCCACAAAATCGTTTTGAATGATCGAAAAGTGAAGTTGCGTGAGTTAGCTGACATCGTAAAGATATCAAAAGAACGTATTGGCTTTATATTGCGTGAGCATTTGACTATGAGAAAGCGCCGTTCAAAGTGGGTGCCGCGTTTGCACACTGTTGACCAAAAACAAGAACATGTTGATGATTCTGAGCAGTGTTTGGCCATGTTTAAACGTAACAAACCGGAATTTTTGCGTCGATATGTGACAATGGATGAAACATGGATCCATCACTTCACTCCGGAATCAAAACGATCGTTATCTGAGTGGACAGCAACTGGTGAACCTCGTCCAAAGAGCCCGAAAGCACAACAATCGGCTGGAAAGGTTATGGCCTCGGTATTTTGGGATGTGCGTGGTGTAATAATCATCGACTATCTTGAGAAAGGAAATACCATCAACAGTGAATATTATATAGCGTTATTGGAGCGTTTGAAGGCCAAAATTGCAAAGAAACGACCGCATATGGCAAAGAAAAAAATTTTATTTCATCAAGACAACGCACCGTGTCACAAGTCGATCAAAACAATGGCAAAACTACATGAATTGAACTTCGAATTGCTCCCACATCCACCGTATTCGCCAGATTTGCCGACCTCAAAAGAATGCTCGCCGGTAAGAAATTTCGCACGAATGAAGAGGTTGTCGCTGAAACTGAGGCCTATTTTGAGGCAAAAGATAAATCGCTCTACAAAAGTGGTATTGAAATGTTAGAGCGGCGCTGGAATGATTGCGTTGCTCTTGATGGAGATACGTTGATGAATAAAGCTAGTGTAATTATTACAAGGATCTAGTTGTTGAATTTACCGGTTATAGTTTGAAGCTTTAATTGGTAGATGTTAGACCGCCAAAACTCTTCAGGCTTCGTTCGCATTTCGATTGCCCAAGCCGAAAAACTACGAAAAGCTGCTATCGTAGTCCATCCTTAATTTTAGATAATATACGTCAACAGGAAGATTTTGTCTCTTCTGAAATGCTCTAAATTTGTTTGCCTTTCCAATAACTCCCTGTTTCAGCTTACGAGTGCTGGAGACATTGTACAAGACATGAAAGAAACAGTTCATTCTCGTTAGCATTATAGACCCAATGTAGTATTTCTGCAACTTTTTATTACCTAACAACAGACTCTTTTGGAGATAATTTTTCGCCAACGATTGATATGATTTTTTAAACTTCTTCGGGGATCCACAACCTGTTTCGTTGACAACCAACTTAGCTTTCTCACATATCTTACCAGATATTGAAATGTGCTACGCTCTACATTGTTAAAACCATGCAAAAACGTTCGGCTTCGATATTTTGATTTTGACACGATTTGGAGATGTTTCTTTAATCGTAACTGTTAGCTGTAGATGAGTCATGGGAAGAAATTTCATTTATTCTCCTTTTATTTAATAATCTCATGATCGTCGTTGACGACAACGTTGTGTCCTCGCTTCGCTGTGGCCGAATTGCATGACGCACGTTGCATCCGTTGAAACACTGGAAAGCGAATCTAATGCTCACTGTAGTAAAAACAGTTGTTTGCCGCAAGTCACCCCTGAGCTTCGAAAAACCAACTTGGAACGATGAATAGTCCTCTGCCGAAGCAATGTAAATTCGCCCACAGCACACAAGGCAATTAAATTTTTAACGCAGTCAAATGTCGAATTGTTAGACCATCCTTCCTATAGCCCGGAGCTGAACCTCGACGATTTCTTTACTTTCCGGAAAAATCAAAAACGGATTGCGTGATCAAAGTTCAGTCGTCAGGAAGAACTATTGATGCCTTGAAAAACACAATTTTGACTGTACCAACAAACGAATGGAATAACAGCTTCTTTTTTCGTTCTTTTTTTATTTTTTTATTTCTTTTTTCTCTTACTCTTGCTTCATTTTTATATCTCATCATGACACGGTCCAATTTCGAAAATAACTCGCTTATTACTATTACGGGTTGTTCTTGTACTATGGTACCCTTTCAGTCTCTCAAGATTCATTGAAATCTAAATTTTAGGGTTGCTGTTATTCCCTTCTAAGCTCTGAGAGCTCTGCGAGAAAGAATCCGTGTCACTTTTCCAATTATTAGAAGGTGGTATAAAAGCGCGAAAGACGTTCCGAATCATGGTCTTATAATTAGAAAAGAATTATCCAGCTGATAATAAATGGAACGAAATCTTAAAGACCAATATAATTGATAGTTGATGACCTACGATAAATTTAAATATTGCCAATTTAATTGTAAATTTTTGTCGATCGAAATTCGTACAAAAGGTCCGTTCACAATTAAGCAAAATCAACATCGAATAATTAAAATTACGTCGTTCAAATTTAACCCTTTTCTCGCCAGCGTAATTTTAATAAGAAGAGGAATTTTGATTTAATTAAGAATTTAACGCGTTAGATAAATTGATGGGAATTAAACGAAATTTGATAAAACGATTCCGGGGGAATCTTTCATGAATATTTCGATACATCGAGAGCCAGCTGTCGATATAAAATAAACGGTGCGATAAATCATCTGTTCAGAAATAATTTATTTTAATTAGGTGGCAGTGGCGGTTCGTTTTTGCTCGGCTCTGCCACGAAGATTAATTGCAGTTTGTTTTTGTTACATGGAGGCACACAGAGGCATTAGTTGACCCGATACTCAGTCCCCCTGCGACTGAACTTTGTATATTTCTCCGTGCAGATGTAACCTATTTTGGTTTTATGAAATAACCATCCTAAACACCGGACGTTGCCTGGGTAGTACGTGTTTATTTTTTTTCCAAGGAGCAGAAGCTTTTCGTCATATATCGATGGACTATATCGTGAAATAGAATACGAAGCTGCAGAGAAATCGTATAGATGACAATGAATAACATAATACATATAATATTAAAAAATAAAAAATTAATTTTACATTATTTTGAAAAATAATATCCTATTTTTGTTTGCGTAAATTTTAGAGTTAAAGTACACTAGGGTGACAGAATAAAATAGAGACCAGGTAAAGCGGTATAAATATGTAAACAGCTAAATTCTAAGAACGAATTAAGAACTTTCTCTTGTCATTGCGGTAGGAGTAGATGTATCGGAAGGAATTCGTCATAGTTTAGTATCGTTACAACTCTACCTCGCTTACAAGGTTCGAGTGATATTAGCGACTTCATCCGGAGTCGCAGCGTTGACCAGAGTGAACGCGGCGCTTCGCAACGTGAAATAAGTAAATTTTTAAATATTCCGTTGTCCACAGTTAACCACGTGATTACACAATTTAAACGCAAGGAAAAAACAACAATGGAGCCGAGACCAGGTCGTGCCGGACCTTCTGAAAGAAGTAAAAGGGTTCTTGTGCGCGAAGTGTTAAGAGAACCGCGAAAAAGTACAGCAGTTGCGTGCGGCAACTTCACAGAAAAGTCAGTGCACTGTTCTGCGATACCTCCAGAAAAAACCTCTCCTTACGGCGTTTCAAAAACGACCCCGAGCGTCTTGGGCAATCGAAATGCGAACGAAGCCCGAAGAGTTTTGGCGGTCTGTTATTTTTATCAGACGGAAGCAGATACCGCCAATTCAGTGATAGTGGTCGTACGTGGGTATGGAGACGTTCGTCACAGCAACTGGACGACGAATTTTTGCATCAGACGGTCAATTACGGCGGTGTGGACATCATGGTGTGGGGCGCGATATGGTATGGTGAAAGATCGCAATTAGTAATCTGCGACGGAAATATAAATGCGGCAAAATATATCCAAATATTAACAGAAGGACTACTACCGATATTCGACAGCGCCATTTTATCTAAAGAAGACGCCACTTTTATGGAGGTTGGAGCACTCTGCCACAAAGCTAGAACAACAACCACATGGAAAGAGGAACAGGGGATTCGGATTTTACCATGGCCAGGCCAATCACCAGACATGAATCCGATAGAGAATGTTTGGCACATAATCCAGACAAATATGGCAAAACGACGCCGAAAACCCAGCAATAAGAAAGAACTTGTGGCAGCTGTTACAGAAGAGTGGTTAAATATTCCATAAGACACAATTAATCATTTAATAGATTCTATGCCACGACGACTCGCAGCACTTCACGCAAGTAAAGGTGGATCGACAAAGTATTAGTCTAATTTAAAAAATTTTGTATATATAACGAGAATAGAATCTTTTTTTTAATTAGTAGGTGTCTATTTTATTCTGTCACACTAGTGTATATTCGAATTTAAATTGCTGAGTTGCTGCCATTCCCACCTTATCTCTTTAAATTGTATATTTCGCAGACATAGATAAACATTCATATGTTTGTTTTAAATTTCCTCACAGAAAAAATAACAATCTTCATTCAAAACGGATTCCTAATTATGAATTCCACAGAAACAAAAACAACAACGTCCTTTCTTTTATTTACAATTTCGTATTCATTACATCGCCTTCTCTATCTGAAACTTTCACCGAGCTTTGTGTGGGTGTTATTCCTTTCTTTGTTCTGGGGAATTTAATATCTTAAAGTTTGTCAAGGTTCGTCGAATATCAGAGACTAATAATGCTTATATATTAAAACTTTTTCGCTCCCACCACTTGTTTTTGTGACTGTTACTCCGGAGGAGCCGTAAAAGAAGGTGTAGGTGGCTAATATGTTATATAGCGTAAAAGTAATAATCCTTTTCGTATCCCTCAATCCGTTGGATTTTTTTTTCCTCCAAGCTTTTTAATACCTTCAATTGTCTACCTACGCATTTAATTTTTCGAAAGTTCTCCACGTCGAAGCGTTTTAACAATTCCTTCTGACGAGGTCAATTAAGCGGACAACTCGTCCTGTTGATTTTGATTAAGTAAATTAGTCTGACGATTCGTTAATTCAATTTTCACGACGCTGTATTCGGGTGATAGACGTAAAATTATTTTTTTAATGAGGGAGGTATCCGTGCGGTAAAAACTGAATTAGAGAGGATGAAAATAAAAGCTTTGTAATCATTTTTTTTTAAATACACTGCCCGATTGATTTTAACTTTTGGTTTTGGCACAGAATAACAGAAGGGACAAATTTGTCGGCTTCTTTGATGTTTCTGTGGTAGTTAGTTAGACGCCTTATTGTAAATAACGGAATGGAAGAAAATTCTAACGACAAAATTTAACATTTACTCATACCAAAAACGAAATAAGAACCTAATTCTTCAAAATCGAAGAAGAATGTCTACTATTAACAGTCAATATCGCGAGTCAAATGATCAAAGATAAAGCACGATATCTATCGTATATTTCCCGATTTTAAAGCGACCGATTTTACGACAGCGCAAAGATAAATAGCCTTTATGTAATTCATAAACACCACTCACTTGTAACCTCTTTTTCTAATACATGTACATCAACACATCGTACAGTATTATGATGTGTTACGTTGCTACTAATAACCGGCTAAAAAGAAACGATATTTGATCGAATCCTCATAACGCTTATACAAGGAATTTCGCGCGATCTCTTTTTTCCACACGCGCTAAATAGATCGGGGTAAATATTTACGTTCGACAGCTCGATAAAACCTAATCTTTAGACCCGTATATCGTTCAACACCGACAGATCTTTTAGACGCGAAAGCCGGCGCTGAAAAGATGAATAGAATTAATACCGTGCAAATCTAACGCTGCCGAACTTATTTTGCAGGTTTCGCCGAACATAATAATGTTCGTTACTTCGCCGGTGAATATAATAGACTTCGTGGCAACGCTGAGCTTCTACATCGACTTGGTGCTGATTAAAGAAAACAAATCGGAGCTGTTGGAGTTCTTTAGCATCATACGTATTCTTCGACTGTTCAAGTTAACCCGCCATTCGCCGGGCTTGAAGATCCTCATTCACACCTTCAAGGCGTCCGCGAAGGAGTTGGGATTGTTGGTGTTCTTCTTGGTGTTGGGCATCGTGGTTTTCGCGAGTTTGGTGTATTATGCCGAGAAATTGCAAGTAAGTTAAATGAGAAATCATGAAAGTTATAAAACAGTTTCTTTTCTTTCTTTTTAAAATATTTTCCTAACACATCTCAAGAACTTTTACCCGACGACTATTAATTATTGTATATATCAGTATTCTCCGTTAATAGAAAAATCTACCTGTCTAACCCAACCCAACACTAATCCACACTATTCCATTTGTCTCTAACATCCCCATATCTCTGTCTGCATCCCACTGTTCAGTCGCAAAATAACAGAAGGGACAAATTTGTCGGCTTTTTTTTATGTTAGTGTGGTATTATTTTTTGACATTCAAGATTAAGTGAAGTTAGTTAGACGCCATATTGTAAATAATGGAAGGAAAAACGACAACATTGTAATTATAATTTACTTTATTAATTTGTAAGCAACACGCTTGAAAACAGAGTTTGTAAAGTAAATTATACAACTGTGCTTTTTATTTTAGGAACAACAATAACATTTAGAGAAAATTAGATGTATTGCGAAATTATTTAATTACACATAAAAAGTCCAAAGCACCAAAATGTGTAGGGGCCAGTGCAATCGTTTTACCGGGGATCTAAATCCATAAATTTGGCGCCCAGTTTATACTCACCGGATATGCAATCCGGCAACTTCGGAACGTCCAAAGAATTCCTCTCCCATCGTCTCTAGTAAAGCCAAATTTAACACAGATCGATATTCCAAAACGTACCTTTCCCAGAGCGTCCCAGCGTAATTTATACAACCGTAGCTAACCGCATTTACCATGTAAATTGCCCACTGATTAATGTCAGAATCGGGAATCCCGATAACAAGGTACTCGATAGTTCTACGCCGCCGTTACCTGCTGCGAGGCGTTCGCTAGTTTATTCCATTATTTGCCTGTTTTAATATTTATCGTCGGAGGCGTTAGTCCTGACGCGAAACCGGCATCGCTAAGATCTTTGCTCGGGGGACTCTAAATCGAAGGCCGTCGCTTGAGACTAACAAATAAGATAGGAAAGTTTGGAACTCGAATTGCTCAACTAACTTCGATGATTTAACCGGAGGTTGGAGGTGTTGGTCGTGCGGTTTGTTTGTTTTCTCGTTTGGAACGTGAAAGTAAAAGTGACGGTGAAGGTTTGTAGGTCAAAGTGCGAATTACTAACCGAAAGCTATTTAGATAAAACACTACTCAAAGCCAAAATTATGCTCCGGTTTGTCATGGGCGATTCACCACTAACAATATTAAAAACGAAACACTACGGTATTCATACCAAGGCTGTGTTAGAAACAAGGAAAGTGTAAATAACAAAATGAATTTATTACCAAAAGTTATGCGTAATCACCGTGAAGATTGATCCATTTGTCTACGGACGAGCCTCGTAATGCCCTCTGCATAGAATGTTTTGAAGTTCTTCTGTACTCTGAAAGCTCTGCCCTCTTGATCACTTTTTGATTTCACGAAAAAAGATGAAAGTCGCTTGGCACCAAGTCGGGGATATACTCCACGTGTTCAGAAACTTCCCATTGCAATTGTTCAAGAAGTCGTTGGGTTGCAACAGCAGCGTGGGGGCGTCCATTGTCATGGGTAAAACTTCAGAAACCAGCGTGCCCCTTCTTTTGTTTCGAATGACTCTCTACAATCGTTGTAAAGTCTGATAATAAACAGCTGCATTGATTGTAGTCCCCGATTCCATAAATTCAACAAGTAAAACACCCTTTTATGGTATGTTTACTAACAACGTCATACACTGGGAAGAATATAAGTTTCATAGAAACAGAGTAGTCACTATGGTGCGTAATAGCAAATAAAAATGCTTCAAGTTATTACTAGATGAAAATAAACATAGACCTCTTGAATTATAGAAAAAATTTTAAGAATACTTTTAAAGTCTCACAGCTAAGCAAGGTTAGTGGTGGGCATGAAAACAAAACATTCTTTACTTTTCAAATGGCCCTCGTAAATATAAAAATATAAAAGTGAATGGAAGGGTAAAAATATTTTGAAAAATTCGGGTTACGGGTTAACTTGTTGCGTAACGAACTGAAGAGGAACACAATGTTTGCTAATTGCTCCTTGTAACACATGGGCTGAAAAGTCCCGGGCCTAACAAAGAAAACACGGTTTTTTGGGTTCAAAATTAGCTTTATTCATCAACGTAATCTCGATCAAGAGCAACGCAATCATTCCAGCGCCGCTCTAACATTTCAATACCACTTTTGTAGAACGATTTATCTTTTGCCTCAAAATAAGCCTCAGTTTCGGCGATAATCTCTTCATTCGTGCGAAATTTCTTACCGGCGAGCATTCTTTTGAGGTCTGCGAACAGCCAGTAGACGCTGGGAGCCAAATCTGGCGAATACGGTGGACGTGGGAGCAATTCGAAGTTCAATTCATGTAGTTTTGCAATTGTTTTGATTGATTTGTGACACGGTGAGTTGTCCTGATGAAACAAAAATTTTTTCTTTGCCATAGGCGGTCGTTTCTTTGCAATTTCGGCATTCAAACGCTCCAATAACGCTATATAATATTCACTGTTGATGGTATTTCCTTTCTCAAGATAGTCGATGAATATCACACCACGCATATCCCAAAATACCGAGTCCATAACCTTTCCAGCCGATTGTTGTGCTTTCGGGCGCTTTGGACGAGGTTCACCAGTTGCTGTCCACTCAGATGACGATCGTTTTGATTCCGGAGTGAAGTGATGGATCCATGTTTCATCCATTGTCACATATCGACGCAAAAATTCCGGTTTGTTACGTTTAAACATGGCCAAACACTGCTCAGAATCATCAACACGTTCTTGCTTCTGGTCAACAGTGAACAAACGCGGCACCCACTTTGAACAGAGCTTTCTCATAGTCAAATGCTCATGCAATATAAAGCCAATACGTTCTTTTGATATCTTTACGATGTCAGCTAACTCACGCAACTTCACATTTCGATCATTCAAAACGATTTTGTGGATTTTTTTGATGTTTTCCGGTGTTACCGCCTCATTTGGACGTCCACTGCGTTCTGCATCATCGGTGTCTCTACGACCACGTTTGAAGTCAGCAAACCAACGTTTTATTGTTGTTTCTGATGGAGCGGAGTCCCCATAATACTTTTCAAGTCATTGCTTCGCTTGAACGGTATTTTTTCCCATCAAGAAGCAGTGTAAAATTAAAAGACGAAACTGTTTGTGATCCATTGTTTTGAAAATAACAAAAGTAGCGTGACTCTTAGCACAATAACTCACAAACTAATGAATAGAATATCATGAAATTTTAACAGCTGTCTTTTAAAGGTTAGTACTAACTGGGAGAAAGGTGACTGTAATAAAACTAGCGTCATCTATGTGTTAGGCCCGGGACTTTTCAGCCCATGTGTTATATCTATGGAAATCACTGACAAAAATTGAGAAATTGGTTGTAAAACGTACTTACGTGCCTTGTTTAAGGTTTCTTCTTTCTCGGCAAAGTTAATGTTGGAAGGTTTTTAAAATGTGCTGTGTGATTCTTCCTCTAGTCTACTACCACTCTTGGCGCTGACGTATCGTCTGGTCCGTCTCAGATTTGTGATTGCATTAATTTTCCTTCGATTTTCATCCTGTACAAGTACTGTATGTCCAATTCCTTAGTTTATAATTTCTTCTATCTATGTGCAGTGTGGTATTTGAGTTAAAAGTGTCGATACAAATAATGGTTTTATATAGATATTTTTTTTGTCCTGCAATGATTAAGTATTTCTTGATATGATACTTTTATAGATTTTAAATCAACAAATGAAGGAGTAAGGTTTTGCTCTATGCAGATATCGATAAAAAGATGTGGTTCTTAGATATGTCGAGAAAATTGCATCTGGGTGGTCAAGCATCTTGATATACTACTCAAATCTGTAAAATGAGTTAATACACATTAAAAAATTATTTGTTTTTGAAACATTGTAGGTTTTAAATGAAATTAGCAAGAACTAAAGTTTAGTAAAAGTAAAGGACGTTATAAGTAATTGACGTAAAACTAAAAAGAAATACAGAAATATGCGTGGCTTCCACGACCAGAGTCAGTAACAAACGAACTGTTTCCGGTATTGGACCATGTCATGATAAGGTATATGAGTGGAAAAAATCAAACTTTCCGAATGACCCTTGTAATTTCAAATTCTACGCGAGAAATCAGATCTAAGATTCTCGAAACATTCAGAGCATCTAACATGACAATATACCCCACCAAAAACAGCTTCATTACCTACGTCAAACGGTGTACTCTTGTAACGATACAATAGACTTGATTGATGGTTAAAGTTTCGTGAAAGGAACGCACATATCGAAGCAGTTAACTTCGTCGGTCGAGTTAGAGCGGGATAAATTATTCAACGAAGCTTTCCGATTTGCCATTCCGACAAAGTTACCTAGTTTTAATTGTTCGGTTTCTAAGTGTGGAGGTGGAAACAGAAGGTAGAATCTGTTAACTATACCCGAAATAAAGTACAGTGGAATTCTCTTTCGAGGACACCCCTCTTGCACGGACACCTCCCTTAAAAGGACAGTTTCTCATTGTCCCGACCGGCTCGCGTATAATTTCCATTGTACTAACTCTTTCTTGGACGGATATTCTCTTGAACGGACGCGGACGCGAGAAAATGTTCTCTTAACCGGGCAAAGAATAAAATAAAAAGAAACGCCTTATCTTATTTTTATATCGAGAGTATTGCTATTGCATTTGTCAATCGCGCCGCGCGCCAATTTCGCTGGATCTTCCCCGAGTAAACCGGAGATTTACCGACTTTAATCTTTCGGTACGAACGCAACCTATGCCGCGCATTTCTGCCTGACGTGAGTTAGGGACTTCGCCAAGTTGGTCGGGGATTTACCGTTCTTATTCTTTGGGTGTACGCTTTTGATTGAATCTGCTTTCAATATTAGCCTGATGTCTATGCGGAAAAGCCACAGTGGGCGACACATTCATTGTAGAAATGGCTCCAAATAGAAAAATTCTCACCCTTAAACAAAAAATTGAAATTGTTGAAGTTTACAATAAAGAGAAATTAAGTGTAAGGAACTTATCCAAGCGTTTTAATATTGGAAGAACACAAGCTGCAGATATAATTAAACATAAAGAAATCCTTCTAAACAAATGGATGTCGAACAGCAATTTGAATGAAAAAAGAAGCTTTCTGACGGGTCATGGTACTAAATTGTTTTTATGACTGGTTAGTCATTGGTAGGGCAGCTAAACCCAGAGCTTTTAAGAACATTAATATAAATAACCTGCCTGTAACTTGGAAGTACAATAAGAAAGCTTGGATGACAGGACAAATTATGACAGAGTGGTTGCAAGACCTAGATTGGAAAATGGCTAAAGAAAAAAGAAACATTTTGTTATTTTTAGACAATGCGGACTCTCATCCGAAAGACGTTCGCTTAAATTATATAAAAATATTATTTTTACCCCCTAATTGTACATCAGCTTGTCAACCACTTGACCAGGGGATTATAAAGAAGTTTAAAACTTACTACCGAAATCTAATACTCAAACATCTGCTAGTAAACATTGAAACTGCTGGTACAGCTTTTGAGTTAATAAAGAAAATTACACCACTGGATGCAGTTTATTTGGCAAAGACCGCTTGTGACCAAGTAACCAAAGAGACAGTTCAAAATTACTTCCGCAAAGCAGGATTTAATCATGTAAATATACAAAGCGAAGACCAGTTAACTGAGGCCGATACATCTGACCTAGAAGATGATTTGCCTCTTAGTGTACTTTCAGATATCCTCAAAAATAAGAATTTATTGAAATTGACGGATAATAATGAAAACCTTAATGATTTTTTGAACGTAGATGAAGATTTGTATGTTGAAGATCCAGATTCAGAACAAGAAATTGCAATTTCCAGTTGAAATACAAGAACTTTCGGAAGATTCTGATGTCGATGAGGTTCCAGTGCCAACAGAAACTATCCCAAATTATGGCAAAGCTATTACGCTAACCAAGCAGCTCAAAAGTTTTATCGAAAATCAGCTTTCTAAATTAGAAATACGATTTCAAGACGCCATTTTAAAGAAAAAGCGAAGACAAACAACAATATATGAATTTTTGCGTCCCTAAAGTGACTATTCATTTCATTGTTTTGTATTACATACTACATCTATGTATCTATGTACATATATTATACTTTGTATGTATATATCTAAAGGAAATAAACTTTTTTTCTTAAGTTTAAAGTTTCTTATTTATTTTAAAAACATTGATGTATGATTTAAATGTCCCAGTTTCTTTAATTTATTCATTTTTCGTTAAAAGACGATTTTAGTTGTATCTACTACATATTTCTTTTATGCGGACACCCCTCCTGAACGGACATCTTCAGTTGGTCCTGTTGGTGTCCGTTCAAGGGAGATTTCACTGTATATACATATGTACGTACGTAGAGTTTGTGGTGTATAACTTTGATGTTTCGTAAAGACAATAGGAGGTTGTCTGTGTTCCCGCTTGCGAAATGTTGGGGTGGGGATATAATTTCGTAATTGAAGAACAATCGATAATTATCCTCTTTATTGATGTATAAAAGGTCATAATCAGAATATCTCCTGATCGAACAGTCTTAAAAAATGTATCACCAAAGACAACGCGAGCTTTCACACATCGACCCAAACAAGTCAATGTTTAACCATCCAATGATTTGTTTTTGTTTCCGTCTGTGAAAAATAAACTACGTGGTCAACGACATTCGACGCCAGAGAAAGCAGTTGATGCGTTCAGAATGCATGTTTTGGAGATGTGGAAAAAGTGCTATGAGAATTGGTTCCAACGTATGCAAAATTAAAAATAAGTTAAAACCATTTTCAATGACAAATTTTTATTTATTATTTCGGACACATAAATACCAACACACTGTAGATAAAACGTAACCAAGCAATAAAGCTTTGATTATTGCAATCATTTCAAATTAGCCAGCTGTACAGAGATTTCCTTTATAAACTCATTCGGAAAAAAATTAACCCACGAGTTCGCTCCCAATTAATCAATAGCTTCGAACGGGTCTTTAGATTTTATATCCTCGTTGTCAAAGCTCAGGTTACCTCGGGCTACCATTAATCATCATCGCGATCGTCATCAAACGCAATTTGCTAGCGGCTCTCGAATCATTCGACGTTATCGTTTTTCCCGGCGAGGACATCAAACGTACGCCGAACGCTTTGTCGCACTATGGTCAACGATATTAACACCACTTTTCCCCGACCGTTTTGCCGACACGTATGTACATACGTAGGCACTAAATGTGCGGACGTTTTTGACAACTAGCGTATGGCGGTGTCCTATATGTGTACGTCACGGTCTAACAGGTTCAATTTGTCAATTCAATTATATACCGGAGAGGATGTTTCAAAGTTCTTTTTTGCTTCCGAGTTAATTGTATATCGAAACTAACAGCGTGGAATTGGAAATTTTAATTGTTCTGTGTTTTCGGTGGGTGAATTAGTGTCTTTTTTTTAAACGTTGAAAAATGCTTTTTTTCTCGTATAGCTTTTGGATTTTATAGTGCTTAATGGTCAAATATTTATGTGTTGGGAGTAGGCGTAAACTATAGATATGACAAAGACGGAAGTATGTATATAAAGCAGTATATGTGCTACCTTTAATGAAAAATTGTCCCTTCACCTTTATTACGGGTTTATTGATAAAGAGAAAAGAGGGGGATTATAAGATGTAGAAAATGGTAAGGAAAGAAGCCAAAGAGAGTATCAAGATGGCTGTTGGTGCCATATATTCGAGTCAAATTCGCCGCGCCTTTTTCGATACTAATTGCCATTGGAGGGGCAAGCTCTTTAGGGCTTATACATATACATATACAGTGAAATCTCCCTTGAACGGACACCAACGGGACCAACTGAAGATGTCCGTTCACGAGCGGTGTCCGCATAAAAGAAATATGTAGTAGATACAACAGAAATCGTGTTTTAACGAAAAATGAATATATTAAAGAAACTGGGACATTTAAATCCTATATGTATATAAATGTTTTTAAAATAAATAAGAAATTTTAAAATTAAGAAAAAAAAGTTTATTTCCTTTAGATATATACACACAAAGTATAATATATATACATAGATACATAGATGTGGTATGTAATACAAAACAATGAAATGAATAGTCACTTTAAGGACGCAAAAATTCATATATTGTTGTTTGTCTTCTCTTTTTCTTTAAAATGGCGTCTTGAAATCGTATTTCTAATTTAGAAAGAAGCTTCAAAGACTCTGTTGTCTCCGTGATTTTCGACAAAACTTTTGAGCTGCTTGGTCAGGATAATAGCTTTAGCATAATTTGGGGTAGCTTCTGTTGGCATTGGAACCTCATCGACATCAGAATCTCCCGAAAGTTCTTGTATTTCAACTGGATTTGCAATTTCTTGTTCTGAATCTGGATCTTCAACATACAAATCTTTATCTAAAAAATCATTAAGGTTATCATTATCCGTCAATTTCAATAACTTCTTATTTTTGAGGATATCTGAAAGTACACTAAGAGGCAAATCATCTTCTAGGTCAGATGTATCAGCCTCAGTTAACTGGTCCTCACATTGCATATTTACATGATTAAATCCTGCTTTGCGGAAGTAATTTTGAACTGTGTCTTTGGTTACTTGGTCCCAAGCGGTTTTTGCCAAATAAACTGCATCCAGTGGTGTAATTTTCTTTATCAACTCAAAAGCTGTACCAGCAGTTTTAATGTTTACTAGCAGATGCTTGAGTATTAGACTTCGGTAAGAAGTTTTAACTTTCTTTATAATCCCCTGGCCAAGTGGTTGACAAGCTGATGTACAATTAGGGGGTAAAAATAATATTTTTATATTATTTAAGCGAACGTCTTTCGGATGAGATCCCGCATTGTCTAAAAATAACAAAATGTTTCTTTTTTCTTTAGCCATTTTCCAATCTAGGTCTTGCAACCACTCTCTCATAATTTGTCCTAATACCCAAGCTTTCTTATTGTATTTCCAAGTTACAGGCAGGTTATTTATAGTAATGTTTTTAAAAGCTCTGGGTTTAGCTGCCCTACCAATGACTAGGAGTTTTCCTTTTTCACCCGCCATATTTGCACAATGCAAGATTGTAAACCTCTCTTTGGGATACTTACACCCAACACATTTTTCCTTCTTTAATGTCAGCGTTTTGTCCGGTAGAGCTCTAAAATACAGGCCTGTCTCATCGGCATTATAGATGTCTCTCGGTGAATATCCCTTAATCAAAGAAGGACATTTTTTAAAAACGATGAAACATCTTCAGCATTAACCGAAGCTCCTTCTCCCGAAATCGCTTTAAAACTTATATTGTGGCGGATTCTAAATTTATTGAGCAAACCGGAAGAAGCACTGAATGTAGAATGTCCCAAAGATGCGGTTATTTATCTTGCTTTACATCGTGTTAGCGAACCTAAAAAAAAAATAAGTTTTCTGCGTTTTTGTCACGACAAACCTATTGGTAATCTCACTTTTTTTTATCTACTTTAGAATTTAATATGAAAAGAAAATCAACGCATTAATACAAGAAAACCTTATCTAAAAAAATCATATGCATACCTGTTAAAGGAATCCCCTTATGCCGAGCTGCTATAAACCAGTCATAACACAATTTGTCAATTTTAGTACCATCGCCCGTCAGAAAGCTTCTTTTTTCATTCAAATTGCTGTTCGACATCCATTTGTTTAGAAGGATTTCTTTATGTTTAATTATATCTGCAGCTTGTGTTTTTCCAACATTAAAACGCTTGGATAGGTTCCTTACACTTACTTTCTCTTTATTGTGAACTTCAACAATCTCAATTTTTTGTTTAAGCGTGAGAATTTTTCTATTTGGAGCAATTTCTACAATGAATGTGTTGCCCACTGTGTCTTTTCCGCATAGACATCAGACTCATATTGAAAGAAGGTTAAATCGAAAGCGTACATCCAAAGAATAAGAAGGAAGAAAGCGGACGTGTGTCGCGAATTTTGGTTAGTTAATTCTACGATTTGTACAATTGTAAAAAATAAGAATAAAATCATGAATACCTTTGTAAAAGGGAAAGAAAAGTCAAAAAAAATTCGATCGTGCGAAAAGGTTGAAATCGACGAAGCGCTTATTACGTGGTTTAAGCAATGTAGAAATGCAAATTTACCCGTTAATGGGCCACTGCTTATGCAAAAGGCCGAAGACTTTGAAAGTTTATTTGGAGACACAAATTTTAAGTGCAGCAATGGGTGGCTGGAGCGTTTCAAACGGAGACATTGAGTAACGTTCGGAAAAGTGAGCGGTGAAGGGAAAAGTGTTAATATGACAGAAACAGAGACGTGGCTAAATGAAGTGTGGCCTAAATTAAGACAAGGTTATGAAGACAATGAAATCTGCAATGGTGACGAACCGGGAATTTTTTATAAACTTCTTCCAGATAAGACTCTGAGGTTTAAAGGCGAAAAATGTGTAGGCGGTAAACAAGCCAAACAAAGGTTAACTGCATTTGTGTGTGCTAATATGACCGGTACGGAGAAACGTAAAATTCTTGTCATAGAAAAGTCAAAAAAGCCGCGCTGCTTCAATAACATAAAAACACTCCCAACAAATTACTGCGCAAACAAACGAGCATGGATGATTTCAGAAATCTTTGAAAATGAAATTCGAAAATGGAAACTTGCGGTTAAAGGTAAAAAAATCTTGCTTTTAGTCGATAACTGACCAGCACATCCATCATTATCCCACTTAAAAAATATTAATTTGGTGTTTCTGCCCCTAAATTGCACTAGCATCCTTCAACCAATGGACTAAGGCGTAATAAGAAGCTTAAAATGTTTTTACGGAAAATTTCTTCTGCAGAAAATTATTACGGGTATTGACAAGAACGCACCATGTGCAGTTTCACTTCTCGACGCGTTGGACTTTTTAGAGAAGACTTGGCGTAGTTTAACCTCTGAGACTATAGCAAACTGCTTTAGTCATTCAAGATTAAGGAATAATCCAGTTTGTGACAACTTAAATGAAGATGACGTTCCGTTATGTGAACTTATTAAAAAGTGGCAGCAAAATCAGAATGACGAAAACCAGTTTTGTTTCGGCGACTTTGCATCCGTGGACAGTTGCCTTATTACGTCGGGAATACGTTTAGATTTTGATATCGTGGAGGACATAAAACAGCGGGATAACGAAGACGATAATGAAATCGAAGAGGAAGAAGATCCATGGGACGAAGCGGAACACGTACCGACAAACGAAGAAGCCCTAAGTGCCGTAACACTTTTAAAAACTTATTATAGACAGCGAGAAACGTCACCACAAATTATTGATAAAGTGAGAGAATTAGAAATGGATATAGGAAAACAGTTTTGGCGTGCGAAAACTGTGCAGCGGCAAATTACAGATTTCTTTCATTAGACAAACAAGTTAGTATGTACCTACATGTGTAAGATTATACGGTTAAGTATATTAACTTAACTAAATTCACATATGTATCTGTTTACCACCCGTAATTTTGTTTCCCACCAATTCTGGTATGTAAACATGGAACTTGTAAAAACTCCGCCTATAGCGTCACCTTGTTATAGCGTCAAAAAAAATTCGCAGTCCCGTAACTGTCGTTATAACCGGGTTCTACTGTATTTACAATATATTGGGGGGTCCCGGGTCTGTGTGTATTTTCATGAAAGGATGGAACGAAAACGAACCGTATCTTTAACAGGGCCTTACGGTAATAAATCAAGCATATCTATACCTGTGAATTATACAACCACACAGTCCTTGCAATAAATATTAAACGATTACCACAAATAAAAATATTCGATTCCGCCTGCATTATTTGTACATTTCCTACATTTTTCATATCACACCCGCATTTTGCCTCAATCCATCGTACCCCTTTCCGTTAAATTCCGACGCGTTCGCACTCAAAACATCCATCCAATTCCATTCCATTACGACGCTTGAATTATGCATGAGTTTATCTGTGGACGTATCGTCGTCTTTTATTGTTATGAAATCGGTTTTTCAACTATCAATTTTATTTTCCCTTCGCCCTTTCGAAACAAAAAAAAAATAGGTTATTTTAAATTGTCGTTGTAATCGCTTTGTTAACTTTATACACATATCCGATTTTTCTTTTTCCAGAATAATCCTAATAACAGCTTTAAAAGCATTCCAGAAGGCTTGTGGTGGGCGATCGTCACCATGACGACCGTTGGTTATGGCGATATGGCTCCGAAAACCTATCTGGGAATGTTCGTTGGGGCACTTTGCGCCCTTGCAGGGGTGTTAACGATCGCACTTCCGGTTCCGGTGATCGTATCGAATTTTTCCATGTTCTATTCGCACACCCAGGTAAGTTACGATTTATTGTTGTTGCGAAGGAGCCGTTATTATAAATGGGAATATATTTACGTGTTACGTACGAGGGTCGTGCTATATATTTAGAGATACTTAAAGCTGGCAACACTGCATTTGTACGCTAGGGTGACAGAATAAAATAGACACCTACTAATTAAAAAAAATATACTATTCTCGTTATATATACAAAATATTTTTAAATTAGACTAATATTTTGTCGATCCACCTTTACTTGCGTGAAGTGCTGCGAGTCGTCGTGGCATAGAATCTATTAAATGATTAATGGTGTCTTCTGGAATATTTAACCACTCTTCTGTAACAGCTGCCACGAGTTCTTCCTTATTGCTGGGTTCTCGGGGTCGTTTCGCCATATTTGTCGGGAATATGTGCCAAACATTCTCTATCGGATTCATATCTGGTGATTGGCCTGGCCATGGTAAAATCTGAATCCCCTGTTCCTCTTCCCATGTGGTTGTTGTTCTTGCTTTGTGGCAGGGTGCTCCATCCTCCATAAAAGTGGCGTCTTCTTTAGACAAAATGGCGTTGTCGAATATCGGTAGTAGTCCTTCTGTTAATATTTGGATATATTTTGCCGCATTTATATTTCCGTCGCAGATTACTAATTGCGATCTTCCACCATACCATATCGCACCCCACACCATGATGTCCACACCGCCGTATTTCACCGTCTGATGCAAAAGTTTGTCGTCTAGTTGCTGTGACGAACGTCTCTATACCCACGTACGACCACTATCATTGAATTGGCAGTATCTGCTTTTGTCTGAAAAAATGACAGACCGCCAAAGCTCTTCGGACTTCGTTCGCATTTCGATTGCCCAAGCGATTCGGGGCCGTTTTCGAAACGCCGTAAGGAGAGGTTGTTTCTTTGCCACCTTTTTATACATCCCCACACTGTGGAGGTATCGCAGAACGGTGCGCTGACTTTTCTGTGAAGTTGCCGCAAGCTCAGCTGTACTTCTTCGCGGTTCTCTTAACACTCCGCGCACAAGCACCCTTTTACTTCCTTCAGAAGGTCCGGCACGAGCTGGTCTCGGCTCCACCGTTGTTTTTTCCTTGCGTTTAAATTGTGTAATCACACGGTTAACTGTGTGGACAACGGAATATTTAAAAATGTACTTATTTCACGTTGCGAAGCGCCGCGTTCACTCTGGCCAACGATGCGACCCCGGGTGAAGTCGCTAATATCACTCGAACCTTGTAAGCGAGGCATAGTTGTAACGATACTAAACTATGACGAATTCCTTCCGATACATCTATCCCTACCCTAATGACAAGAGAAAGTTCTCAATTCGTTCTTAGAATTTAGCTGTTTACATATTTATACCGCTTTACCTGGTGTCTATTTTATTCCGTCACCCTAGCGTAAATACGACCATGCATAAATAGTAAATTGTGACTGTCAGTTGAGTCACTACGATTTTCAAGGTTGGTTTAAATGAACAACAAAGTCTTGAACGATTACAACTCGCATTTGGTGATGAAAATTCTTCATGCGCAACTGTATTTCGCTTTATACAGCGAAGTTAAGAGAGGATGGATATCGTTTGGTGATGAGGTACGTGGTGGTAGTCCCTGTTCTTCAGTTACCGGTGGAAACATTGACAATTTTTATAATTACTTTAGGATTTTCTTTTAATATTAGTTTACACTTCTGTCTTTATTTGTTTTCATCTTGTTTTATCTCCATGTTTATCTTTTTTACTTCCTCTTGGTGTATCTTTTTTTTGCCGAGACCGATATTTTTTCGGAAATTTAATTACGTTGGAAATTGCAAGAAAATTGTAATTTTATCATTACTAATGCCAACGGTGGTTTACTATTGACATTCATATTAATATTAGTCTTAATATGGATGTTAGTTTAACTGTTACTAGAAATTTACTACTAAACCCTGACTAACAATAAACCACATGGAATCATGTAAATTTCTATACACCATTTTTTCTCTTAATATTCCTTCAATTCCTATAAATTTCCCACTCAATTCACAGGAAAAACATCGCTATATCATAATTGAAACCCATGTTTTACAGATGGTACGACAGCTTATGATAATGTCTTTTCTTTAGATATTCTCCAATGAAAACTTCGCCATTTATTACCGAAAACTTGGACTCGTAAACCAATCTTCTTCAGTTCAATTTCTAAATCAAATTTTGACTTAACTGCAACTTGTACATTAATATCGTATAAATCTATAAATATCCAAAACTCTTACTCTGAAAGCTTTAACTTGGCCTTTCCTGCGGGCGAACCGGCCAGCTTAAAAGTACGTTTTCCAGAGAGCCAAATTTATGATCGCAATGGTAAAAATAACGTCCCAGACGCTCGTTTGTTTCCCTGGTATTATCCCGCATAATGTAGATACTATTTCGGCAGGACTAACCCAGCAAACGTGAGCGCTACAACTATGATCTAACAGCTAATGAATTATACAGAGAATTCCTATCGGCGCGAGGCGTTTATCGGGCTGGGGTTCGTATTTTCAAGCCGATCGCACCCGCTTTTCCACTTATACGGTTCATTAACTCGCCGCTGACGCATTTTGCATATAATTACGACGCTGGTAGCTAGAGAAGGGGTGATATGGGACTCGCTGAATACCATAATCGACGTTTCTTTTTCATGTTATCAGCGTATTTTTAAAATGAAATCCGTTGGATATATATATACACTACCGCTCAAAAGTGTTTAGGCACTCTCACTGACAGCAAAGATGTATAAAAACTCAGCAAAAATGTAAATAATATTTATTTTTTATGTACATAAAAATATATTAAATAAATGTGAAAATTAAAACGTTTAATTTAAATTTTGCCTTCATCTATGTGACCTCCTCTTGATTTAATAATTGCAGCACACAATCGGGGCATTCTCGCAATAAGTTTTGCCAGAGTTTCTTGTGTTATTGAGGTCCAGCTCGATTACAATTTGTTCCACACGTCAGTAGCTGTTGTCGGAGCCGATTTCCGTACTTCCCGATCTAGTTCTTCCCATGGTAACTCGATTGGATTCAAGTCGGGGCTCTGGGGAGGCCATTCCATAATTTTGAGAGTTCCTTCCTCTTCTAAATGGCGTAAATAGTCTTTACATAATTTAGAGGAATGTTTTGGGTCATTATCTTGCTGGAAGATAAAATTTTAACCCAAAAGTTGAATTCCGGAAGGTATTGCGTTGTTCTCCAAAATTTCGCGATAGCCTTCTTTTTTTAATATACCGTCAATTTTCACAATGTCCCCTACACTAGTGCCAGCAAAACAGCCCCAAATGATGATAGAACCTCCACCGTGCTTCACGGTAGCAGCAATACACTCTTCTCTGGCACGTTCACCCACAGATCTTCTTACGAATATAAATTAGGCGGGATCAAACTTATGAACGGTAGTGTATAATATTTATTTCCATTATATTAATTATTATCCTATGAAAGTGAATTTTGGGGTGAAACCACTGTTTAAGAGATGAGTTAGTTCATTCCCACTGATCTAAACTTTCCATAGCACTTCTGTCCGCATCATTTTCAGGTCATTTCCATTATTATAATTTCTAACGCCAGCAAACTCAATTTTTCTCTTATAGAAGTAAAAAACAACGAAGAGTAATTGTTATAATTCGATGTGATTGCATTTTTATCCTTAAGAGAGCCTTTTAAATCGCATTCAAAACAACTACTTTATCTTTAAATCTATAACATTACCTCCCACACGTTTTTATTTTATTCCAGGCACGTTCCAAGTTACCCAAAAAACGCCGCAGGGTGTTACCTGTTGAACAACCAAGGAGGAAAAAAGTTGAAGGTGCCACTAATCGCCGAATGAATGCCATAAAGCATCCGCCTCCAGCCGTCTACAAGGACGCCTTCGGAACCGCCAAAATAGGTATTTTCGTTGTTTGTCTTTCTAGCTACTGAGTGTCGACGTTCCTGGTATAAATTAACCCGTTTTTTTAACTAATGCTAGATTTCACACCGTTGTATTTTTTGTACCTCCACTATAATACACAGAGCAACAATTATGTAAGAAAGGTAGAAAATGGGAAACCTACTAATATAATTGGCAAATAAAAATAGTATAGTCGCTTTGAAAGAGAAGTGTGTGTGAGGGTTATTATAAGACTTCGTAAGAGAGGATGGGGTTACGCGTTGGTAGTAGAAATTAACGTAAACTATAGGTCTGCTCTATATCCCGACAGAACGAGCTGTAAAATTGGAATTTACGACGCAGCAACAAGTTGGGAAAGCCGTTAAATTGTTAGACGTTGGTGGCTCTAACATCAAATGATGTTCTAATAATGCGGAAATTCAGTTTTCTCCCGGAGAAAGGTCATATTTGATAAAAGAATATTTTCTTATATACTAGGGTGACAGAATAAAATAGACACCAGGTAAAGCGGTATAAATATGTAAACAGCTAAATTCTAAGAACGAATTAAGAACTTTCTCTTGTCATTGGGGTAGGGGTAGATGTATCGGAAGGAATTCGTCATGGTTTAGTATCGTTACAACTATGCCTCGCTTACAAGGTTCGAGTGATATTAGCGACTTCACCCGGGGTGTCCCTTCGTTGGCCAGAGTGAACGCGGCGCTTCGCAACGTGAAATAAGTAAATTTTTAAATATTCCGTTGTCCCCACAGTTAACCGTGTGATTACACAATTTAAACGCAAGGAAAAAACAATAGGGGAACCGATACCAGGTCATGCCGGACCTTCTGAAAGAAGTAAAAGGGCGCTTGTGCGCGAAGAGAGAACCGCGAAAAAGTACAGTTGAGGTTGCCGCAACTTCACAGAAAACTCAGCGCACCGTTCTGCGATACCTCCACAGTGCGGGGATGTACAGAAAGGTGGCAAAGAAAAAACCTCTCCTTACGGCGTTTCGAAAACGGCGCCGAATGGCTTGGGCAATCGAAATGCGAACGAAGCCCGAAGAGTTTTGGCGGTCTGTCATTTTTTCAGACGAAAGCAGATACTGCCAATTCAGTGATAGTGGTCGTACGTGGGTATGAAGACGTTCGTCACAGCAACTGGACGACGAATTTTTGCATCAGACGGTGAAATACTGCGGGTTGAACATCATGGTGTGAGGCGCGATATGGTATAGTGGAAGATCGCAATTAGTAATCTGCGACGGAAATATAAATGCGGCAAAATATATCCAAATATTAACAGAAGGACTACTACCGATATTCGACAACGCCATTTTATCTAAAGAAGACGCCACTTTTATGGAGGATGGAGCACCCTGTCACAAAGCAAGAACAACAACCACATGGAAAGAGGAATAGGGGATTCGGATTTTACCATGGCCAGGCCAATCACCAGACATGAATCCGATAGAGAATGTTTGACACATAATCCCGATAAATATGGCGAAACGACCCCGAAAACCCAGCAATAAGGAAGAACTCGTGGCAGCTGTTACAGAAGAGTGGTTAAATATTCCACAAGACACAATTAATCATTTAATAGATTCTATGCCACGACAACTCGCAGCACTTCACGCAAGTAAAGGTGGATCGACAAAATATTAGTCTAATTTAAAAAACGAGAATAGAATCTTTTTTTTTTAATTAGTAGGTGTCTATTTTATTCTGTCACCCTAGTGTATTGTAAAACTATTTAGTTTGAACCAGGTACCTAGATACCATGATTAATTAAATATTTTTTTATTAAACAATATGATTTTTTAATTTATTTTAAACATTTACTTTATAAAATTGTTTGTTTTATTTTCCATAAAAAAGTACTGACAAATTATTGCCATTGGTTTCTAAGTTGGAAGATAAACTACGTTCGTTCCACGAAAAAATACGTTTTCACAAAAAATATTAAACCATGAGAATGAAGTACTATGAGGGATCACAAAAACATACCCTAAAAATTACTCAAGTATTACTTAAACTGTTTTTACATATATAAAAAAAGAACTAAATCCTTCTTTACATTAACGTAACGCAATAACAGCACAATCCCTGCGTATTAAACACAGAACTTCAAATCTACCTAGACAGCGCATATGAATTTCAAATATCCACCTATTCCGTAATTAACAGAGCTTTTGTCACGTACGAATTAACTCTATAACCTCGCCGTTTTATCCCTTTCAAGACCCTTTCAGCGGCACGCTGAATTAACCCGGAATTCACCGAAGCTATCGCTACTATAATCTGCAATAGTAATAAGAGCTTTCGCACGGAGCAAATGTGGGTCAGGATACTCGAGGTGCGATCTGTAAGTATGTGCTCGAAATGTAGTCCCCTGTAGTGTGTTCGTGGTACTAAATGTCCGAGGGAAGTTTGTCGAAGTTTGGAAAGCTGTCCGCTAGAGGGATGTGCGAGTAATGGACACTGTATGGAGAATATATCCTTGCTGATTTTAGAAAGCTCAACGCTAGAGGGAGACGCAGAATTTTGAAAGCTCGCCACTAGATGGTGCGGATATAGAAATCTGCGAAAGGGGTTGTGGAAACTAGAAATGAAGGGTTTTAAATACAGAAATCTACGTTGAGCTTTTGGACCCTGTTTTTTTTTCTACCGGAAATGGTAGCTGTAATTAACCATTTATTTTTTTATTCTTCAATATTTCTACTTAACGGTTTATATTTATATTTAATAATTATTGTGGGGCTTTGTATTTTTTTTAACTTTAAAGTTTGATTATTTAGATTTCGTTTTGAAGAAATTCTTATTTACATAGGGATTAGATAAACGGTTTATCAATGTAATTGTAGACGACTGAAAACATATTACAGTGCTTATACAGATTAATCCAAAAGAAATTATATAAAATTGAAAATTTTACCGAAACGTCTTTATTATTTTTAAACTACAGTATTGATAGAATGAACCGCAATATTTTGAAATTGTACAGGGTGGCGCAGGGGAACGGGAAAATTTATAAAACTAGTAATTTATTAACGAAAGTGCATGTATGCAGCATGCCATTTATGTTTTTACAATGAAAATGTCCAAAAGTATCTCTTGGGCAATGGCAGTGATTTCTTGTTGAAAGATGTCCTCCCATTCGGCGTTCACATTCTAACAGCCTGAAACTCTGGAATGCGCGGTGTAGCAAATCTTGGGCAATGGCAGTGATTTCTTGTTGAAGAAGATCAGGGGATCTCGTAGGCCATTCAATGTCACCGTTACGTGAAATAATGCGTCTTCCAAACAATTGACGAACTGCTGCCATCGAATGTCGAGCAGTGTGTGACGTGACTCCGTCCTGTTGAAACCACATGTTTTCCATGTTAAGATTAAGCTCGTACAGCCTCGGTGTATAGAATGTTTGAAGCATTTCAACGTATCGAGCGGATGTTACTCTCGCTGCATTACCATCCTCACGTGCAAAAAAATAAGGGTCGATAACACCATGACATGACACAGCGCACCATGTTGTGACCTTGTCGCTATGTAGTGGTCGCTGGTGTAACTCACAAAGATTGTCCTGGGCCCAATAACGAAAATTCTGTTTGTTTACGAAACCGTTCAGGTGGAAATGGGCTTCGTCTGATATCCATATGTTACCAACGAAATTCGCGTCCTCGTTAATTTTAGCCAATATCTGCCTACTAAACTCCATAAGTGACGCTGGGTCTCGTTCATGTAATCGTTGCACAATCTGCAACTTATAAGGATGGAAATGTAATTCGTGCAGTATTCTTTGTAGGCTTCGTCGCTTAATCCCTAGCGTAGATGCATGCTGTCGAACGAAGCGGCGAGGACTTCTCTCGATTGCAGCTCTATCAGCCTCAATGTTCTCTGGGGTACGTACCGTTCGAATGCCACCCGGAGCTTTCTTTTTCAAGACAGTTCCTGTTTCTTCAAAATTACGCGCTCACGTTGTAATCGCATGCGCAGATGGGACACGTCCATGACGTCCAAGCTGGTAATGCTGTCGTAATATTCTCTGCGCTGCAGTCGCACTATCACCATTTTTATAAAACGCTCTCACAGCTACTGCACGTTCCGCATCAGTCCAACGATCCATGATTACTAAATGGCAATGCGTTCACAACAATTGTGCGACGTTACGAACAACTGCCGGCTCTACAGTGCTGACAACTATAACGTTCAAAATTTCCCGTTCCTCTGCGCCACCCTGTAGTATCTATGATGTTTAAGCAATTTCGATAAATAACGATAAAACCCTTTTAGACCATAAATAGACGTTTATCTCCTCAATGTTGGCCAATATACAAGTTGATAAAAACATCATGTGTGATTGAATAAAAATATTTAATATTTGGTTGGGCCTCCATTGTTTTTAATAATAGCCTTACTTCTATGCGACATGGAATTTTCCAAATTTTGCAAATATTCTATTGAAATATCTTCTACTGAAACTTCCATACTCTTTTGGGCCAGTTTTACTAGCGGTTCCCATGTTCTTGGCTTGTTTTTGGGTAGCGTCTTCACACAAATTGGAAACAGCTGTAATAAACAAGCACTAAAAATATTGTGTAATTCTTGTTTGATTTTTTTGTGTTATAGCTGTCTCTCTTGTTTCTTTCAATACTTGCATGTATTTCAAATTAAGTCCATATTCTTCTGCCCATAGAATTGATGATTTCGGTGCAATTATTGCTCTTCAGCCTCCTCATCTTTAGTTTCATATTCTTTTGTTTCTTCGCTAAAATTTTTTCATCGTGTGTCTATTTCATGCCATGCAATTACGTCTTGTAACTTTTCAATAGCACAAACAATGACTGGTCAATAATTTTGGGGAGTTACCGTGTTAGAACATTTTCAACCGTGTTACCATGATTATGGGTAACACAGAGTTAACAATGGGAATCCACGTGCGATATAACCGCATCTCAAATACTTCAAATTTCCTTGTTGTGGTTTTAGTAAGCGTCAATACTTCTACTGTCGTCGCTGTCGGCATAGCGGACATTATTTAAACTTTCTCCATTCAGAAGAATTCTAAATTCTGTGTGTTCTAAAGCTTTCCTGAATATGCACTCTTAGTATATATTAAACAGTAATGGAGATAGAATGCAACCTTGCCTCACACCTCGTAGTACATTTGTCTCTTCTGTTGTCATTCTTGACTCTGACGAAAGCAGATTGGTTCCAGTATAAATCAACTATTATCCTGATGTCCTTCCTATCTAGGCTCACGTTTTACAGATTTTCTACCATTTTTGGTGTTTTACTCAATTAAATGTCTTCAAAGGCATCAAAAAGTTCGTCTTGGTTCTATTGATTCTAAAATCTCGTTGGGTATCCAAGACTTCATTTTTGTTGTAGTAGGTTACTAATAGTTTTAATTGTTATGCTGAATTTATTTATTTAAATGGGTCTTTACTTGAACTTTTAACACATGGGCTGAAAAGTCCCGGGCCTAACACATAGACGACGCTAGTTTTATTGCAGTCACCTTTCTCTCAGTTAGTACTAACCTTCAAAAGACAGCTGTTAAAATTTCATGATATTCTCTTCATTAGTTTGTGAGTTATTGTGCTAAGAGTCACGCTACTTTTGTTATTTTCAAAACAATGGATCAAAAACAATTTCGTGTTTTAATTTTACACTGCTTCTTGATGGGAAAAAATATCGTTCAAGCGAAGCAATGGCTTGAAAAGTGTTATGGGGACTCCGCTCCATCAGAAACAACAATAAAACGTTGGTTTGCTGACTTCAAACGTGGTCGTAGAGACACCGATGATGCAGAACGCAGTGGACGTCCAAATGAGGCGGTAACACCAGAAAACATCAAAAAAATCCACAAAATCGTTTTGAATGATCGAAAAGTGAAGTTGCGTGAGTTAGCTGACATCGTAAAGATATCAAAAGAACGTATTGGCTTTATATTGCATGAGCATTTGACTATGAGAAAGCTCTGTTCAAAGTGGGTGCCGCGTTTGCTCTCTGTTGACCAAAAACAAGAACGTGTTGATGATTCTGAGCAGTGTTTGGCCATGTTTAAACGTAACAAACCGGAATTTTTACGTCGATACGTGACAATGGATGAAACATGGATCCATCACTTCACTCCGGAATCAAAACGATCGTCATCTGAGTGGACAGCAACTGGTGAACCTCGTCCAAAGCGCCCGAAAGCACAACAATCGTCTGGAAAGGTTATGGCCTCGGTATTTTGGGATGCGCATGGTGTAATATTCATCGACTATCTTGAGAAAGGAAATACCATCAACAGTGAATATTATATAGCGTTATTGGAGCGTTTGAAGCCGAAATTGCAAAGAAACAACCGCATATGGCAAAGAAAAAAATGTTGTTTCATCAAGACAACGCACCGTGTCACAAGTCAATCAAAACAATGGCAAAACTACATGAATTGAACTTCGAATTGCTCCCACATCCACCGTATTCGCCCTGCGACTACTGGCTGTTCGCAGACCTCAAAGAAATGCTCGCCGGTAAGAAATTTCGCACGACTGAAGAGGTTATCGTTGAAACTGAGGCGTAGTTTGAGGCAAAAGATAAATCGTTCTACAAAAGTGGTATTGAAATGTTAGAGTGGCGCTGGAATGATTGCGTTGTTCTTGATGGAGATTACGTTGATGAATAAAACTAATTTTGAACCAAAAGCACCGTGTTTTCTTTGTTAGGCCCGGTACTTTTCAGCCCATGTGTTATTAATGGATATTTTAATTTTCGCAGATTATATTTTTGTATCTATAATCATTTACAATTTCAAATTATTACTTCCTTAAAAAAAAATTGCAAAACTAAAAAGAAATAACTTAAATCTTATCGTAATTACAGCACTAACATTCTAGTTTTATAACAACCTTAAATTTATTAACTATCGTAGACTCTACATGCAGAAAATTTCAGAGGCTCACTAAAAAAGTTGAAAATAATGTATCGTAATTCTTTTAAACGTATTAGTTAATCTAAAAAACAAAAACAAAAAAGTCACTGTAAGTCGTAAATTACACATTTAATTCCACAGATGTCGTAGATTCTCCACATTGCCCATATTAAAATTGTTCTCCACTTGAATTCTTAACTTTCTTACAAGTAACCCTTTACGTACATATATACAACATTCTATCGTAGCGTTACAAACACTATAAGGCGTATCGATTTGTCATGCGCACCGTGTGTGTCAATCAAACTCGGCACCGGCAGTAAAGACTATGTTACGCCTGATGATGATATTTGCTAACATTGATTCGAACGTATTAAAAGCACGACGTTCGGAACGATGCCATTGACTTTAATTCGCCGTCGTAATAGTAAAAAGCTAACGTTATTGCTCTATTAAGACGTGCGTATATACTCCGAGGAGCAGGTTAAAAGTTAGTTTTATCTCTTAGTAATAGAGCTTCCTGGAACGGCGTGAAATTGGAGGATTCGCGACTGCAAAAGTGTCTTCTGTGCTGTTCGTAAAACAGCGACATTATCATTATTATTAGTAGAAGTACGTGATCTAGTTCACGATTGCACAGTAAAAAGTTTGAGTGTCAATATTAACACTCGAAGATGGTGTATATATAATTACAGATCTAAGAGAGAAATTTTAACCGGTACTTTCGCGTACTTCTAACAAAATATAAATACGCGGTAGGAGCTATAAATTCTCAGCCTGACAGGCTTATACAGGTTGAAGCGTCTTCAAACTTCGCTACGGTATGCATATACGCGAGGTCTATGCTGTCAGTATGAGGGTTCGAAGAGTAGTAGCTTTTAATAGTCAGCCAGCTAAGTTTGAGTACCGCGCGGTCATCAAATTTTCAACAAAAGATAGTTTACACTGCATTTACGATGATTCATCTCCTTCGCATTCCGCTATAAAGAAGTGGACAAAATGTTTCCGTTTGAGGCAAGAATCCTTGGAAGATGTTGAACGGTCTGGTCGACCACTTTTAGTGATGACGCCTCATTATCGACGATTTAGTGCTAGAAGATCGCCGTTTAAAAGTGAAGAAATTAGCAGTAATAACAAACACATCCCAATCAAGTATTCGCCGAATTCTTCATGACCATTTCGGTATGAATAAAACTAATAACTAGAATCGTTATTTGGGCTATTTCCATCGTTAGCTTACCAGTTTGTCGCGTTCATTAACCGTTATCTCTTTGATCCGGTTAATGAAGTGCTTATATCTTCTTTTCCTCGAGAATTTCTCGAGCTTACACGATTGGCCGGAGAGGTGTACCCGGTTTGTGTGTTTTAGGTAGCCCGTAAAGATGAGGTGGCTGTGTATAGCGTGGTGTTAATTTCTGCCAGCTGAGTTGGTTGGGCAGATCTGATTTATATATGATTTATTTTGGATTCCATCGACCTTCTTTAATTCCTTATATTTCCCTTCATTGTTGTATGTTTCAACATCCATTATTACCGTAGCGTTTCCTTTGTCCGCCGGCAAGATCTTGATATTCTTGTCGCTCATTAACTCCTTGAGGCTGCGTTGTTTTGCCTTGCTGATATTTAGCATCTGTTTCGGTTCCACCTCCTCTATTGCCGTTCTGATCTTCTAACGATATTCATCTGCTGCTTCAGGTGGTTATATTCTTCTGCTGCCATTTCCACTGCTAATATCATATCTAGCGTGGGTACTCGTGTGGGGCTATTGCGAACTTAATGCCTTTGTTTAGTATTTTAAAGGCGTTGTCGTCCGACTGCTTACTGGATAGATTAACTGAGTTACTATCCTTTTGACGTATCAGTGATTCCAGCTTTTCCGGTGTTTATCCATTTATTCTGGTGCAGCTCCTTTGCACTGCCGCACAGATGTTTGTAAAGTCATCTTCATTAATAATTTCTCCGATCTTCAGCTTGAACACCTCGCATTCTTGTGTTATTCGAATTTTGGCGGGTCTGTGGTAGCTAATCCTTTCCCTGACCAATGCTTCGCTGGCTCTGTTAGCAATTCTTTTGGCTCGATTTGCTTGAAACGGGGAGTGTGATTTTTAAGCCTCCCGAGGTGATCTTAAATTGTCTTGCTTTATACAGGAATGTAAGGTGGTTAGATTCCTTGGCTAGTTCGATCATGGTCTTTTCGTATTGCCTGAAAGACCTACAGGGACCTACTTTATACTATGTTTTGTTAGATTCCTAAAATCCATACTATAATGCTCGATCATCGTCCTGAATTTACGAATACTGTTCTTCCCTCATCACCATATCCACAAAACCACCACCTCACATCATTTCGGATATCTCAATTTTCCTGCCGCTTCGCAGAAGCGTCCCGCGTAAGACAGGTTGGTAATTGTATTTTTAAAAAGGAACGGAAGAGATGCGACGTATCCATTTCCCGCACCGACCGAAGGATGAGATCGCTTGCTTTCGAACGGAGCTGGTAGGGAGAATTGCGTTCGCAGATGGAAAGATCCGTCTTTCACTCCTCGACTGGGAAAAAAAGAGTAGCACGTACATATGTCCGTATAGACAGTGAAAGAAGAAGAAAAAGGGGGATGTCTACCATCGACTCTTCGTGCCTGTCGTGCTCCAGATGATGAAAAGTAATCTGTCATAGTTTCGGTATTGAATCGCAGATTTCTATTTTCGTTAGACGGGATTTTGCCGTGGCAGTCGTATTGATGAATTACGTCTGTCGCTTTGTGGTCTCCAAAAGGAGGAGATTACCGATTAGAAAAGTATTATTCTTGTCAACGTTAATAAGGCTATAATCTAGCTTAACTGCATTAAATTCATTAAGGAAATTTGTTATAATAACACGATTTATTTTGTAGTGTAACCTCCTCGAAGATCAATACACTTTATCAAACGCTGTACAAGTCTCTTCAAATCGTCGGATGTTTCGAGGTCTGCAAAATAGTCATCTCCTAATTTGAGGCAAATCTCTTCCCTCCCATCGGCTTTTTCAGATTTGGGAATAGGAAAAAGTCTCGGTCCTGCGAATATAGAGAATGAGAAACTAATTCGTAGCGCAACTTATTCAATTTGTACACGACGAAGCGGGATGAATGAGCCGATAGATTATCGTGACGGCAAAGCTCCTTTTTCCGCTGCAAACTTCAATACTGCACCGAATAGGTTGAATAAGTCGTTGTAGTATTGCCCGGCGATCGTCCGTTCCTTCTGCAGATACTCGATGAGGATCACACCTTCGGAATTCCAAGGAATGGTCGCCATTACCTTCGTTTCGTAACAACTATTGTCTGTAGACGTCTGAAATGTTGACAGTTGCCATAAAAGAAGTTGGACTTGCCTACCAAGGATTCCACTTCGTGTATTATCACCTGCCGATTCCGAAAACATTTCAGATCACCCTCGTACGTTATTGGAAGATTTTCTGTGGCATGTATACGACAATTTTAGACAGATATACTTTATCTAAACCTTGTTTCAGAAAATTTTCGCGGATGATGAAGTAATCTTTGAAGTTATGTGAAAAAAGAAACTACAATTTGAGTTTACATTAGGTAGTTGCTCTTAAGTTTATTTATTCCATGTTTGGTTAATAGATTATGAGAAGAACGTGATAAAAACTGAATATACTATATGATACATACAATAACAATGAACCAATGAGTTAAATTCGTGCACTATTATACAGGATGAAATATAATAGTGTGTTTGTAAAAATCATATAAGTATAATAAAAAATAAACTCCAGCAGAAGAAAGTGAAGCGCCACTTTCACTAAAATGGGACTGAACAATATTACAGACCTGTTTTAGAATATAACTCTAGATGCCAAACTACACTAGGGTGACAGAATAAAATACAAAAGTAGATGCTAAATATAACTTTGTGTAGGAAGTAAAGTAGGTATGATTCGATAAATTGGTCGTATTTACTCGGAAAAAAATAGAGGCGATATGTGCTGGTTCAGAGTGCAGAATCAAATATTTTTTTTCCTAATTAGAAAGGCAAGAACCAATACTTTAGTACACTAGGGTGACAGAATAAAATAGACACCTACTAATTAAAAAAAAAAGATTCTATTCTCGTTATATATACAAAATATTTTAAAATTTTTAAATTAGACTAATATTTTGTCGATCCATCTTTACTTGCGTGAAGTGCTGCGAGTCGTCGTGGCATAGAATCTATTAAATGATTAATGGTGTCTTCTGGAATATTTAATCACTCTTCTGTAACAGCTGCCACGAGTTCTTCCTTATTGCTGGGTTTTCGGGGTCGTTTCGCCATATTTGTCTGGATTATGTGCCAAACATTCTCTATCGGATTCATGTCTGGTGATTGGCCTGGCCATGGTAAAATCCGAATCCCCTGTTCCTCTTTCCATGTGGTTGTTGTTCTTGCTTTGCGGCAGGGTGCTCCATCCTCCATAAAAGTGGCGTCTTCTTTAGATAAAATGGCGTTGTCGAATATCGGTAGTAGTCCTTCTGTTAATATTTGGATATATTTTGCGATCTTCCACCATACCATATCGCGCCCCACACCATGATGTTCACACCGCCGTATTTCACCGTCTGATGCGAAAATTTATCGTCCAGTTGCCGTGACGAACGTCTCCATACCCACGTACGACCACTATCACTGAATTGGCGGTATCTGCTTTCGTCTGAAAAAATGACAGACCGCCAAAGCTCTTCGGGCTTCGTTCGCATTTCGATTGCCCAAGCCATTCGGCGCCGTTTTTGAAACGCCGTAATGGGAGGTCTTTTCTTTGCCACCCTTTTATACATCCCCGCACTGTAGAGGTATCGCAGAACGGTGCGCTGACTTTTCTGTGAAGTTGCCGCAAGCTCAGCTGTACTTTTTCGCGGTTCTCTTAACACTTCGCGCACAAGCACGCTTTTACTTCTTTCAGAAGGTCCGGCGCGACTTGGTCTCGGCTCCGCTGTTGTTTTTCCTTGCGTTTAAATTGTGTAATCACACGGTTAACTGTGTGGACAACGGAATATTTAAAAATTTACTTATTTCACGTTGCGAAGCGTCGCGTTCACTCTGGCCAACGATGCGACCCCGGGTGAAGTCGCTAATATCACTCGAACCTTGTAAGCGAGGCATAATACGATACTAAACTATGACGAATTCCTTCCGATACATCTACCCCTACCCTAATGACAAGAGAAAGTTCTTAATTCGTTCTTAGAATTTAGCTGTTTACATATTTATACCGCTTTACCTGGTGTCTATTTTATTCTGTCACCCTAGTGTAATTGTTACAAGAATCTAATTGTTGAATTTGCCCGTTAAAGTTTGAAGCTTTAATTGGTAGATGTTTAACCACCTTCGAGCATGAAAATGTCGCCCTCCCAATCACTATAATCCATTGCAGGAAATGTTAACGGAGTTAACGTAATCGGTTTGGCACTTCAAGGTCCATCCGTACCAAGCATAGCCGTGCTACAGCATCATAACGGCCCTTACAGCATACAGCAAGGTTCAGGTATTTCACCTCCCAACCAATTAACGCTTATTTATGCTTCTCTTGCTTGCTACTAAACGCAGAAAGTAGAACCGGAATGATCCTTTATTCCATTCTAATTGTATACACAGGTATCGCAGTAAGCTCTGATTTTCAAGCGACAATTATTAATTTGTGCGACGCAGAGTTAACTACGATACCTGAATTATACAACAATTATTAATTATACAACAATACAAGTCATTACAGTCGTTATAGTTAGTGTCGGCAAGTTGGGGCAAGTTACAGTGCGTGTCTCGGATCGAATCGCAAAACTACCATCTTTACATCATCAAAATGTTCGCAGTAGTAAAATGCCGCCCTTAACCATAGTAGGCGTAGTAATCGGTTGTGGTGATTTAGGTACTTTGGGACATAGTTCGTGAGATCTTTTATATAGTCAGCGTTTTGGAGACTCGATTTTCCGTGCCGCGCGCTTCACCCCTCCACGTTGTTCTCCGCACGGCACTGAAACTTGCCCTTCTTTGCCGAGACTAGTTATAATCATATACAATTTGATAACTTCCAGAAGAACCGCAACTGATCACCAACGAAACTGCCATCGTACCGCTGCAACCGCGTCCCGCAACCACGGGGAACATGGACGTCCTTCCGTTGCAGCCGCGGTTATTGCCGAATTACGATAGGGTGGCCAGAGAATCCAGATCCGAGCCCAAGGACTTGATGAGCGTCAAGGGTCTTCTGCAGGACTTCAACCCACCGAAAGTCGATCCCGAATTAGGTATGGCAAGTGTCCCGGCGATGGCCATCGGAAGCTCTACGGAAATCCTCGTCAGCATCATAGAAAACCAAGCCGGATTGAGAAGGAACTCGTTCTTGTCCACGTCATCGGCTTCCAACGTCCAGGCGGATAGGAGAAGCGACAGATTTGGAGATGAACCACCTCAGATCGAAGACGTCTTCAAAGCATCCCCCGATGACGAGTTTGCGAAGAGTCCAAGTACGGAAATGACCAACGCTGTGGATTTTTCGTCATCGTTAATTCCTTGCGAGGTGGTCAGGGACGATGACAGTAAAGCTACTTTGAATAATTGTGATGTAGTTATCGATGAGGTTAGGGGAGATGATGACAAAATGGAATGTGATAGTATGTGTTGATAGGGGTGTGGCTAATTTTCTTTTTTTGTAAGGGCTATTTAGGGAAGATACCTTTAGCAAAATCGATGGAGCAAATAACCTTTTTCTTGACAAATATTTTAGATGTTTTAATTAGGATAAATTGTTTAGTTCTGAAACACGGTTATCTCGAAAGTCAAAGATTATAGATACTTACTTTAATCTAACGTAGTAGAATGTTAGATGATCTTTTAACTGTTTTCCTTTATACTTTTACACACATACACTACCGCTCAAAAGTGTTTAGCCACTCTCACTGACAGCAAAAATGTATAACAACTCAGCAAAAATGTTAATAATGAATAAAAATATATTAAATAAATGTGAAAATTAAAACGTTTAATTTAAATTTTGCTTTCATCTATGTGACCTCCTCTTGATTTAATATTCGCAGCACACAATCGAGGCATTCTTGCAATAAGTTTTGCCAGAGTTTCTTGTGTTATTGAGGCCCAACTCGATTGCAATTTGTTCCACACGTCAGTAGCTGATGTCGGAGCCGATTTCCGTACTTCCCGATCTAGTTCTTCCCATAGTAGATTGGATTCAAGTCGGGGCTCTGGGGAGGCCATTCCATAATTTTGAGAGTTCCTTCCTCTTCTAAATGGCGTAAATAGTCTTTACATAATTTAGAGGAATGTTTTGGGTCATTATCTTGCTGGAAGATAAAATTTTAACCCAAAAGTTCCGAATTCCGGAAGGTATTGCGTGGTTCTCCAAAATTTCGCGGTAGCCTTCTTTTTTAATATACCGTCAATTTTCACAATGTCCCCTACACTAGTGCAAAACAGCCCCAAATACAGCAATACACTCTTCTCTGGCACGTTCACCCACAGATCTTCTTACGAATATGCATCTTTGTGTTCCGAACAGCTCAAATTTGAACTCATCCGTCCATAGGACGTTGTTCCACTCTTCTATGGTCCAGTGTTGGTGTTCACGAGCCCATCTAAGTCGCTCTTGCTTGTTTTGTTTGCGTAATAATGGCTTTCTGTAGGCGACGTTTGACTGTAGAAACACTGACTGGCTTTGGCGACCAACATTTAATTCTGCGGTGATTTCCGGGGCTGCTTTGCGTCTATTTAACTTGCTGGTAACCACTATTCTGCGATCATCTGCAGATGTTGTCGCTTTTGGCCTTCCACTCCGTCTTTTATTAAGAAAACTGCCAGTTTCCCGATTTTTTTTTTACGTTATAGTCAACCGTAGCGTGGTGTATTTTCATTTTTTTGGCAATTTGTCGATTACTTATGCCACTTTTATGGTAAGCTATTATAAGCGCTCGTGTTTCCGTACTAATTTCTCTTCGCAGAGGCATTTTAAGAAATTGTCACACGATATTTCGCTCACGACGTGAATAGAGTAAATACCACACTGCAACACCATAGGTTACAGATTTCAGTATAATCTTGTAGGAAGGTAATTTAAACGTTATTATAACAATCTAACAGATGACTAAATTTAGCCAGTAAATTCAGAGGGATTGTCATTGTAATTGTACCGCAATAAACAGTTAGTGGTAATCCGACCAAGTGCAGGTAAATGATAGTAAACCTTATGCGATATAATGGGGGTACATTTTAAATACGTATTTCATTTTATTATAATGTTTTCTTGGTAAACATAATGCTATATAATAATCCATGAAAACAGGGGTGCCTAAACACTTTTGAGCGGTAGTGTATCTAACCGCGAATTTTAAATGTTGATGTTTGCGTCTGAATATAGGTTCTCAATTTTACTCGTTATTAGTTTATTATATTGTTCTTTTTTTGTCTAGGAAATTTGGGAGGGTATTTTTGTTTACTAATCAAACAAGAGCGGTGTAATATCGATGAATTAATAAATATACGATAAATTTTCTTAGATTCTCACAACTAGGACCAAAAAAATACAAACGATTTCTTCCACATCATAATCAATTTTCGAAAAATATTTCAAATTACTACGATCTTTGAAATTCTCCATTCTCAAGTATATTATATTCACTTAAGGGGTGAATGGTTAATATTACAATTAATCAATAATAAGAATAACATCTTAATCTAATCTTTCTAAAATCTTTCGCAAAATGGTCCAAAATATTATAGAGTTATATACCTTGTCTTCAAGTACACTCTCATTTAGAGTAGCCTATGATTTTTATTTAAATTTGACGTTGTCCCAAGTCTAAAGTATTTGTTTTCCATATCCTTCTAGGTTGTTTCTCATTATCCAGCTGATGCCCCCACCATTCCAGTTGTCTCTGCTCAATAAATTCCACTATCGAATTAATTTCTAAATCTTTCCTTATATCTACGTTTTTTATTCATTTTGTGACCCCCCTAAATCTTCTCAGAAATATCATGTTCCTGACCTTTACCTTACTTCTTTGTTTTTGGGTTGGTATTCACGATTCTCAGCTAAATCCTAACATCGGTTGATAAATGGACTTTTTAGGCTTTCATTTTCTTCTTCGATTTCAGTGCCTTCGATTTGAGATGGTTCTTCTCCTATTGCCATTACTTTAGTTTTATTTTTGTCCATCTTCATTCCACTCTCTTTTAATGTTGAGTTCTATACTTCCAAGTTTTTTGATAAATCTTCTTCGCTTTTTGCCACAACCACTACATCTTCTGATACTTCGACTCGTTGTAAGTTAATGTGTGCTACTAATACTTCTTTTACTTTTCTTTGTATATTTCTTCATTATTACGTCTATATACGTCATCAGCAATACTAGGCTAAAGCTTTCTCCTTGCCTCTATCTTTCTGTTATTCTAAATGTGTCTGATTTTGAGTTATTTACGATTATAGCTTTTATATTACTATTATATATTATTTATATCAGTCCTATTACTTTATTACCCACTCCTCTTTAGAATATTCGATAATTTTCTTTTCTTGGAACTTTATCGAAAGGTTTCTCTAAATCTATAAATCCCAGGAATATTTCCTTAGTTTCTTGCAAAGGTTTTTCTATTATTTGCTTTATGGAGAAAACGTGATCTTATGTGCTTTTCCCCTTTACGAATCGGCTATGAGATCCGTCCTATATGTCTTCTAATAATGATTTTATTCTCTTATCTATTATCTGTTCTAGTATTTTGAAGGCTGAACTTAATAGAAAAATACCTCTATAACCATTGCCCTTGTTCTTATATATCGGCACAATTAGTGCCTCTTTCCAGATGTTTTGGCACTTCTTCTTCCTACCATATCGTTCTAAATATCTCTAACACCATTTCTCTTCCACTCCTACCCGCATTTTTAATCATTTCTCTTGTTATTTTATTAGTTTCTGGAAAATCCTGCATACATTGAGTGATTGCATAAACCCACTGTTCAGTTATTAATCTACCAATTCTAAAATAGATCCCACCCTTTCTCTTTTGGTCTCTTTTCTTTTTCTTTTTCCATTTTTCTCTCGAACCCCCTCTCCCCCCTCTTTCTCTATTTCTTTCTCTTATTCTTTTCACCTTTCTACTTCACGACCCCCCCACCCTTTACCATTTTTTCTTTTTCTTTTTGCCTCTTTTTCTTTTTATTTTTCTTTCTCCTCTTATTTTTATTCCTTTTTATATATGTATATCTCAACATGACACGGTCCAATTCCGGAAGTAGTTCGTTTAATTCTAAAATAGCTTTCAACAGGAAAAACTTTGTATTGTTTTCCTAATATGATAATAAATAATCTAATTGATAAGACAAGTTTTCAATAAATTGACTGTACCATGACAGTTGTCACAGTTTGATTTATGAAAACCATTACTATCCTACGATATTCCAATATTTAAATAAAAATGACAGGCTGCTCTAAATTATAATTTAAATGAAGGTCACAAAGAAACATTTTAGAGTTTGGAAAAGTTTAATAATATATATATACATATGTAACATATATCTACTTATATAATATACGCTAACTATTTAGAATTTATTTATTTATTGCAAATTTTAAAAGTGCCAAAGCATCTCTAGGGCATATCAGAAAACAAACGAAGAGATTTAAATTTAAAAGAACCGTGCTGATTGAAGTTTGTAACCACATTTTACTTAAAACATTAAAATTATATGCATGGATGTATTATATAAACATTATTTACTTAATGTAGGTGAAGAGCGGTCCATTTAGTGAAATTTTAAAATCAAATACCATTTGGAATAGAAAGAAAAAGTAGAAAAAAGGAACAACGAAAATTTATTTTACCCCTTATTTTCTTAGAAAAAGAAATAGTTGGAAACGCATTCAGATTGGACAGCTCTTACCATGTTTTTTAGAGAAAATATTTACGAGAAATAAATGAGAAGATTCATACTAAATATATGTATACACACATACAAAATAAATTGTACGAAAGTAACCCAATTTTCCTACGCTCATTTATAATATTTTTAGTATATTTTTATAAATGGTTAAATAAATGGTAGAAATAAATAAATAGATTAGTATATTCATCGAAAAGACCTGAACTGCTGTGTTTTATTTTATTCCCTAGCATTCTTACCTTTAAAACTCATCTACCTGATTCATACACAAAAAGAGATTCTACTCAATGTCCTTTCTACTTCACAACATTCTACTATATAATTTCCGGCCTTTAATTTTAGCATTCGAAATTAAATAATGAAATTATTAGTTTGAAAAGCAAGAAGCCCATATCATTATATAACTTTTAACGAAAAACGGAAACATGGAAATCTGGAGCATTTTATTCCCATAATTTCCACCCCTTTCTCACAGATTAACAAGGCCGAAATTGCAAAGAAACGACCGCATATGGCAAAGAAAAAAAATTGTTTCATCAAGACAACGCACCGTGTCACAAGTCAATCAAAACAATGGCAAAACTACATGAATTGAACTTCGAATTCCTCCCACATCCATTGTATTCACCAGATTTGGCTCCCAGCGACTACTGGCTGTTCGCAGACCTCAAATAAATGCTCGCCGGTAAGAAATTTCGCACGAATGAAGAGGTTATCTCTGAAACTGAGGCAAAAGATAAATCGTTCTACAAAAGTGGTATTGAAATGTTAGAGCGGCGTTGGAATGATTGCGTTGCTCTTGATGGAGATTACGTTGATGAATAAAGCTAATTTTGAACCAAAATAACCGTGTTTTCTTTGTTAGGCTCGGGACTTTTCAGCCCATGTGTTAAGTCCCATATATTTAGAATGTTGATGAATTGTAAAATTATCAGAACTATCCTTGACCTTGAGAAAAGCATCACATTCGTCTTATCAAAAGAACGTTCTAGTTCATTATCTTGTAACGAATTCCTAATCAACCTCATTATGTTTGAAAGGTCTTTAGAAAGAAGTAGATTTCCATTTAAATTTTGATCGAAGTTGTCTTACAAGAACTAACGTTAAATCACCATCATCCAATTAAATCCCCCTCTGTTCAAAATCGTTTTTTTTCCTTTGCTATATTCACTATTTCCCCGCAAATAAAAGCAGATGTCCCCCTCCCCCCTCCCCCCGACACGGTCAGAGTTCAATTTACAAAGCCATCCTTCTAATTCACCCACCTCCTTACTATTCCTCCGAAAAGGACGAATTGAATAAGGGATAAGAGGGATACCTGTTGCATAAATCCGTGTTCCACCTATCGGCTTCTGTATAGAAAATCATCTCGTCGCGTTTGCTTGGCCTTTATCTTTTCCATTTCGTCCCCGTCTCCAACGTCGAGAGTATTAGCACGAATGCTACGCCCGTTATATTTACTCACAGCCGCCTAACAGGTAGCGGTACGCATTTATTTCGGTTCTTCGCTTGTTTGAATCAGAATAGCTTCGAACCGTGCCGCTTGAAATTGAGGCCTTTCTCCGCACGCCGGCATACATTCGTTCGCGGTGACTTTGAATACGGGACGCCTAAAATCGTATATTTGATCTTCGCGAATGACGTACAAAGAAATTGCGAGGGCGTGGAGGAAAGGAAGGATACGGACGAATGTAGACGGTAGTCGTCAGGGATTTACGACGGGATATACGAACGACTTAACAACGAATAAAGACTTGGAGTAAATTTTAATAAGTACGGTTGAATTTTCGAGTTCACGGTGACGTATTCGGTTCGGATGAGAAGAAACGTTATCGAAATTGAATATCTAATACGCTCGGTTCGTAAAAATGTGAAGTGGCGCAGTCAGTAGGATACTACATAGCGTCAATTGTGAAAGTTGAAAATTATTGATAACTGCACTTGTCAATAATGTCCTTGTTTATATAATTTATAGTTATTATAACCCCTGTGAAATGAGAACTTGCAAAATAGTAGGTAATTTTCTATATTGATGTTAATATTCTGGTGAGGTAGCTGCTGAAATTTGATATTGCAATTATTTGCCTTGTAACTTGTTCTTAGGTGGCTTGCATTTAATTTACTGTCTTATAATTTTCTGGTATTTTAAACTTATACGAGGGCGACCTGAAATGTTTCCGGAATCGACAAGAAAAATACGGTATTGGTGTGGTTTTCTCTTTTTATTTTTCGATGTAGTCTCCTCGAAGATCTACACACCCATTCAACCAGTGTTTCAGTCTCTCTTCAAGCCGTCGGAAAAGTAGGATGTTTCAAAATGTTTTCGAAATAGCCATTCGTAGCAGTGATCACTTCTTCATTTGAGGCAAATCTCTTTCCTTCCAGTGATTTTTTCAAGTTTGAGAATAGGAAAAGTCGCTGAGGGCTAGGTCCGGTGAATATGGAGAATGGGAGACTAATTCGTAACGCTTAAACTTGGACTCGACGATGCGGGATGAATGAGTCGGTGCATTTTCGTGGTGGAAAAGCTGCATACCAGGGTGCTTCTCCCGCAATACCTCATCGAATCGGGTCAATTAATTTCAGTAGTATTGCCCTGCGATCGTCCTTCTCTTCTGGAGATAGTCAAAAATGGTCGCTATGACCTTTCCGGCTAATGGAACGGTCTTTGCTTTCTTCGGAGCTGATTCGCCCTGAAAAGTCCACCGCTTCGACTGTACCTTGGTCTCCGGTATGTAGTGGTGGATCCAAGACCCATCCACACTTACGAAATGCATAAAGGAATTCCTTGGATTGCGTTGGATCCTGGCTAGACACTCCTTCGAAACTTGATTTCGTTTTTGCTCCGGTGTGAACGAACGCGATACCCATCGCGCCGAATGCTTTTTCATACCCAAAATTTCGTGTAGGATATGGCCAACGCGTTCTTCTGAGATGCCTCTTGTCTCAGCTATCTCTTTCAGCTTCAGTCGGTGATCGGCTAACGCGACATCATGAATCTTGTCGACCATTTCATCGTTGGTAGTGGTTTTTGGGCGCCCACCGCGTGGTCCGTCACTTGTGCTCGTGCGGCCACGTTTGACTCGCTCACCCAGAAGTTGGTGGTCGAAAGTAATAGAGTACATCCGCCATAAACCTCTAGAAAGATATTTCGAATTTCCATGGCCGTTTTCCCAGTCAATCAGAAGTGTTTTGTCGCTTCGCGAAATTTTATCCGTTTTTGCAAAGCCGTCTGAGTTGCTAAATAAAACATACCCTTAAACAACAACTATTGAATCCACCATGCTATGAATCGACTTCAACGTGCACCATTTCTTGTCGATTCAGGAAACATTTCAGGTCACCCTCGTATATGTAAAACTTAAAGGACAACCTAGGCTTTTGATTTATAGATAATTAAATTAAATTAAATATAGTAATTAAATCCGTCTTGATGTGTCTACGCAGTGTGACACGTCATCAAACATTCCTACACTGTTTCAGGAGTACATAAAAAAGACAATAGAAAATGGGCAAAACATGTTGGGAGAATCCCATTGTATGGTTGATTCATGTCAATTTTGTCTTGTGCAAAAATATGGTCCATGCACAATGACAAGACTACTTTAACTCTTCAATTAATTAATCCAGATTTGGCCTTTACTTCTTGGATCCCAAAATGAGGTACTTTCTTTAAAATATTGTGCCAGCAAAGCTAGTACTGTCAGCTGAATTATTAGCTTCAAAATTCTTATTATCTCCTTCAAGGCGAAAAAGGAAAATCCCTTTCACAATGCTTAAGTTCTTTCCTCCGATGTTAGAGGATAATTTAATTCATATTTGTTCCAATAGAACCTTTCCTACACCAAACATTCCAACTCACCCAATGTACGTACTCTTTCCCGACTTTCATTACCATTCAATTACCTTTTTCGGTCGACATTACTTCAACGCGAGTGAAACTGCGGCTCTACAAAAACCGACAAAGCAAACGCAACCGTAGTACATTCATAACGCGACACAGCCCCAACTTCGGAAAGGGTATATCACCGTGTACATACACCAGCGGATATCGGGTTCGAGAACAAGCGCCCTGAAAAGGGGCGGTGGCATAGAGCGACTGCGTTAGTTCACCGTAAACCCCCAAAAAGGTCAGTACGGATCTGAGCGTCACGAAGACGCATTGGCGTCGTTCTACGATGGCGGATACCTTCTAACTTCTGCGTGAAATTTTCGCGCTTAGGTGAAACGCAAAATTTACCAGGAAAAAAAAATCTGAAGGTCGTAACTTTCGAAATTATTAGATTTACTGAAGATGATCCAATTAGAAACGCCGCCGCGTTAAATCGCACGTAAAACTCTCGAGAAAAAGAACCGAGTGCTCTTTCTACCTTATGATTTAAGAAAACGGAATGTTTCGCGAAGAATTTTACCACCGTTTATGACCATTTTTTTTTTTTTGAGTTCTAACGGTTGGTGATGTCCTGGACGTGTGCCGTCGAGTTTTCGGAACGATGGAAAGGAAAATTATGGTGCCTATCGCAGGAGCAGCAGCAGGTAAGTTCATTTTAGTGGAGTACTGATGAATTTTGCATGAGCTACACATACGTCTGTTGGTTCTTTAACATATGTTGAGGGTCACTTTATTTTCTATCCTTTTTCTTTCTTCTTTGATGTCGATACACTTTCTAAACAAAGACGTGGTGGTATAACGCTAAAATTCTTTCTCTAAACTTCAATGCACATTAAAATATACATTTTTTACGTACGTAATCACATTATAAATTAATTCTTGCTTAGTAATCGAATCTAAATCGTTTTCGAAAAGATGGTAAACCCATTGAAGTTTAAAAAAAATATGCCTAGATAAGCTGTAGGTATTTGGAATATGTCCAGAGGTCTTCTTTGGCTCGAATCCAAGATATCCTTCGTTTCTATACTATATTACTTACGTATATGTCTCATACATATGAAAGGAGTGCAGAATATGTTCTTATAATCCTTGAACCAAATCTAACTTCTGCATTAGAAGAGGGATGCACACCAGAAACTTGTTTATTTGTCTGTTTAAACAATCACTCAAAAATTGCTATAACTTTTAAATAATTAACAAAATACTATACGATCACATAAATTTAACCTCTAGCAAGCCACGAAATTATTTCGCCAAAGTAACACATGGGCTGAAAAGTCCCGGGCCTAACAAAGAAAACACGGTTTTTTTGATTCAAAATTAGCTTTATTCATCAACGTAATCTCCATCAAGAGCAACGCAATCATTCCAGCGCCGCTCTAACATTTCAGTACCACTTTTGTAGAACGATTTATCTTTTGCCTCAAAATACGCCTCAGTTTCAGCGATAACCTCTTCATTCGTGCGAAATTTCTTACCGGCGAGTATTTTTTTGAGGTCTGCGAACAGCCAGTAGTCGCTGGGAGCCAAATCTGGCGAATACGGTGGATGTGGGAGCAATTCGAAGTTCAATTCATGCAGTTTTGCCATTGCTTTGATTGACTTGTGACACGGTGCGTTGTTTTGATGAAACAACATTTTTTTCTTTGCCATATGCGGTCGTTTCTTTGCAATTTCGGCCTTCAAACGCTCCAATAACGCTATATAATATTCACTGTTGATGGTATTTCCTTTCTCAGGATAGTCGATGAATATTACACCACGCACATCCCAAAATACCGAGGCCATAACCTTTCCAGCCGATTGTTGTGCTTTCGGGCGCTTTGGACGAGGTTCACCAGTTGCTCCACTCAGATGACGATCGTTTTGATTCCGGAGTGAAGTGATGGATCCATGTTTCATCCATTGTCACATATCGATGCAAAAATTCCGGTTTGTTACGTTTAAACATGGCCAAATACTGCTCAGAATCATCAACACGTTCTTGTTTTTTGCCAACAGTGAGCAAACGCGGCACCCACTTTGAACAGAGCTTTCTCATAGTCAAATGCTCATGCAATATAAAGCCAATACGTTCTTTTGATATCTTTACGATGTCAGCTAACTCACGCAACTTCACTTTTCGATCATTCAAAACGATTTTGTGGATTTTTTTGATGTCTTCTGGTGTTACCGCCTCATTTGGACGTCCACTGCGTTCTGCATCATCGGTGTCTCTACGACCACGTTTGAAGTCAGCAAACGAACGTTTTATTGTTATTTCTGATGGAGCGGAGTCCCCATAACACTTTTCAAGCCGTTGCTTCGCTTGAACGGTATTTTTTCCCATCAAGAAGCAGTGTAAAATTAAAACACGAAATTGTTTTTGATCCATTGTTTTGAAAATAACAAAAGTAGCGTGACTCTTAGCGCAATAACTCACAAACTAATGAATAGAATATCATGAAATTTTAACAGCTGTCTTTTGAAGGTTAGTACTAACTGAGAGAAAGGTGACTACAATAAAACTAGCGTCATCTATGTGTTAGACTCGGGACTTTTCAGTCCATGTGTTATCTTGTTGATATTAGCTAGTGAATTAACAATGAAAAATAAAATACATTCGTGTGTACTGCATTGATTTATTCATACAAATATGTCTACAATAAACCACAAAGTTTTATTTATTTATTATAATTTATCGAATTATACCCCAGAAATGCTATAAAATTGGAAAATAGAGAATGGTCTTACTCTTTGCAAGCATGTGTAGATAAATTTCTAGCAGAATTTCCAAATTTTCCAGTAACATATAACAGTTTGCGGCAGGTTATTCAGTGGCAGAATTTCGTGAAACAGGGTCTGTGCCCCGAAAACCAGGTTGTAGTGAATGTTGAGGAACAAATAACTCAATCACCTAGGAAATCCATCCACAAAAAATTCCATACAAGTTTCATTGCGTGCAGGAGCTTCTACTAATTGATCACGCAACCCTACATAATTATTGCCAACGGTTTTTAAGTAAGATGAATAGTGATGATGTTCTTGATGAATTCTTCTTCTCAGATGAAGCATGGTGTCACTTTTCAGGGGATATACAAATAAACAAATAATGCACATCAGGTCTAGTGAAAATCCACACAAAATTCTTAAGAGACATCAAAGATAGAGGTTTGGCTTGCTGTTTCTCGTAGACGGGTTATTGGTCCAATATTCTTAAATGATACCGTACATTGTTTATTACATTTCCAGTAAGATAATGTAACCCCCCATACGATAAGGAAAACAATGGAATTACTGCATGAATTCTTCGATAATCGGATAGTAGACTTTCCACTGCAATCTCCAGATTTGGCAATTATAGATTGCTTCATGTATCCATACGTAAAAAATAGAATAGTCACAAATCGTCCTTATACAAATGACGAACTTACTGAAGCTATCCCAAATGCTGAATTTCACCAAATGATTCAATGAATACCTTGAATTACATGAATAAACAAATTTACTCGCTTTTAACTTTGTTCTACCAATTTAAGTTTAAAGAAGAAAAATTTCATGGCCTGCTAGAGCTAAAAAAAACTAGGAGATGATAACATTCTTTCCCAAACTATTAAGCTCTAACCTCTAACTAAGAATGAATACTACAAATTTCTGTATATCCCCGAACCTACTACAAATTAATACTTCCTAATATTAGCGGTTAGATTTTGGTTGAGCATCAATTCATTTCTTTAGTCGCTTTACACATCTAAAGGAATCGGTGTTATTTTATAGGCATTCCTTTAGATGTGTTTCACATACGTCATGGTAAGCCTGAGGAATCATTCACATGTGCAGTTTTCCTTATGCACTTGGTGCGAACGCCCTCTCGGGACTAGCAATCCATGTATTACTCGAGGGAACGGTGAGAAGCTGTACCCGTTTCTTCTCGCTGTGTCTGACTTTGCAGACAAGTGTTTCATTCTTTTGGCACTAGTTAGCACCAAGCATAATCACTTGAATTGTAGGGTTAGATATGGTGATAGAAGCAGAGAGGGAATGACAGTGTGCCGAGCGTAAAACCGCTCGAAACCACGCTGATGACGCCGGGTAGGCAGAAACGTGTCCATGTGTTAGCGTTTTATGTCTCTTCACCTTGTCTTTCTCGTGAATGATTTCACCAATACCATGACAAAAGCTGTATTTAACAGCGTGTTTATCTTTGGTGTGACTATTATTAGGCATCATTTTAATTTGCTAATAACCCGCGTATGTACTTCTGATTGCATCTAGCAGGACTTTAGAGGTTTCCATTCCTTTAAAGTTCTTATACCTCCATTTCTTTGCAATAATTCTATTTCTATCCAAGTATCTTACCAAATCCTTTCTAAATCACATTCTAAACAGCGTTTATCTCCAAAGTCCCTCCAACTTTTCCCGAGGCAGCAATAAACAGTCCAATTAATCAACGCTATTCAAACGACGATTCATCTCGTTGCAAACTTACTTATTTTACCCCCCTCCACCACATCGCTACCATCTCAATGTTTATTATCATCGCCGTTAGATGGCGTGCAAAGTATACTCGTTCATTATATTAAGTGAAATGGGGGAAATTCGTCCGTGTTTAACCGAGTTACAGCCATCGGAAAGCTTTTAACGAAAATCCGACTGGATGTAGAAAGACCCGCCGCGCTTCCTCTATCCGTTTATTTAATTTCGAAGTTACCGTTTCCTTCTTTTCCTTTTAGCGGACCGGGCGCCCGTTCCTTGCTTCGAACGGGTTTTCGCGAAACGCTGGCACGATCTCGCGGGCTTACCCGTCCCCGTGCAGACGTATTTGCATCTAAATTAAAGCGGTAGGGGGAACGTGTCGAAGTTGAACGCTAGGAACAGGGAGATGTCACACCTTGCCGTTGTAGAGCATAGTTTGTTTGAGATGGTGACTGGAGGTGTGATGCCTTTTGAACTGGAAATAAATTAAGTAAATGGATTATGTTTGGTTTTACGTTAGAAGGTTACAATTCAATCTTTAGGGGAAGACAAAATTTTATTAAAACATTTTGAACGAACCAACCGCTTTTTCTGGCGTTGAAAATCATTGATCACGTAGTTTATTCTTCACAGACGGAAATAAAAGGAGATCATTCGGTGTCAAATCAGGACTATATGTGGAATGAACCATGAATTCTGGGTTTTGACCGGTTAAATATTGAATTGTTCGAATCGATGTGTGAGGGCTTGCGTTGCATGATGAAGAATGATTCTACGTCGCTGGTTGCTTTTTCTTATTTCTTCAAAGACTTCTGGCAAAAAAATGGTAGTAAACCATTCAGAATTGATGCTCCTACGATTCTCTAGTGGTACTGTAGCCATATGCCCGTTTATCCCAAAAAAAAAAACAGGCGACCATTTGCTTCGGGGTGTTTCCAGCGCGAACAATTTTTGTTGGGTTTGGCTCATCTTAAAAGACCCATACAGTCGATTACTGTTTGCTGTTGGACCCATACGTATAGGTGCAAGTGTAAATATTATTAACGGCCTTCGACGCACCACTATTGCATTTTTTGAGCATTTCTTTGCAGTAATTGACACGAGCCCTTTTTTTGATCAATTGTCAAATTATGCGGAATCCAACGCGCAAAAATTTTATTCACGGCTAATTTTTTTCAATAGTTAATTCCATTTTTTGACTGAAATGAAATTTTCAAGTCACTAAACAACACAAACAGCATCCGTGTGACAAAACGTTCCGTGTACGTATACACTCAAATAATGTCAAACTTTATGATAGTTCCAATTAACTTCATGTTTCATAGCTCACCGAACTAAAGCACCCAGAAGAAGATGAGTGAAATCTCGCCGAAACGTCGACCTAGTGAAAACGGTCCCTTTCGGGACCAATGCAGAATAATTTGATATCTTAATAAGAAATGTAAATAAATCATGTTCAATATGGCATGTATAATGCACAGCCTACTGAAAACAAATTTAGTACTATCGTAAAAAGAAGCCAAAAACATTCTAATTCTGCAATGCGCGATTTTAAGATCGAGAATTGAGTCTCTTGATCGTCCCCAAACTTTCTGCCAATCCCGTATACAGATGTGCGGCGATTTAATGCTAGCAGCATAAAATTTCGCAAATCCATTCTGTACACTACCTATGTATCTACAATCGGCAGCATACCGGTCGATTACGGTACTATTAATTGCCGCCATTGTTTCGGGCCGTTGTTAAACAATGGCAGCATCCAGATCCATAAATTACTGCAGCGATTTCTCGCTAGTCATTACGACGAATTTTTAGCAAAGTATTGAGGTGGCGGATGGCGTATTATTAGTGTGGAATCTGGCGACTTTAAACTGTTTATTTTGCTTCTTAAATAGTTGTATCGTGATGTTGGTATCGATGATATTATTGTTGCTATCAAAAGCGACTTGAACCAGCTGGGAATGATTCGTATTCATTTATTGTCTTTCAAAGTATTCTCTAGTTTAACAAGCGCTATAACACCTTTTGCCTTCGAGAAAATATACAAATTTTTAGTAGAATTGTTTTCTGGGTCTTGTTGTATATTCACTGTTTTACTTCTGTCTTTAGAAGAAGAAGAAACTTCTGAAGAAGCTAACAGCACGATCACCGAAACGTCATGTAAAATAGTGAATACACCAGAAGACCCGAAAAACAATTCAACTATGGACTACAGCCGTGAAAGCCCACACTCAAATATTAATTTTTACATTTCTTAGGAATTTCTAGAAAATAATTTTGTTTTAGTACATCCCATTAATTCACTCGATACCACCATCAAAGACATTAACAATTGCACTGTAAACAGCCGACATAAAACACGGGCAGATTCAACATTCGCAAATCGACAACTTAAGACGTCAAAACTCAAATCCACGTCGTAACTTTAACGTCCCAAGTTAACTTCCCTAACAAACACACCTCTCCTCCGAGCGTCGGTTTTACTCTAAAATAATTAGATCCGATGCTGTTTCAACATCTACTTCACAGAGGCACGAGCCGGCGAGGTTGCAACAAGTTGTCACTTACCGTGGCGAGTTTGCTGGCGTTTGGTGGCCTTAACGAGAGAATGCATCTCGGTCTCGCGAATACGAGTTGACAGTTGACGAATTTTATCTAGTCGTGAATGGTAGGAGATAGTTAATTTGCGTTATTAAGACGTTAAGTGACGTAACTACGAATAGGGTAAATCTGGGATTTTGTTATTTTGGTGGATTGGAGTATGCGAAAATTTTCATAATCCTTTCAGTTACAGGATTAATTTGTTTAAAAGGACGAATAAATGTAATATTCTTGTCTGGGCAATAAGAATGAGTTACCATGGTTCTTGTAACTTTACCAGAGTTTTCCTCTTCATAATTAAAAGTATTAACAGAAGTATATTCGTCTAAATCTACAACTTCGCCTTAATAAATTAAAACTAACAAACGGCTTCTTCGGAAAGAAGAGATATACAAAAGTACACTTGGTTTGCAAGAGAACATAGATCGGCAACAGATTACATAATTACAAATAACAAGTTAGCCGGACAACTAAAGGACGCAGGGATATAAAATCAAAGGAATAGCAGAAGAATTAATAGAACAAGAACAAATGGGCTTTAGAAGAGGCAGATCAATCATAGATGGGGCGAATACAACAGAAAAGCACACATAGGATTTATGTACTTCGAGAAAGCTTTAGATAATGTAAACAGATCTAAATTATGTGATACTATGAAAAAACATATTCTCATCATCTTTTTAAAAACGTATTAAAACTTAACCAGTGTTAGAAGAAATTATATTGATAAATATATCGAAAAAGAAGCACTATGACATATATCAATTACCTGTTCTAAATATACGCAATATAATTAGGATATGATTATTGAATAGCCAAACAAGGTTGATTACCATAAAAATAGCGGGTTCGTATTAATATTAAAAGCGACTGACATTTATAGTATTTCGGTGAAGTCTTTCTTGTTATCATAGAGGAGCTTATAAAAGGTTAAATAACCGATACCCGTAAATACACTATCGGTCATAAATTTACGTTCACTTATAAAAATAGGAAAATATGTAACTATAGTTTTAACATATCCTGCCTGCAGTAATCTTACTAAGGTTATTATAAACGGTGTAATTCCGAAACTAGCTAATATAATTCACAGGTATAGCAGTAAACTCCACTCACACAAATTTATTAATTATGCGGAACGCAGCGTTTCGAGAGCACGTGGGCTCTCATTGTCAACCGTGTTACCGACTGAAAGTAAAAACTGTATCACACATGCAAATTATTTTCTACACAGGCTCTAAAATTTCTAACCATATGAGTATTTACAATCTACTAAGTGGCATCATGCCTTTTACGGGGAAGGATGGACCGAAAGCGAACCGTATCTTTAACAGGGCCTATGGTAATAAATCCATCAAACTCGAGTGTGCAATTGGGGGTGATTCTCTGTTCAATAAGTTTCCGTTCTTTTTCATATATACCCTTTCGTACGCGTCTAATTCTAATCTTATGTCCGGATTTTACCATATGCTCTGCTACGCTTGATATGGTAAAAACTTAACTTATATACTAATGATGAGTCGCCAATCAGAATGATACCTAGCGAGCGCTTCTATCCCCACTCCATCCCCTCCATTCCACGAACTGCTGGACCTCCCCTCGTAACATACCAACTTTGAGTGATGCAGTTATGTGTCTTCATTTGGTACGTTACTGCATTCCATTAATGTGCTCTAGTGACCATTTTTTCCAAAAAATGGTGGGTTAACTTTTGTAGAAGCTGGTAACGACGAAGTTGTCAGGAATATTTGTGAAATCGGGATCTGGAATAGTGGTGACTGAGTATCTGATCAAAAAGTGGGCTGGTGTTAGGACTTCGGTGCCATTTAGATCAGAAGATAAAGGGGTCAATGGTCTTGAATTTAATAGAGATCCAATTTGAAGAATAATGATACGAAATTTTTGTTCAATCATCCTTGGACCAACCTTCAGTTTGCATCTTACCGCTTCTTTGGATGTTACTAGACACTTTGTTTTATCAGTATTAATAATCATGTTCAGTTGTTTTGCTGAATGATTAAAGGAGTTGAAATAATCTTTGCAAGTTACTGCATCTTCTGCCTAGAAAATAGCATTAAAGTAAGTATTGCCCATTTTGCAGCCTGCTTTTTTGAGTAGTCTTCCGATTATTGTATTCATACCACTTCAGCGCCAGAAATTCTAAAGACGTTTACAACAAGTCTTCTTTTTTATTCCGGCTCTATATACAAAACTTGAAAGACTACTCTCGTATTTACTATACACAGTTCCAATACCAACTTTGAGTGAAGACGAAACTTGAATGCTTCTTTTCTGAACTAGAAAAAACAGTATACAAGATATTGTTGTTGTATGTGAGTATTGTTGAAGCCTGCTTTTCGTTAAAATGAATTCTGTTTCGCGTTCAGATGGGTTAAATAATTCTTATATTAATTAGGAAAGCCTTCCTCTTTAAAGAGCTGAAGTTTAATTTAGAACGCCTTCTTTAACAATACTCAAATACGGCCCAATTTAATCTCCCCTTTTGCGATGGGCAATTTAATTTTCGTCGGATTAATCTTCCGTAATTAGAAACGATTGGGAAATTTTCCCTTTACGCAGCTTTAACCTGGAAATTTCTCGTTTAAATTTTCATTTTTTTTTTCGGCACGGTTAGCTAAACCCTTTTCCGATGAATACCTTATCGATACGACCCCGAGTATAAGGTCAAACTGTTGAGAGACGAACCCCGAAGTAACTTACTCCTTTTCCATGTAAATAGCCGTGACATAACCTCTATCATTATTGCCCTCTGACAAGGCGATACGTTGGCAATTGCATGGATTGGGAACCTATCAACTAAATTAAGCTAATCAGCAAACAGCCATTTAGTTGAAGCTCGGCGGGTAAAACGCTGATCGATATTAGATCTAACGGACAATCTAGTGGAGTACACTCGTGTCCAAAATCATCTGCGCAGACATTGTTAGTTTCATTAAGTTTCTAGAGAATATTTCCTTTAGAAGGACAGCAATTTTGAAAGAAAATTTATTCTTGATAAAAGTTACACGAAACAGTGTGAATATCTTCCCCTAAACTATCAATTGTTTCCACAATTTTATGTTATTGTTTTATTGAGGTGTGGTAACCGTATAAAAAGATGCTTTCATTTTATGATCATTTACGGTTATACTACATATGACTGCATACTGTGAAGTAATAAAGGACCATGCACCTTTCATTGCCGAATATGTATGTATAACCTACATCAAGCTATGTGTGATCCTTCCTTGATGTCAGCACTGAATATGATTTATTTTAACACATGGGCTGAAAAGTCCCGGGCCTAACACATAGATGACGCTAGTTTTTTGCAGTCACCTTTCTCTCAGTTAATACTAACCTTCAAAAGGCAGCTTGTAAAATTTCATGATATTCTATTCATTAGTTTGTGAGTTATTGTGCTAAGAGTCACGCTACTTTTGTTATTTTCAAAACAATGGATCACAAACAATTTCGTGTTTTAATTTTACACTGCTTCTTGATGGGAAAAAATACCGTTCAAGCGAAGCAATGGCTTGAAAAGTGTTATCGGGACTCCGCTCCATCATAAACAACAATAAAACGTTGGTTTGCTGACTTCAAACGTGGTCGTAGAGACACCGATGATGCAGAACGCAGTGGACGTCCAAATGAGGCGGTAACACCAGAAAACATCAAAAAAATCCACAAAACCGTTTTGACTGATCGAAAAGTGAAGTTGCGTGAGTTAGCTGACATCGTAAAGAACGTATTGGCTTTATATTACATGAGCATTTGACTATGAGAAAGCTCTGTTCAAAGTGGGTGCCGCGTTTGCTCACTGTTGACCGAAAACAAGAATGTGTTGATGATTCTGAGCAGCGTTTAGGCATTGTTAAGCGTAACAAACCGGAATTTTTGCGTCGATATGTGACAATGGATGAAACATGGATCCATCACTTCACTCCAGAATCAAAACGATCGTCATCTGAGTGGACAGCAACTGGTGAACCTCGTCCAAAGCGCCCGAAAGCACAACAATCGGCTGGAAAGGTTATGGCCTCGGTATTTTGGGATGTGCGTGGTGTAATACTCATCGACTATCTTGAGAAAGGAAATACCATCAACACTAAATATTATATAGCATTATTGGAGCGTTTGAAGGCCGAAATTACAAAGAAACGACCGCATATGGCAAAGAAAAAAATGTTGTTTCATCAAGACAACGCACCGTGTCACAAGTCAATCAAAACAATGGCAAAACTACATGAAATGAACTTCGAATTGCTCCCACATCCACCGTATTCGCCAGATTTGGCTCCCAGCGACTACTGGCTGTTCGCAGACGTCAAAAAAATGCTCGCCGGTAAGAAATTTCGCACGAATGAAGAGGTTATCGCTGAAACTGAGGCCTATTTTGAGGCAAAAGATAAATCGTTCTACAAAAGTGGTATTGAAATGTTAGAGCGGCGCTGGAATGATTGCGCTGCTCTTGATGGATAAAGCTAATTTTGAACCAAAAAAACCGTGTTTTCTTTGGTAGGCCCGGGACTTTTCAGCCCATGTGTTATTTAACATTGCATTCGTTGTTTGATATTTATGTTCATAAATAATCAATAACATGAAACTGAAAATATTACTTCCTACCACAGTACAGACGTTTTAAGTGTATCGATTTTCTGGATCAATTTAGAGAACTTCGCTGTCTTATTAAGAGTCAGTCGACTAGGTTTCTTTGCAACAATCTGGACAATGCACAACATGACAACACTGATAACATTGGCCAGCACACATTTTGGTGCCTCGGATTTTTTAAGTGTCACTAAGCAATTTTGGGGTGACTAATCTGGAGCCAATAACAACAAAAACAATTTTGTGCTAAATTTGAATGGTTCCTTCTTTATCACAAAGTATTTATAGATAGGGACTAAATAAAAGATATTTTTTAACAGATAATACCTTCCGAAAATTAAACGATTGATATCGAAAACATTGATTATCGAAAGCTACTATTCATTAACCTACTTCCACACAATTGCTTTCATTTTTTTTTTTATTTGCAACTGTATAACGGAAAAAGCTCTTCAAATGATTAATCTCATCCGAGATCAGCACAGCAAGCATCTAAAATCGTCACAACCAATCTACTTCAGACCCGTATATATCATCGTTGAAAGTTTATGGCGCTAATACCAACCTATCAGCACACTCAAGGCGATGGGCAAATATGGATATTCCCTTGATATATACTGAAATAATAATAACGTAAAGGTTATCGTTCTGAGTATATGTGGTCATTTATTACTCACTTGTTTTTGTCCAGCATTAATGTGTTTACAAAGGGAATAACTGGAAAATATTCCATTATAATAAACTGGGATCAATAGTTTGTGTGTCATGTAAACTGATGAAAGAAGGTCTTTCAATAAATTTGTTTCTCTTAGGGCCGCTTTATTCACATTCTGATAAAGTTGCAGGTGGCGCAATCTAACGGATAAACGCAAACATCTGCTTATTCACCTTCTAACAGATAAAAAGCAGTTGGGGAATTACTTGTCAGAGCGATAAATTTACCCGTTGTTAAATCCTCCCGATAAATGTATATCTATCGGATATTTTAACGTCACATGTTTTCATATATGTATACTGTCTAAAAACATTAGAGAGTCGTGGTGGATTAATGCGTTATGGAATGGAATTTGGGAGGGAGACTGGATCATCCATCTGCCTTAATAAGCTGTATATTCAGTGTGCATCCAAGATGTTGGATGCGTGTATACTTGCGTTAGGGAGACCCTATTACATGTATTAATCGTGTGCCAACTTCCATTATTTCTCTTATTCTTTCATGATATAGTAATGTCTTCTTACAGCAGCGTCTGCAGTACATGATATCCGTTGACATTATTTTGTCTTCCATCTTCTTATTCAAAGCCCACACTTCACTTGCATTACACAGATCACGTAGTTGTTGGGGATAAATCGGAAGATATTTAGGAAATCTAATTCTAAGGTACTAACTAAAAATTATTTTATAATAATGATAATAATAATAATAATAATAATAATAATAATAATAATAACAATAATAATAATAATCTTTATTTGTCCAACGATTACTATCACTTACAGGACAACATACAAACAATTGGTGCAATTACATTGATTATGTATATACCTCATGCGTAATACTATTACAAATCAACACACATGTACAATACATTTCATAACAATTAACATAATCCTAACATAAACACATATTCTACGCGTATATATATTTATATTTTATGCATTAATGATGTACCAACTTACATTATTTCTCTGATTCTTCCATGATCTAGTAATATCTTATTACAGCAGCGTCGCCAGAACATCATCTCCGTTGACAGCGCCCATATTTCGCTTCCATAGGTAACACAGCTTTCAGCAAAAGAGTGGAACATCCGAGTTTTTATTTTCTTCGAAATATTGCCATTCCACACCACAGGGTGTTATAGTTTTTCCCTTTATTATTTTATTCTGTATACTTATTTCATCTCTACCATCGGAAGTTAACGTAACTCCTAGATATTTATACGTATTTGTCGTTTTTATCATTTCATTTTCCACCACCCTATAGTTTTCCCTGTGTACCGAATACCATGCTCTCTGTGTTATCTATATTGATCTGGCGTATTCTTCCCCCAGTTTCCTTAACATGTAATCGATGTCATCTGCGTCTTCTGCTAATATAACCTGACCGTCAGCGAGCTCCAATGTATATATAGGGTGGCGCAGGGGAACGGGAAATTTTGAACGTTACAGTTGTCAGCACTGTAGAGCCGGTAGTTGTTCGTAACGTCGCACAATTGTTGTGAACGCATTGCCATTTAGTAATCATGGATCGTTGGACTGGTGCAGTAGCTGTGAGAGCGTTTTATAAAAATGGTGTGATAGTGCCACTGCCGCGCAGAGAATATTTCGACAGCATTACCAGCTTGGACGTCATGGACGTGTCCCATCTGCGCATGCGATTACAACGTGGGTGCGTAATTTTGAAGAAACAGGATCTGTCTTGAAAGAGAAAGCTCCAGGTGGCATTCGAACGGTACGTACCCCAGAGAACATTGAGGCTGTTAGAGCTGCAATCGAGACAAGTCGTCGCCGCTCCGTTCGACAGCATGCATCTACGCTAGGGATTAAGCGACGAAGCTTACAAAGAATACTGCACCAATTTCCATCCCTATAAGTTGCAGATTGTGCAACAATTACATGAACGAGACCCAGCGTCACGTATGGAGTTTAGTAGGCGGATATTGGCTAAAATTAACGAGGACGCGAATTTCGTTGGTAACACATGGATATCAGACGAAGCCCATTTCCACGTGAACGGTTTCGTAAACAAACAGAATTTTCGTTATTGTGTCCAGGACAATCCTTGTGAGTTACACCAGCGACCACTACATAGCGACAACGTCACAATATGGTGTGCTGTATCATGTCATGGTGTTATCGGTCCTTATTTTTTTGCACGTGAGGATGGCAGTGCAGCGACAGTAAAATCCGCTCGATATGTTGAAATGCTTCAAACATTCTTTACACCGAGACTGTACGAACTTAATCTTAACATGGAAAACATGTGGTTTCAGCAGGACGGAGCCACGTCACACACTGCTCGACATTCGATGGCAGCAGTTCGTCAATTGTTTGGAAGACGCATTATTTCACGTAACGGTGACATTGAATGGCCTGCGAGATCCTCTGATCTTAGTGTGTGCGATTTCTTCCTGTGGGGGTATCTTAAAGGCGAGGTGTACCGTACACGACTTGCAACAATCCATGAAGTGAAGGAGAACATTCAACAAGAAATCATTGCCATTCCCCAAGATTTGCTACACCGCGCTTTCCAGAGTTTTCATAACAGACTGTTAGAGTTAAAAAGCAAAGAGACACTTTTGGACATTTTGATTGTAAAAACATAAATGGCATGCTGCATACATGCACTTTCGTTAATAAATTACTAGTTTTATGAATTTATTCGTGGAAATGACGTTATTTCAACATTTCCCGTTCCCCTGCGCCACCCTATATATATATATATATATATATATATATATATATATATATATATATATATATATCCTGTTCATCGAGAAGCACCTCCATCGGCCTACATTTGTTTCTCCAATCCCTCAGCACGGTCTTCACATATATATATTTTTTATTTATTTATTAAATGTTTCAAATGTTTGAAATAGACAAAAAGTTACCTCGCGCAAACTGGAGTGGAAATGATTGCAATTCAAATTATTCGAAAGTAAACGTCGCATGTATATGACTAGGATTTACCATAGATTATACTACATATCAAAAAGAAATCGTGCTGACCTATGATTTACCTGCTGGAATTTATTATATTTGTCAGGGGCATAGGTTTTATTAGTACCACTATTATATTTCCTCATAATCAAAACCAAAAAATAATTCTCAGTACTAAAACACTCCTAACATATCATTTATATCACGACTAGATAGATGAATGTGCTTACTGACAAATTTCATAATCCAATAAAGTTAGTTTTTCTGCCGTTAGCGTTAAATAACCAACACAAAAGTTACACCTCTTCTGAAACCTAATATATACCTAACCTGACATAAAGAGCTTTTAAATTGATCACTTACATAACTAACCGTCAAAATTGACTTAATTTCAACAAGAAAGTTAAGGTTTACGAAGATGTCTCTACCACAAACAAAGCGGCGGTTATAGTACAACTATAAGAAACGAAACTGTTTCGAATTCGTTAATTCACTTTGAAATGGGAAGGTCAACGTTTTTCGTTTCGATGGAAAATGCGATTATAAAAAGTGAATTGCTGAATGCGACAGTCGAAATCGATAATTCTTGCAAAGCAGGGATAAAAGAGAATATCCGTTGCTTCACGGACAAAGAATACCACCTAAACAGCACGATTCTAGTCTACCAGAAGTAAAATAAAAAGTAAACACGGTTGAAAACGCAATCCACATACTGTTTTATTATTGGGATTACTTCGTTGTCGCTTAATACCGTGCACATGGATACATAAATATCACACCCACAGGAATATAATTCACTCACTGCGGTCGCGATAAGTACAAGACTAATTTACATCTGCGAATACCGCGAAGGTAGAGAATAGAGTTATACGGTCAACATTAATACAAAGTGAGTGCCACAAAAAGAAGTAAAACGTATGATTTTAGTAATGATAGGGAGGATGAATTCTTATTTTTTATGATAAGTGAATTTGACTCGTTTGTAGAGCATTAGTTGCAATACCCAAGCGTGGGGGGCGTAGAGATCTCCCACCAAAGGGTGAATTAAGAAAACGAAAAGTGCAGGATTTGATAACCGCCAGCGGTTCAAGTTTGAGCACCCCTGATTTAGTACGACGACAAATAAATGTAACAAGTTCGCATGTCGATCGATAGTTTCCTTTTTAATGTGCGATAAAAATCGAAAGACACGATCTGCATATGTAAATAAACGATTTAAAAACATCCCGTAATCTTTTAAATTACATCAAATATCTAATATTAAAAATAACTCGGGTAGATACCGGATATTTTTATCTAATATATCGAATAAGGTTCCTCTACGTTTAACAGGGTATTGATCAAACTCTACGAACGTTTATTTTTGTATTTCTGCGAGCGATACGGAGGCTACTAGGAAAACTTAACGTCTTCCTTGAATTTCGAATTGCAAATATTGATATCGTCCAAACCTGTTACGTCGTTCACTTCGAAATTTATTGTTATTTCATTAACGTATTGACATTTCGTATTGTTTTTTTTATCATTTTCTATTCGGCTATCAACCTGATCGCACTACCTAATATTATAAATTTTTAGTAGATATGCCACGTCGGGTCAAGTGAAACGCTGCAATAAGCGAAAAAGTAGATTCACTTATAAAATGTGATGGATGTACGAGTAAGTCCGCAGAAACAAGGGCGCACACATGGGCGGCAATTATTTATGTACACTACAGTCTATATTAGTTCGGACACGCAAATAAATTAAAAAAAGAAACGAGGAAATATTTTTCCAAAAATTAAAATTCTTATTGCATTTTATTAATAGCGACTATATAAAATAAACAAAAACTTCTTAAACAAAACTTCTCTACCATTCCGTTAATCAAAGAAAGTCCACAGCCGGTATTGACGTGATAGAGAACGTGGTTTAAACTTTGTATTTTAAATTTAAATCCGAAAGAAACCCAACTAATTTCTGTAACACATTCAGACACAATAAAGTTAATCTGGCTCAGTAATAGGGATGAATGATTATGATTATTTATTAAAGTAATCAATGTGCAGACTTCCAATTCCACCTTAGTACAAAAAAACCCTTCCTAGCAACGTAAAATTTTTGAATTACGTCCAGATTATCTCAGTACCACCGGCACTAACCCATTACGATGCAGCAACGAAATTCACGAACTCCCCTAAGCTATCGCGCAAAGTTCCAAGTCGGAATAGGATTGCTTTCCGTTTATTCCTCGCGCAAGGACGCGACATCAACATCTTCCACATGATCTCTCCAGTTGAACGTTATCGTAAACTTTATTACGCAGATTTCCATTGGCTCTAATCCAACATCGCCTTATTCAAACTTCCGCGGGTCTACACCGCATTAAAAACGGAATAGTAGAAGCCTTACATATCTCCGTTCGTTTTTTTCCTACGCATTTTCTTTTACAAAAAGAAAAAAAACATACAAACGTACCTGTTTTGCGTTCCATCTGCTTCGCGACCACTTTCGCCCCTACCAAATCCGTATAGCTGGCGGTGAAACGGTTCAACTCCGTTGGAAATTTAATTTTCCACATATTGGCATTCTATACGACCCTCGCGTTTTGCAGAACAAGGCTGTCGGGGGCGGAGAGGAGGCCCGATCGCGATGGAGGACGGTTGAAGGCGAAACGACGTGTACGAGAAGATGATGGTACGATGTCGGAGGAAGGGAAGAAAGGAGAAGGTTACGTCGTGTATCTTTCCCTTTCCCGCGAGATGAGGCGGCGGGGGGAAAGGGGGTGTGGGTGTTGAAGGATTGGTTGGGATTTGTTTGTCGATGTACTTTCGTTTACGTCCGTGTGTTTTTCGAATGGAAATTGAAGTTTTTATTATATAAGGATTGAAAGGAAATCGATGGGGGAAATTTTGAGTTGGGAAATGCATTCGGATTTTTATTGTCATCGAAAATAACGTCAGGCAGCTTTTAGAACAACAGTCCATTCTAACAACGAAACACTGACGTTCGGATTTGGATGAAATTTTACGCATTTGGAAAGTACTACGTTTTTAATGATAGTGACAGTGACAGTGATAATGATAGTGATAACGCTAGTGATAATAATAGTGATAATGATAGTGATAATGATAGTGATAATGATAGTGATAATGATAGTGATAATGATAGTGATAACGCTAGTGATAATAATAGTGATAATGATAGTGATAATGATAGTGATAATGATAGTGATAATGATAGTGATAATGATAGTGATAATGATAGTGATAATGATAGTGATAATGATAGTGATAATGATAGTGATAATGATAGTGATAATGATAGTGATAATGATAGTGATAATGATAGTGATAATGATAGTGACAGTGACAGTGATAATGATAGTGATAACGCTAGTGATAATAATAGTGATAATGATAGTAATAATGATAATTGTTTGCACAATAGATTAACAATACAATTACAAGACAATGTAATTTGTTACAAAAGTAAATTAGATACTAGTTTAAACTTAAATATAATTTTAAAAACTAAACACATAAGAAGGATATTATAAACAATAAACCTAAAGTGTAAAGACGAGGTGCATTTAGTCAAGAGGGTACCCAGTGGAAAAATGTGTATCAGTGGCATGATCGAATAGTAAATTATAAAATTGTGTAGGAACTTCTGATAAAAGGACGAAGTATAACAAAATCAGTATAATTCAGAACGAAAGGTAATCATCAATAGTCTTGATAATGTTATGACAACCTAGCATATCACATGCATCATTAATATAAATACTAAACAGAAGAGGTCCCAAATTTGTATCTTGGGGAACACCAGAAGTACGATAAAAATGATACGATTCACAACCCACGTAAATTACATGGTGCGTCCTTTGCGTGAAGTAAGATGAAAACAAAGGAACTAGAGACGCAGAAAATCCAATTGTGTCTAACTTTTGGGGCAGTATAGAATGATCAATGCGATCAAAGGCCTTGCTTAAGTCCATATAAATGATGTCTACTTGTTTATTCTTGTCAATTTTGTTGCAGAGAAAATGACTAACCACCGCTAACTTTGTCACTATTAGAGCGGTTACTGAAATATCCGTGTTGAAGGAGGAATACAAACACTTTACAAAGACTTTTGTGAAGTCACTTATGATAACAACAACTCTAATTATTATGATAATCCATTGTTAACAATATCACGTCAAGAACTGGTCTATAATTTTCAAGTAATTATTTATTACCCTTTTTGTACACCGGCACCAGTCCAGCGACTTTCCACAAGATCAGGAAAAGTAGTGGTGTTTACAGTTAGTACAGAGTAGAAGACAACACCTGGCGACAATCTTTTAAAGTGAAAGTAGGTATCCTATCGTTACCAATACTGCTATCATCCCGCAGCGATGCTGTAGCTCTAAATACGTCATTTTCAGTCATTCGATTAACTTGTATCATTAAGTTATTCGGAGTTGCTGCGATGAGATGGTTTACAGAATCCTGCGTGAGTAAGTAAACACATTGAAAGTAATCCTTGAAACTGTTCTCAATTGAGAAGAGATGACTGAAAAATACGCCATCCGAATTACAGATAGAATTAGGAATACCGGTAGTATTCTTTGTAAGGTTAACGTAACCCCGAAGCTGTTTAGGATTGCTTGAGATAGCGACTTCTGATCGAAATATAAAGTTATTGAATAAAATTTTAGAATTAGTTGTAATTTTGTTGCGCAACAACTTAAATTTATCGAAATCTTCTGCGCAGTTGGACTTTTTATATCTTTGATGATAATATTCCTTTAATTTTAAATCTTTTATAAATTCACTAGTGTACCATATTGGATATCTAAGTTTTTTTGTGGTTTTCAACGGAACATGCTGTTGTATAATGTTGAAAGGAACGCTATAGAAGGTATAGCATGCTTCATTCATATCTGTGATTATATAAAGGCATGACCAGTCAATATTAAGGAAAGCTTTGTAAAGCTCAACAAGAGAGATTCCAGGAAGAATAGTAGTACTAAAGAGAGACAAAATCAGAAACATGATAATCACTAGTACTAAATATCAAGCCAATAGAAATAGTCATAGAGGAGAGACAACTGGAATGGCTTGGGCATATACACGGAATGGAAGAAGATCGAATAAAAAAGAGGATTTTTGAAGCTAAAACAGAATAGGTAGACCCCGAAACACCTGAAAAGAACAAATGTGTAGAACATTAGAAAAAAGAAGTCTGGGATGGATTAAAGCGAAACAAGTGGCTGAGAGATAACTATAGACAAAACCAAAAATTATTATACAGAACAATAAAACAATTGAGACAGAAGAAGGCGCCGATATCGAAAAATATAAAGGATGACAAAGGAAATATACTAACGGAGGAAAAAGAGATAATGTAAAGATGGAAACAGTACTTTGAAGAACTCGCGAAAATAAAACAGGACGGATATATAAGAGAAAAAGAGCATAAAACAAAAAACGACGATGAACGTATCACACCAATAAGCGACGAAGAAGTCAGAGAAGCAGTTAGCAAACTAAAACTAGGAAAGGCGGCCGGGGAGGATGAAATCGCAGCTGAAATGATAAAATATATGGGAGACAAAGGTAACGAAGAACTACTCGACCTCTTAAACAACATTATAATAAAAAAAAGAATTACATAAGGAATGGAATATGGGAATAATTATGGCCATATACAAAAAGGGAGACACTAAGGAATGCTCAAACTATAGAGGAATAACATTAACTAGCATCCCAGGAAAAGTATTGACAAGAATACTAGAAAAAAGACTCCGAGAGAAACTGGAAACAACACTAGAAGATACTCAACATGGATTTAGAAAAGGAAGAAGCACCCAGGACTTAATATTTGTAATCAGACAATTAGGGGAAAAACTAATAGGGAAAGGAAAGGAAATACATACATGTTCTATAGCTCTTAAAAAAGCTTTTGATAGGGTAAGAAGAGAAGATGTATGGCAGAGCCTGGAAATAGAGGTTGAGAGAAAGGAATTATAGAGATGATTAAGGCATTGTATAAAAGCAACAAGAATAAGGTGAGAACTTCCAATGCAGAATCAGCGGAATTCGAATCGCAAATTGGATTAAAACAGGGATGCGTATTGAGCCCATTGTTATTCTCTATATTAATACACGACGCTATTAAAAAAGCTAAACAAAAAGGAAAAAATATGAAAGTAGGAAACTGGAAAATGAATGAAATTAACGTACAGGAACTAATGTTTGCAGATGATATGGTACTGATAGCACACTCGGAAGAGACATTACAGCAAAACTTGAAGATATACCAAGAAGAACTGACAAAGATAAACATGGAGATAAACACGAGGAAAACAAACACAATGATAATAGCAGCAGAAGAAAGAAAACATAGCAACAAAATCGGCGCAAAAGCATTGGAACAAGTTAAAAGTTACAACTACTTAGGAACAATCATTGAAGACAATGGGAGAATAGCGAAAGAAATAAACGGGAGGATAGGGAAATCCGCAAAAATATATAACATATTGAGAAATTAGTTTCTGGATAAAAAAGAAATACCAAAAAAAATAAAGACAGAGGTGTATAAAAGAGTGGTCAGACCAACATTAACATATGGTAGTGAGCCATGGATAACCACGAATAGAATCAAAAGCAGACTTAGGGCTATGGAAATGAGATTCCTAAGAAGAATAGAAGGAGTAACTAGAAGAGACAGAATCAGAAACACGACAATCCCTAATAGTAGGGTATCAAACCAGTAGAAGTGGTCATAGAAGAGAGATAACTGGGATGGCTTGGACCATCTACACAGAATAGAAGAAGATCGAATCATAAAGAGGATATTTGAAGCCAAAACGGAGGGCAAAAACAGAATAGGTAGACCCCGAAACACCTGGAAGGAGCAGGTGTATAGAACATTGGAAAAGAGAAGTGTGGGATGGATTGAAGTCAAACAACTGGCTCAAAACAGGAACCTGTGGAAGATAAAAATAAGAAAATAAATAATCCGACACCGCAAGGTATAAAGGACATAGGATTAAAAAAAAAAGAAAGAGAAATTCCCAAGCTAGGATGATCAATTCTCCTTAACAATTGAACCATATTCCTTTTCTACAGACACCCTGTTTTAAACAGGTCGGCAATGTAACATGGCTCCAATAGATCTTTATTCACCCATCAAACATCATTTGATTTTCGTCGTATAGCTTCCTTGTATTAACACGAAGTAGAAAGACTTCAACTTTAAAACATAAAACCAACTCAATCTCACCATTAATTATTAACCGACATATACCTTAATAAAGAAGCCTAGCGCACCAGGATATGCTATTGTAATATTAGATCTTAAGGGAGTAGCTCTCGAAAGCGCTTTTTAATGAAGTACGAACTTGAGAGATAAAAAAAAAATGTTCCGGCTTCACCCCCTTATTGCGTTGACGTGCCTCAGGTTCGCTGAAACGACTTGGGTTAAGATTTATTAAATGCAATAGCATCGAACTAGGCTAGGCGAACTCGACACGCTGAAAGTTCGCCGACGAGGATACGGAGAAGTTGGGGGAGGGTGGATCGCCTACTACGTTAACAGCGGAGGAGTAAATTTCATTACATTTGAGGTACGACGGTAGCTGCGGTGTTAGCTTAGACCGATCGGCATTTCAAAAACGAGGTCGTTAATATCGTGAAGGAGTATGTTCGTTGATCTTGCGCATGTTTAATATGGAAAAGTAATGACGTTAAGTTCCTTAGCTTAGATTAATTTTTCTTTACGGTTATGAACTTCGACTTGTAATAAGCCTAAGGGTATATTTCATTCCGTTGATTATTACTTTTGTAATTTGTTCCATTTTAATTTATAATATAGTTCTTTATGGTTTAATAAAGTGCATTGGTACTTATTAAAAATAGTAATAAAAAAAATAATTGAACCGGGGATTTCAAACCCTGTTCGCATTCTGGAATCCCCCATCTCTTACCGTTTAGGAGCTACGGCGCATCAAAATTTGGGAGTTAGGCAGTTTTAGAAATTTTAAAACTTTAAACGCGATGTAACATAGAACACAATAACTTACGTAAGGGTGTAATTTTTTCACGTAAAGTGCTGTGAAGATAAACTTATTGGATTTTACATGAGTTGAATAAGTGGAAAACCAGATCAAAGCACCATACTCCAGTGGGAATCGCACCATACAAAATATTAAGCAAATGACGTGTTCATATTATGGCAACCTTGCAATTGCGCTGAATGAATCTGTAAGTTTTGGTTACAACTTCCGAAATCCGGTCAGAAAAAGACAAAGAAGAATAAAAAATCGTCTTTAGATCTCTAGCCGATGGAAGGAGTATTAAAAAGATATCGACTGTTTGCGTTTGGTAAATCTTAAACCTGAGTATTTAGTAACGTTTAAGAACAACCAATTTGCTCTGTATCAGTTAGAGATTCTATAGATATCCCTGTGAAGCACTATACACATTCTACAGGAGTATTAATAGTACAAAGCAACTTAACATTGTCAGCATACGTACGCATTTCAAATCTTATTAGTGAATAGGAGTCATATTATTGGCCTGAGATGGGATTCTTGTGTTACACCTGACGTAGCCACGTGTTAGGAAGATGCTTATACTGGTTTATCTTTTATTTACATATAATCTGATATCTCATTTCTAACCTCGTAAAACCGTTTCGGCATTTTCCCTTTGCTTAGCCATCTGACTTGACAATAATATGTTACGTCCTCATATTCGGCTGATATTTCATTAAAAAACGCCTTGAACTGACGATGGTTAAGCCTTCGGGATCGAATAAAATTGATGGTTTTTACTACCACATTCGTAACATTCTGGAGTCGAATGGACTTAAAACGTAAGTTCTGTTGTTGTTGGTGGATAATGCAATGAAGGACTATCAAATCATCTTTTCGCACATTTAATTCAGTTGCTCTTTCATACAAAATCCAATGACACCTTGACGTAAGCGGACCATAGAAGGTGCACCATCTGAGCATAGACCAACTAATTTTGACCATAGTAAGCCAAAACTTGTGAATACCTTTTGAACTTCATTAAAAATGTCCTCTCCTGTAGTGGTTTCTTTTAGCGGCTGTCAAGCAAGCAATTCCTTTATAACGGTGAACTCTTTATCAACACTTCGAATAAATATAGCCAGTCGAGCTGTCAGACAAATCGGTGCTCCCATCTAATGAAAATGATTCAAAACCAGCCATACTGCCAGTCGAAGTTGTTTTTATATCGTTAGTCGTTATTTCTATACGTCAGGCAACAGTTCGTCTTGACAAACTATTTTTTCAAATTCATTTTTCTTTTCAGGACATAAAACACTTCAAACTTCTAACATACAGTCCTTGATAAATTCTCCTTCGGCAAATGGTTTCAATGACTTTGCCAATTTTGAACTAACTATAAAACTAGCTTTCACAACATTATGAGGTTGAGTTCTTTGTTTATGAAACAAATAATCTGATATCCATATGTTATCAACGAAATTCGCGTCCTCGTTAATTTTAGCCAATATCTGCCTACTTGCACAATCTGCAACTTATAGTGATGGAAATGTAATTCGTGCAGTATTCTTTGTAAGCTTCGTCGCTTAATATTTGTTAAGGTTTTGCCTGAAAATGGACCTTGAAATATTCCCAGAAGATGATTCAGATACATCGTGTGACGAGGTGTATTTCCTGAAAAGTGAAGGTGATTTTGAAGGACCATCAGCAAGTTCTCAACGCTTCAAACGAATTTTTCCCAAATAGGGCAGAAAGAGTGGATTTCGAAAGTTAGATCTGATAGAACAAATCTGACGGCATTTTTGGATTGGGCGTCCCAAAATTGATCAAATACACTTAAAAAATCCGAGACACCAAAATTGTATGTTTGCCAGTGTTATTTATTATTATTATTAGATATATATGCATCAAATTCTCGCCTTCTCTTTATCACAATTAAACACCGTACAAATACACACGTAAATATATAACATACGTACGTTTTGCACATAATAGAAGTTAACATCTGTTATCGAGCCGTATCTAATGGTACCCTTGTGTGTTACGGACCATTTATATACTCATACCGTACGAAACACCGCATTGCGAAATTCGAAATTCTATTTTAAGAACGACTTCCGTAAAATAGAACTCACGTCGAGGGCTATTGTAACAATTCACTTTCGATCTTCTTTCAAAGATTGCTCGTAGCTTCCGCGAATGTTCTTCAAATCTAGGTAGCGTTATTATACATAGATTTCGCGTCGATGGATAGCCACGTAAACTTATATTCTGTCACCGTATGCATACCTCAAGATTTACGTTTTGAAATCGTATAAGCATCCGAACGTATCCTTTACAAGGAGGGAAGAGAAAAGCTATAAGACAGTCAGGGTGTCAATATTCGCACTGGGTTGTTGTTTATTGTAATCTATACGTTCGACATCTAGCCGGCGCTGCAATAGTATCGCTGTAAACCCGAGTAAAATTAACAATGACCGTCAAAGGAAGTATGACGATCGATAGCAGGGAAATTTATTTATTTACATTTGCTCCAGAAACCCGCCAGCGTAAAGCTTTTGCTGGTACAGCCGTGTTCGTATGTATTAGACCAGCGCTGCTCAGACTTGTATCATGGCGTAGGTAGGTCATAGGTGTAGGTCACTGTTCTAAAGAAGTTAATGGAGAAACCTATACCCTAAAGTGTGTCTTTATCGGTTTTCGCAGAACGATTTTAGTTACTAAACTAAAGGATTACAATTCAACAGTGGCCGGAGAAATAAAACTCAATTTATAAAATTGTATTTATTTTTACAATCTTAAATTTGGTTACTTCAATTATGGAATACTATATTCGAATTTCTAACGAAAAAAAAATAAATAAAAGAGATTTTCCACCACAAAATTGGCACCTCAACTTTTTGGACGTTTAAATTTTTGAAAACTTTAATTTGAATTTATTTTTCTATTTTGTGTTAATCCTTAACTACCGTAGTGCAAATACTTTAACGTCTTCACCGTTGTGCGGTCTTGATGACCGTATATAATAAACAAACTTTAATTAGCAAAATATATTTTTTTATCCATTGGGAACATTCTTATTGGACTGAGTGCACTCTAAAATAAAACGCAACACGCCTTTTAACATAGTTCGTTCTTTAATTAACATAAACCATACAATAAATCCGTAAATGTTTTGCTCTGTTTTTAACACAAGCCCCAGAATTTTTCTTTATTAATATTCTATACGAAAATAAGAACAGATTCTTAATAATAAATGATCGTGGGATTTAAAAAAACAATAATATAAGAAATAACCTAAAACAAATTAGAAAATTGTAGAGGGTTAAATATCCAAAGATTGTTTTTTACAAATTTTTGACGCACATGTAAGCATATGTCAAATTTTACACACATAAAACGTCTTTCTTTTAATTCTAGGAGAATAAGTGCAACACGTTTTTGTTTTTTCAGTTTTTCTTGTAGAACTTCCGCTCAATCATATTAACTCAATCATGTCTAAATTCTGCAATTCAGTTCTTTGAGTACTTTTACAAATATATTTCGTTCTGATGGTGTATAATATTACATTTGTCCACTGCAATACAACTTGTAGCAGATCTGCCATAAATAAGAGATTTCAGCAAGTAATTGCATCAGCTGTATTTCCTAGTCCGGTCAATCGTCCCAACCCTGGAAGCTGTATAGCGATGTTGTGCTTCTGGGTTCTCGCATAATAAACAAAACTTATAGCAATTTTTCCCATAAAAAATTTTACATTGTTTTGAAAAGTACCGCCGCTAGTTTCAGTTTCGTCCGACAATAAATTACTTTCTTCTGTTTCTTCTCCTTCACTAAGTTCAATTTCTGAGTCTGTTTCATGTTCACTTTCTTTTCAAGTATCCCCATTTACACAGTTTTGGTCACTAACATCCTTATGCCTCTTCATACCATGCTAATAAACTGCTCTCATGATCAAGATCGCCTCACCGAACCGTTTTCGATGTGCTAGGACTTTTATTCATTATTTTGTGCAAAAAAACGCAACTCAAATACTAGCGTTAGCACCGTAGACCGGTCCCTGTGACCGTTGCATAACTTTAGCTGTGTTTTTATTGCGCACCGAAGCAAATATCGATTTGAACTTTTTGCAGCATACTGGCAATGCACTCACTTCAAGATAACGAGGAAACGGATCCGTGATGTTAAAGTGAGGATAGGATAAACAAAAAGCAAAAATCCGCTGCGGTCAGAGAGATCGCACTACGGTGGCAAAGGATTAATGGTCAATTCACGTAAGACAACAACTCCCGAAACACATTTACACGAATTTGAGATTGGCGACACTTTATCTCACAACATCTTCGATCTTAAAAAGTCAATTAATAGTCTAGGCGATAAGGTAAATTACCTTATGAATGAACGCGCTGCTGATTTAGTAACATTGGAAAAACGAATTGATTTAATTGACAACTATGTAAAATTTAATGTTCCAAGCATCCAAGAACGTATTTCGTACATTGAACCTTCTGTCAATTTAAGTAATCTAAACACATCTCATGGTCAAAATGCTAACCTTAAAATAAGAGAATTATTGCCAAAATTTAATGGGAAAACAGAGAATCTCGTAAATTTTATAATTTCCTTGGAAAAGGTACTTCTTCCAGTTACTCAGGATGTGGAGTATATTTGTTCATGCATTAGATCATTGTTAAAATTGGAAGCAGCTGCTTGGTTTTCTATTATCCAAGATACTTGCCATAGCTTTGGTGAATTTCGCAGTACGTTTGGCGCAGTAGGTAATTGTGTCTGTATTTGTGGGTAACTATAGTTGGTTCAGTACATTATTCAAACATATTAAATCCTTCAGTGTTTAAAGAATTTATATTACAGTTTTGCACGGCATAAATATGAGGGTTTGCGTCCTTTATTCCACTATTACCATCACTTCTAATTTTTGTCTTATAGTCTAAATAAATAAATAAACAATAACAATGAAATACAAAAGAAAAATGAGAACGAAATAACTAACAAAAAACCGAAAACTTTGCATATATTATAACTCAAACACTTTTAAAGCTTTACGACGTATTTCAAAGGTAAATTCTGCCACATACCTGTTACGTTCTCCTGGTTTGAAGAACAACGCCGCTGTAGCCTGCTCGTAATTTCCTAAATTATTTGACCAATACTTACTTGTAGAGTATGTTCGCTTATTTACTAAAGGAGAGGTTGTACTGTGAAACTCAATGCGCATGCGCAAAAAAATATATTTAAAAATGAAATGGTTACACGGTTTCCACTCTTGCCTATGTACATGTACGATGTACGTAAGATATATAGATTTGCAATAATTGCAGTTATTCGAGCTCTCTTATACATGTAATGTACATTAGCATTTGTATATGTATTTTCATTGGTAGCAACATAAAGTAATGCCTCAGCATGTACGTTGCAACGCTATGTCTTAATTCTGTTTAAAAGGTTAAACTCTCATATGCTTCCGCTGAAGCTTTGTCAGAGGCATGTACTAATGCCTCTATCTGTTTGCATGCACCACTACCTTTTATAGGAGCCAACCCTATTTATTTCTTAAATTTATAAGCGCACCTCGGTGCTATGCTTATTTATATGTCCCTTTCCGGGAGCCTAATATACTTTCCTTGTTTGAAATTTGCCTAAGGGACTTGGCCCTGTATTATTGACATGTATTTGTACTTGACCAAATACGTTTGTTATATTCACATTTATAGGGGAACCCACCCTATCTCTTAGAGCTTGAACGACTGGTCGAGGGCGACAGTAGCGATAATAGCCGATCTCAATACAAAAGTAATGTCACAGCTACCCAGGCGTTCTCGTTTGAAATATTACGCTATGTGCAATCTTTAGCTCTGTACTACTGCGCCCCAAAGAAGGGAAAAATCCAGTAACCAGCAAATGTGCGAACTGTGCACCGACAAGTAAAACGGAGCGATGATGCCGACATTACATAAGAAAACTGGTCCGGGACACTCGTCCGCTACGACGAGCAACTAAATGAAAAATTTCTAAGTCCCGATACGACAAGGACCGAACAAACGTACAAAAGACAACGGGCGCTGCGGCCGCAACGACCGTCAGCAAGAAGCGGAGTGATCGTACTTGTAGAGGAGGTCTATACATGCGCGCCGACAATCTCACCAAAATAATTTCCGACACAAACTTAACTGAAGACTAAAAATATGTATAGACGACAATGGAAACAGTAGCCTCGACGTACGATGATAGAAAATCGAGAATTTATACTTATTAAAAAAAATCTATACGTGTGGTCCGACGACGTTACCAAATGACTCCCGCCAGAAATAAATGTATAGACAACGTCCTCGACGATTCCCGCCAAAACTAGAAAATCTTAGAAATCTCTAATAATCTTACGACGACGTTACTGTACACGTTACGACGAGGCACGAAAGGTGACCGAGGGTGCACGATCGCTAATACCTCGACCGTCGCGCGGAAGACGACTGCCTATGCTTGTGTACCTTAAATTTCAAGAAAACTCCCACTACATATCCGACGACGTTGCAGTGAATGATTTCTAATTAGGCAGTTTTAGCTAGCGTAATGCGAATGGCTGACTTGCATACATATACAATGCGTAATGTACATACATATTAAAATAAAATTGGATATAAGAGAGCAAAACAAATAAATATAAGAATGAAAATAAATAATATAAAAATGAAAATAAAATAATATTCTAAATGAAAATAATAATGCAAAGAAGATAAAATACATAATAGTAAAAAAAAAACTTACAAAACACAAAAAACAATGTTAAGTCCTTAACAATACCGATACGCAAACCCACTAATAATGACAAAGTTACGAAACGTAAATAAATAGGGTAAATACGATGAAGTTGTCTTGTTGTTCTCTCATATTATTTTGAATATTACTATTACAATCCTCCGCACCCTATGATACCCCGCTTGCAGGTACCAGACTTCCAAGAAATATTAGAAATTGTATAATACTATATTTAAAATTCTATAGATTCGTGCAGAAACTTGTCGAATGTCGCGGTGTGTACATCTTCGCTACGTCATTCGTTGTTAGAAATTCATCGTTAGCTGACGTGGCATTAAATACCATTCGAATAAAAATACGCAACGGATCTGTCAAAGTATCTGTCAAAACGATGGATTCTGCAGAGAAAAGCATGTACATTTAATGATATCATCTTTTAGTTTATGGTCTGCGCTATGGTTTTAACACTCCTTGTAACTGTCGGACGAGATAACTGAAGTTCCTTAATAGCAAACTCGATCCCTGTTTTATTTTTAGTCCCCGAATAAAACCTCCCAAACAACTATATAAAAAAAAGACGATCCATATCATACACCAAGCACTACTTCTTATACAAGCTAGCCGCCCAATTTTTCTTAAAGCAATTTAGTAAATAAGAATTCCCTCTTTAAACATCGATGAACCATTTCATTGCTTTTACGAATTATTTCATTAGATTAATAATATATTTCGTCGAATTAGTTTATCGATTAAGTTTTTATTTCCGTGCAAAGAAAGGTAGAACCTGACGCCGAACACCCTACACATTAATCGCGGCGTTTTCCTCATTTAATTTGACACTTTGCCCAATTTCTCGTTGTCAGCTCGTTGCTCATAATCACGTTTAACACCTTGTAAACTTATTTACGAAGATCTAGCGCGTGTTTCGCGTGTACGATTCTCGTTTAACGGCGGGTTAAAACAACTTCAACGGAAGCGGCTTACGCTCTGCAACGGCTAATCCGCTTACCCCCTCGCGGCAAGCGAAAATTTCACGTCTTGCGAATAAGAACGAAAAGACCCGCCCGTCTTTAGTTTCTATAACAACTTGGGTAAACAATTTTTTAATACCGAACCTGAAGAATTGCCGCACGTTTATTAAAATTCTTTATCGTGCTTGCGGATGTGGCGAAAAGTGGAAGTTCTGGATCGGTAAAGGGGAAAGATTGAAGATGTACAAATGCGTTGTTAGTTAGATTGTTGGTGTTAACTCTTAATAGTCGGTTCATCAGTATCGGTTTAAACCAAGATTTGGGTTAGAGTTCGGTTTAAAGTGTGTTTAAAGTGTGAAGGTTAGAGTTGAACCCTACGACTGCACCAGAAGGCCATCGAGTTTAGGTCGCTTTAAATCCCCCTAGATGTCACGATGTCAGTAGATATGTCATAATATCTCACGGACACTATATTATTAATACAGCAAACGCGTAAGAGCTAAAGTAATATTAATATTGCAAGAAATTTGTAATTTTATCATTACTAATGCCAACGGTGGTTTAGTATTGATATTAATTAATTAGTTATTACAAGAGCTTTCTCCATGAATAAATATTTAAATGTATCTTTAAGAAAATAATTGTGAAAACTATTATAAATTCTCGCGAAAAAGGTGCCGAATAACGAATAACAAGCAGTAATAGAGGGTGGCGCAGGGGAACGGGAAATTTTGAAATAACGTCATTTCCACGAATAAATCCATAAAACTAGTAATTTATTAACGAAAGTGCATGTATGCAGCATGCCGTTTATGTTTTTACAATCAAAACGTCCAAAAGTGTCTCTTTACTTTTTAAAGTTGACATCGGAGAAATGTCCTCCCATTCGGCATTTACACTCTAACAGCCTGTTGTGAAAACTCTAGAATGCGCGGTGTAGCAAATATTGGGGAATGGCAGTGATTTCTTGTTGAATGTTCATGGATTGTTGCAGGTCGTGTACGGTACACCTTGCCTTTAAGATACCCCCACTAAGATCAGGGAATCTGGCAGGCCATTCAATGTCACCGTTACGTGAAATAATGCGTCTTCCAAACAATTAACGAACTGCTGCCATCGAATGTAGAGCAGTGTGTGACGTGGCTCCGTCCTGCTGAAACCACATGTTTTCCATGTTAATATTAAGCGCGTACAGTATCGGTGTAAGGAATGTTTGAAGCATTTCAACATATCGAGCGGATTTTACTGTCGCTGCACTACCATCCTCACAAAAAAATAAGGGCCGATAACACCATGACATGATACAGCACAACATATTGTAACCTTGTCGCTATGTAGTGGTCGCTGATGTAACTCACAAGGATTGTCCTGGGCCGAAAATTCTGTTTGTTTACGAAACCGTTCAGGTGGAAGTGGACTTCGTCTGATATCCATGTGTTACCAACGAAATTCGCGTCTTCGTTAATTTTAGCCAATATCTGCCTACTAAACTCCATACGTGACGGTGGGTCTCGTTCATGTAATCGTTGCACAATCTGCAATTTATAGGGATGGAAATGTAATTCGTGCAGTATTCTTTGTAAGCTTCGTCGCTTAATCCCTAGCGTAGATGCATGCCGTCGAACGGAGCGGCGAGGACTTCTCTCGATTGCAGCTCTAACAGCCTCAATGTTCTCTGGGGTACGTACCGTTCGAATGCCACCTGGAGCTTTCTTTTTCAAGACAGATCCTGTTTCTTCAAAATTACGCACCCACGTTGTAATCGCATGCGCAGATGGGACACGTCCATGACGTCCAAGCTGGTAATGCTGTCGAAATATTCTCTGCGCGGCAGTCGTACTATCACCATTTTTATAAAACCCTCTCACGGCTACTGCACGTTCCGCACCACTCCAACGATCCATGATTACTAAATGGCAATGCGTTCACAACAATTGTTCGACGTTACGGACAACTGCCGGCTCTACAGTGCTGACAATTGTAACGTTCAAAATTTCCCATACCCCTGCGCCACCCTGTATATCGCGATCCATATTATTAAAGTTATAGTCGAAAGTTCATATTTCTACCTTCAATCCGTAACAAACACATTACGCAAGCAATTTTCCCCAAGGATGATAATGTCGGTGAAACGCGTTCAAGGCCAGACCACATCGGGCCACCCCATCTTCGCCGCGATGGTAAACGAAAAAAGATATTCATCAATCATCATCAATACCGCCAACTAGATTGCTCCGCTTGCCTCTGCTGATGGTGGTGGTCTCTTTTTGGTCTATCTATGTGGGGGAACGAGAACCTCGGCCACTCAAATGCCGGTTAATGCGAAATCGATATTGTTATACACGTCCATGCATATACGTTCGAGTGGGGCCTGTGTGCATGACGTTTAGCGACTATTAATCAGAAAAGAAACGATTAGTTTTCGGTTGTAAATTTTTATAATGCGGCGAATATGAGAGGCATAACATTGAACTTGATATTTTTGCATCTTAATTCTAAAACTGGTTTAAATAAGTCTCACAATATTTTACTATACAGTTATCTATACACACCAAGATAATTACAGTAAATATAGACTGAAGATTAGCTAGGGAAATACCAACAAACAAAGGAGTTAGACAAGGCTGCTGTGTATCGCCAACATTATTTAATATACACTAGGGTGACAGAATAAAATAGAGAACAGGTAAAGCGGTATAAATATGTGAACAGCTAAATTCTAAGAACGAATTAAGAACTTTCTCTTGTCATTGGGGTAGGGATAGATGTATCGGAAGGAATTCGTCATAGTTTAGTATCGTCACAACTATGCCTCGCTTACAAGGTTCGAGTGATATTAGCGACTTCACCCGGGGTGTCGCATCGTTGGCCAGAGTGAACGCGGCGCTTCGCAACGTGAAATAAGTACATTTTTAAATATTCCGTTGTCCACAGTTAACCGTGTGATTACACAATTTAAACGCAAGGAAAAAAACAACAATGGAGCCGAGACCAGGTCGTGCCGGACCTTCTGAAAGAAGTAAAAGGGTGCTTGTGCGTGAAGTGTTAAGAGAACCGCGAAAAAGTACAGCTGACCTTGCGGCAACTTCACAGAAAGGTCAGCGCACCGTTCTGCGATACCTCCACAGTGTAGGGATGTATAAAAGGGTGACAAAGAAAAAACCTCTCCTTACGGCGTTTCAAAAACGGCGCCGAATGGCTTGGGCAATCGAAATGCGAACGAAGCCCGAAGAGTTTTGGCGGTCTGTCATTTTTTCAGACGAAAGCAGATACTGCCAATTCAGTGGTAGTGGTCGTACGTGGGTATGGAGACGTTCGTCACAGCAATTGGACGACAAATTTAGACGGTGAAATACGGCGGGGTGAACATCATGGTGTGGCGCGCGATATGGTATGGTGGAAGATCGCAATTAGTAATCTGCGACGGAAATGTAAATGCGGCAAAATATATCCAAATATTAACAGAAGGACTACTACCGATATTCGACAACGCCATTTTATCTAAAGAAGACGCCACTTTTATAGAGGATGGAGCACCCTGCCACAAAGCAAGAACAACAACACATGGAAAGAGGAACAGGGGATTCGGATTTTACCAGGCCAATCACCAGACATGAATCCGATAAGAGAATGTTTGGCACATAATCCAGACAAATATGGCGAAACGACCCCGAAAACCCAGCCATAAGGAAGAACTCGTGGCAGCTGTTACAGAAAAGTGGTTAAATATTCCAGAAGACACCATTAATCATTTAATAGATTCTATGCCACGACGACTCGCAGCACTTAACGCACGTAAAGGTGGATCGACAAAATATTAGTCTAATTTAAAAATTTTAAAATATTTTGTATATATATCGAGAATAGAATCTTTTTTTAATTAGTAGGTGTCTATTTTATTCTGTCACCATAGTTAATATGTATATAATTAAATACGGAGTCGGTTTTTATAAAATAAACTTTATTTTAAAACTAGTGAGTTTACTTCTTAGTACACAACCTTACTGGTTAAAGGTGCAGAAATAACTGGCTTACATCTAATATTTGGCCAAGAAATAAGACTCTTTCGAAGGGCCAGACCTTCCTTAAAAACTACATTCTTGTAAATAACACAACTTTTACATTTGTGAAAGTAAAGTGGGTTACCGTAATTAGTGCATTGTCTTTAATAACATAATTATATATATTGATGCAACTATAAAGGAGTGGAAGAAGAAAAGCCCTAAAGGAATACGCTTAGACTAAACTCTGGTACTCTGGACTTAGTACTACTAACAGAAACAAAACATGACCACCGAAAAATCCGCGAAAGCTATTTCCTGCATAAATATCCAATTAGAACAAAAATAATCACAAACGATACTGTACTGGAACAGGTGAAACGCTGTAAGTATCTAGGCCGCAATGTATCTTAAGATCGAAACAAAGACATAAAAGAAAAACTGAGTAAATTCACACATATCTGAGGAATAATGAACAGAAGACGAAGACGATCGTAGTACCAACCCCCTTATACGGTAGTGAAACACTTGTGCAGGTTTCAGGGTCAAATAAAAGTTGTTTAATATATGACGAAAATATTGGCTGCTCCTAAATGATTTGAGAGCCTAAATAACCCACTCCAGCATCAGTAGGCCCAGATTTACACTTCATCTATCTCGTAGTACAGCCAAACAACGAGAGAGACCGCGCAACACATGTGCTCGATGGAAATTGAAAAAGCACAAAAAAGTGATACGATTTGCAACGCTTTAGAGTCTAGGATACAGCGTTGTGAGAAAGAAAATTAACAAGTTAAAATGGTGCACGTAACAGCTGGAATACATGCCCTTGTTAAAAGATTAACCAAAATGGTGAAAATGGGCGCATATTATACTGAAAAGTGACAAATTAATCACGACTTTCAACCCATATAATTAGATATTAATTCCTTGATAATTAAAAGGTGAAAAAGAAATATAGGAGGTATTAGTTTTTGACTCACCGTCGTAACAAGATTCGGTGGGTGAAATGAATTTTTGAAAATTGGAAATTTCAGGATCGTCCCTTGTAAGCATCGATTGATATACAATATTCATTCTCAGGGTTTTTGATAATCTATTCTGTTTTTTGGGTGGGATTCGTCTCGTACAGTATAAGCTAAATGAAATGTTTCTTTTTCACAACAACTAATACAATATTTAGAAATGAGATTGAATTTGCGGAAATGTCTCAGAGGGGGAAGTAATTCGTTCCACATCAATCATTTTCCCCCCATATAATATTGACAAGCTCCAATCCCTACAGCGAACGTATCTAGTAACCGCGCAAAATAAAAGGGACTAAATCTAATTTCCAATACTAAAAGTATATTTCCCGTAGCAACCGTAGCTAATAATCTGAAGAACGTAAAATCCCAACGTTGGATAGTACACGAAAATAGTAACAACGGTTCGGGTATTACGAAAATAACCGGCAAAAATCGACCCCTGTTCGATCATCGAAGGGAACAGATATACATATGGGTTTCATATAAATTCGAACGTTAATCTTCCATATCTACATCGCCTACGGTTAACGTCTATTAACTGGTAGTTTCGAACGACGAGTTTCGAAATAAAATACTATTCCACGGTTCGACAGGTTGTTTAACATACATACGTATATGTATAACACGCGCAGAAACGTGATAGCACTCATTGAAGGCGATGATGTATTTCGAAAGCGGTCGGACATAGCCGAATACGGGATTCGTACGCGTATGGTTAGTATGTGTATGAATCCAGGTGGGGTCAAATGATCGAAAAGCGGAAAAATTCAATATTTAGAGAACGAATCGTCCTATCGAACTGTGGTTGGTATCGTTCGATTCAGGATAAGGAAATACACTAAAGCGATACTAAATTAAAAAGATGAATTAATAATAATGTACTCCAAATATCGGTATATTCTACACCTGTCATTTACAATGAAACAGATTTATTTTGGAGACTACTATGATAAAGTAGCAATTACTCTTATATTAATAATATATACACGTAATACTTATAATAATAGTTATACCTACTAATAATTTATGGCCATATACAAAAAGGGAGACTCTAAGGAATGCTCAAACTATAGAGGAATAACATTAACTAGCATCCCAGGAAAAGTATTGATAAGAATACTAGAAAAAAGACTCCGAAAGAAACTGGAAACACTAGAAGATACTCAACATGGATTTAGAAAAGGAAGAAGCACCCAGGACTTAATATTTGTAATCAGACAATTAGGAGAAAAACTAATAGGGAAAGGAAAGGAAATACATATATGTTTTATAGATCTTAAAAAAGCTTTTGATAGGGTAAGAAGAGAAGATGTATGGCAGAGCCTGGAAAGGAGATGTTTAGAGAAAGGAATGATAGAGATGATTAAGGCATTGTATAAAAGCAATAAGAATAAGGTGAGAACTTCCAATGCAGAATCAGCTGAATTCGAATCGCAAATTGGATTAAAACAGGGATGCGTATTGAGCCCATTGTTATTCTCTATATTAATAGACGACGCTATTAAAAAAGCTAAACAAAAAGGGAAAAATATGAAAGTAGGAAACTGAAAAATGAATGCAATTAACGTACAGGAACTAATGTTTTCAGATGATATGGTACTGATAGCACACTCGGAAGAGACATTACAGCAAAACTTGAAGATATACCAAGAAGAACTAACAAAGATAAACATGGAGATAAACACGAGGAAAACAAACACAATGATAATAGCAGCAGAAGAAAGAAAACATAGCAACAAAATCGGGGAAAAAGCATTGGAACAAGTTAAAAGTTACAACTACTTAGGAACAATCATTGAAGACAATGGGAGAATAGAGAAAGAAATAAACGAGAGGATAGGGAAATCCGCAAAAATATATAACATCTTAAGGAATTCGTTTCCGGATAAAAAAGAAATACCAAAAAGAATAAAGACAGAGGTGTATAAAAGAGTGGTCAGACCAACATTAACACATGGTAGTGAGTCATGGATAACCACGAATAGAATCAAAAGCGGAGTTACGCCCATGGAAATGAGATTCTTAAGAAGAATAGAAGGAGTAACTAGAAGAGACAGAATCAGAAACACGACAATCACTAATAGTCTGGGTATCAAACCGGTAGAAGTGGTCATAGAAGAGAGACAACTGGGATGGCTTGGACATCTACACAGAATGGAAGAAGATCGAGGATATTTGAAGCCAAAACGGAGGGCAAAAACAGAATAGGTAGACCCCGAAACACCTGGAAGGAGCAGGTGTATAGAACATTGGAAAAGAGAAGTATGGGATGGATTGAAGCCAAACAACTGGTTCAGAACATGAACCTGTGGAAGTTAAAAATAAGAAAATAAATAATCCAAGGACATAGGATTAAGATATAATAATAATAATTTAGCCAAACACTTACTGCGGTAACATTAATTCAAGGCCTTTTCCACTGATGGGAAGGCGTTTCTCCTTAGACCGTGTAATATAGGGATCTGAAGACTCGAGCATCATATGAACTACATCCTAGTTTGTGACTGTAAGGAAGCATTTCCTTATGAAGCGAGGTCTACAATATATTTGTAGTCTTTCTTGGGCGGGCTTCTTCTGACAGTAACTCAAACGGATCAAGTTGTTATAGTTAAAGCTATGGCAAGGGCATAAATTTTATTCGCGCATGGAGTGGACAAATACCTAGCTGAATTCACAGGTATAGCAGTAAACTCCACTCACACAAATTAATTAATTATGCGGAACGCAGCGTTTCGAGGGCACGTGGGCTCCCATTGTCAACCGTGTTACCGACTGCGGTAACACAATCTAGCTCTATGTGGAAAACACCACATAGGGTACTATCACCAGCAATTGTAAATGGGACGCCGTGTTTTCCATAGCCTAACTCAGACGGAATAGCTAATTTTCTTGTTTCGCCGACACGCATTCTACCTACTCTATCAATCCATTGACTCCATTCTTTTATCATTTAACCAGAACTAACAGTAAATGCAAATGGCACCTGCGTTACGTAAGTATCAAATTCAGTTCCATCTTCAAACACACCTTAGAATTAAATTGCTCCCAAAATTAATATAGCATACGCATAGCAAGATCCTATTCCTACCCCATTCTTTTTCATATAACCCTGTGTGCGTATATATCAACCAAACTTTGACACGTATGACGATAATTTACGTCCAATTCTATTTCACTACGAGCCAGGTTGACGGCGGTCTTTCCCAAGGGCCCCGAGCCTTCCTTTCTTCATGGCGACGCGGTATATAGGGTACAGATCGACGGCGGAAGTCCGTAACTTACTATAGAAGAAGGCATCACCTTCGCATATTGAAATTATCGACGTGGGAAATTATTTTTGCATATAAAGTCGAGAACGAACGACACGTGGGAGAGATTACGTTGGTCGGATAAAATGACATTTTCTTTGACTTTTTTTGCTAATTGAAAAACTTATACTGGATTGAGGACAAATGATCTTTCGTAACTCTTTTGTTTGTACGAGTTTTATATAACTAATTTCCGTTGGAGGGGAGTTCTTTTGTTCTACTAAGTAATGGGTTGTACAGGATGTCTTTGAAATAAAATACAAAACTAGGAAAAAGGAAAAAATTTTTTCCGGTTTGTTGCTAAATAAAAACACGTAATTTTCAATGGAAATTATTATTTTTTTTTTATTCAAAATAATGGCTATCGGCTTCTACACATTTCACCCATCTTACAGATAATTTATGGACACCATACCAGAAAAACTGCTTGCTTTTTGCGGCAAACTATTCGTCGAACAATTTTCCAACTTTCTCGAAATTGTTGCGTGCCCCATTGATGCGAGTAGGCGATAATTAGATGGCGCCGGGTCTAGGGAATACGGCGAGTGCGGAAGGGTGTTCCATAGAAGCGATTTCAAGGTGTCTTTCACAATCATTTGTTGGCAATAGTGTTGTGTATTATTGCTCGTAAATCTCTCCTGATTGTTTTTTGTGACACACACAATGCTTCTTCTAATTGCCGTTGAGTTCGAGTTGGGTCACCATCCAATAGCTTCCGCAATCGCATTTTTGTGGTCTAGCAAAGCGTTCACTGCATCTCGCATTGAAATCACCACTCTTAAATTGTGGAAACCATGTCTCACGTGTTCTAATCAATGGAGCGCCTTCACCTTATGTTTCTTTTAATAATAGCGTGATTAAGCAGTTTAACTAGAAATTGGCTGCTAAATTCCTTCCTTCGATCCGATAACGATACAAAGCCGTGTCTCCTCGGCAGACCAGCATAATCAACATCGCGTCCTGAGTAAGTGCCATCAATTTTGAAGGACAGGTATTTCAAAAATCGTTTTTGCACTCTTTCAAGTAGTACTTGCAGATGGAGATAGTGAGGATACCAAATTATGGAGGCATATTCCAACCCAGTACGGACAAGCGAATAGTATAATGCTTTTAGCGAGGCAGGATTATTGAATGATCTGCAGGATCGTATGAGAAATCCCAAGGATTTCATCGCAGAATTTCGTACGGATAATATGTGGTCTGCAAACGACAAATTTGCATCAAACAGCACGCCTAGGTCCATCACAGACGAGTGCCTAGGAACAATAGCCTAACTCACAGCATAATGAAAATTGTAGAGTCTATGACATGTAGAGTAGCTTACAACAGCACACTTATCCAGATTCAAATGAATTCTAGCAATTCGAAGTTCAATTCATGTAGTTTTGCCATTGTTTTGATTGACTTGTGACACGGTGCGTTGTTTGATGAAACAAAATTATTTCTTTGCCATATGCGATCATTTCTTTGCAATTTCGGCTCCAATAACGCTATATAGTATTCACTGTTGATGGTATTTCCTTTCTCAAGATAGTCGATGAATATTACACCACGCACATCCCAAAATACTGAGGCCGTAACCTTTCCAGCCGATTGTTGTGCTTTCGGGCGCTTTGGACGAGGTTCACCAGTTGCTGTCCACTCAGATGACGATCGTTTTGATTCCGGAGTGAAGTGATGGATCCATGTTTCATCCGTTGTCACATATCGACGCAAAAATTCCGGTTTGTTACGTTTGAACATGGCCAAATACTGCTCAGAATCATCAACACGTTCTTGTTTTTGGTCAACAGTGAGCAAACGCGGCGCCCACTTTGAACAGAGCTTTCTCATAGTCAACTGCTCACGCAATATAAAGCCAATACGTTCTTTTGATATCCTTACGATGTCAGCTAACTCACGCAACTTCACTTTTCGATCATTCAAAACGATTTTGTGGATTTTTTTGATGTTTTCTGGTGTTACCGCCTCATTTGGACGTCCACTGCGTTCTGCATCATCGGTGTCTCTACGACCACGTTTGAAGTCAGCAAACCAACGTTTTACTGTTGTTTCTGATGGAGCGGAGTTCGCATAACACTTTTCAAACCATTGCTTCGCTTGAACGGTATTTTTTTCCATCAAGAAGCAGTGTAAAATTAAAACACGAAATTGTTTTTGATCCATTGTTTTGAAAATAAGAAAAGTAGCGTGACTCTTAGCACAATAACTCACAAACTAATGAATAGAATATCATGAAATTTTAACAGCTGTCTTTTGAAGGTTAGTACTAACTGAGAGAAAGGTGACTGCAATAAAACTAGCGTCATCTACGTGTTAGGCCCGGGATTTTCAGCCCATGTGTTAGTAAGCGATTCACCGATTGCTTAATAGCAAACAAAAAAAAACATTTCTGTCGTCACCGGTTACAAGTCGAAACCACGGCTTTCTGCAGTGTTATCGATCTACCTCCACCCCCTTTTACACTCTCTTCCTCGGTGGGTGTCCGTAGTACGTATATATGCTATATGTATATATATACACACACACATATATACACATAGGCGGGCTGCAATACGCTCCCTATAACGCAGCAAGCCCTTCAACGTAACGAAATTACGAAATTATACGCGGCAAGAGACTCTAGCCAGGTGGTGGGAAAGACGAAATACGCAGAGGATGATGGGAAAGGGTAGGTAATTTTCCCGTTTTGCGCCTCGTTTTTGTGTTTAATTATACCGCGTCGCTTGTATAGTTCAACTTCGCTAATTATTGTGAATATTCTTCGACGAAATGTGGAGATAATTGCGAATTCCAAGGTTATTGTTGGGCTATAGAGATAAGCAGAATATTTGCGATATTCTCTTGAAAAGTTCGGATATGACTGTGTATCCTTCGCATATCTGTTAAGAAGATTAAATGTTACCAGGTGTATGCGTAAGTTTTTTACCAGTTTAACTAAGGGATGGCACCAGAGAAACGTAGGTAGCGTATTAATTTGACACACACGTCGTTGAGTCCACCAAAAACTAGCGTCTTTGCTTTATTGTTCAGTGATCATTCAGTTTTGTGGCCGAAAAAGAACATTTGCGGTACGAATTACTTTTCTTATTCAATCAAAAGAAGAAGGCTGTTGAATGTCATCGCTTCCCGGTAGAAACATATGGTGAAGACGCTTCATTAATTAGAACATGTGAGACATGGTTTCGCCAATTTAAAAGTGGTCATTTCAATGTGAAAGACAGTGAGCGCTTTGGTAAACCACAAAAATGCGAAGACTACCGATTGCACGAATTATTGGATGAGGACCCAACTGAAACCCGACGGCAATTAGCAGAAGCATTACATGTGTCACAAGAAACAATTAGCAGACATTTATCGGCAATGGCGAAGATCAATAAACTCGGTAAATGGGTCCCAAACCATTTTAAGTTGCCTGTGAAATATTTATTATATCGAATTGTGAGGAGTGACGAAAAATGAATTTATTTTGAAAAGTCGAAGCGGAAAGAAACCGTGGTTTTCACTTTGCGAAGCCAGTTCTTCAACACGAAGATCAAATCGCTACCATACTCTGTGTCTGGTGGGACCACAGCAGTGTTATGTTTTATGAACTCTTGAAGCCCGGCGAAACCGTTATAATACACAAGGCTATCGTCAACAAATGATTATTTTAAACCACGCATTAATCAAAGGAGACATGGTAATTCACAGGTATAGCAGTGAACTCCACTCACACAAATTTATTAATTATGCGGAACGCAGCGTTTCGAGAGCGCCTGGGCTCTCATTGTCAACCGTGTTACCGACTGAAAGTAAAAACTGTATCACACATGCAACTTATTTTCTACGCAGGCTCTAAAATTTCTAAAACATATGACTATTTACAATCTACTCGGTGGCCTCATGCCTTTTCCGGGAAAGGATGGACCGAAAGCGAACCGTATCTTTAACAGGGCCTATGGTAATGAATGCATCAAACTCGAGTGTGCAATTGGGGGTGGTTCTCTGTTCAATAAGTTTCCCTTCTTTTTCATACATATCGTTTCGTACGCGTCTAATTCTCTATACGAGTTCGCGTTTTTAAGTAGAGTCAGATTTTTTAAATCAATCTTATGTCCGGATTTTAACATATGCTCTACTACGCTTGATAGATCTGGTCAGAATATCCAGAATCTAATCCAGAATAGATCTGGTACAAAATATGTACGTATTTTTAAATATATATATATATATATATCATGACACGGTCCAATTCCGGAAGTAATTCGTTTATTATATATTTCAATTTCGTCTGTTTAATTTAAACCACAATTTATTTTTATATTTCGAAAGTTAATCATTCTGCACAATTATTTATCGAGCCGTTCACTTACGTGACTAAAAAAAAAAACATCGACTAAAACATGCTACAGGATAATTCCTAACTTCATTTCCTTTCACGCTTTTTACAGTATTTTTACGACCCGGTATATCAACCGCGTCTAACACCCGTTCCAGCTTCGAGGAGGACGTATAACGAAAGTGTTATGGATTTTATTCCTTAATAATGCAAGTTGGCGTGCCAACAGCTATTTACAGATTGACACAAGGTCATCCATTCATACTGTTCAACACTGACCTGGAAAGCGGATGGGCAGGTCGCAGGGCACCGGCGCTCCATACGTATTATGGGCAGCAACTTTTTAGCGGCCGCCGTTGGGGCAAATATCGGGACATATTTAACGTTGTACGAAACGTGGCTCGCAACAGCTTTCAGCGTTATACCTTACAATAGGCGTCATGTATGAATTTTAATGGAGGTACGGTCGTATTTAACGCAGAATCTCATTGTTTCGGGACTGGATGTCGAATAGCTAACACCTCGTCAAAGGTAAATTAAGGATTAAAGGGGATTAAAGGGTACCGTAGGGTTTGGATTTATTTATTTTCGTTGCGGAAGACTACAGAATTTCAAATAATTCTTCTTAACTTTTAAATTACCTTTTAATGTAAATCAACGTTGTACTTTTTAATGAAACAGACACAGAAATTTTGAAAATTTAATAGAAATAGTGAGTCATTTATCTAACGGGTAACCAATTACAGGAACAAGTTTTATAATCATACACAAAATAAGATAATAAAAATTAGTAATTCACATATTCTACGGAATTAAAGAGAATGCCATCCTAATAAAAATTTGAGATGAGGTACATGATCATAAGTAGATAGAATTGAAGAAGGTTGGTCCTAGGATAAGGTCATGGAAATGTTGGAGAAAAGTGAGTTGAAATCCTACAAATATCAAAGTTTAGACAGGATAAGATATAGGCAGAATCGATCCATTTATTGCAAAGCTTCCGCATAAATCGACGTTGATTTAAAGAATGGGTTCCATGTGTATTTAGCAGCACGATGCTATGTAAACAATACCACGTTCGTGGTAAATTTCTGTTCGTTTCAACGACACATACAGGGTGGCGCAGGGGAACGGGAAATTTCGAACGTTACAGTTGTCAGCACTGTAGCTTCGGCACTTGTTCGTAACGTCGCACAATTGTTGTGAACGCATTGCCATTTAGTAATCGTGGATCGTTGGACTGGTTCGGAACGTGCAGTATCTGTGAGAGCGTTTTATAAAAATGGTGTGATAGTGCGACTGAAGCGCAGAGAATATTTCGACAGCATTACCAGCTTGGACGTCATGGACGTGTCCCATCTGCGCATGCGATTACAACGTGGGCGCGTAATTTTGAAGAAACAGGATCTGTCTCGAAAAAGAAAGCTCCAGGTGGCATTCGAACGGTACGTACCCCAGAGAACATTGAGGCTGTTAGAGCTGCGATCGAGAGAAGTCCTCGCCGCTCCGTTCGACAGCATGCATCTACGCTAGGGATTAAGCGACGAAGCTTACAAAGAATACTGCACCAATTTCCATCCCTATAAGTTGCAGATTGTGCAACAATTACATGAACGAGACCCAGCGTCACGTATGGAGTTTAGTAGGCAGATATTGGCTAAAATTAACGAGGACGCGAAGTTCGTTGGTAACATATGGATATCAGACGAAGCCCATTTCCACCTGAACGGTTTCTTAAACAAACAGAATTTTCGTTATTGGGCCCAGGACAATCCTTGTGAGTTACACCAGTGACCACTACATAGCGACAAGGTCACAATATGTGTGCTGTATCATGTCATGGTGTTATCGGCCCTTATTTTTTTGCACGTGAGGATGGTAGTACAGCGACGACAGTAACATCCGTTCGATATGTTGAAATGCTTCAAACATTCTTTACACCGAGACTGTACCAGCTTAATCTTAACATGGAAAACATGTGGTTTCAGCAGGACGGAGCCACGTCACACACTGCTCGACATTCGATAGCAGCAGTTCGTCAACTGTTTGGAAGACGCATTATTTCACGTAACGGTGACATTGAATGGCCTGCGAGATCCCCTGATCTTAGTGTGTACGACTTCTTCCTGTGGGGGGTATCTTAAAGGCAAGCTGTACCGTACACGACCAGCAACAATCCATGAACTGAAGGAGAACATTCAACAAGAAATTACTGCCATTCCCCACGACTTGCTACACCGCGCATTCGAGAGTTTTAACAACAGTCTGTTAGAGTGTGAACGCCGAATGGGAGGACGTCTTTCCGATGTCATCTTTAAAAAGTAAAGGGACACTTTTGGACATTTTGATTGTAAAAACGTAAATGGCATGCTGCATACACGCACTTTCGTTAATAAATTACTAGTTTTATAAATTTATTCGTGGAAATGACATTATTTGAAAATTTCCCGTTCCCCTGGGCCACCCTGTACTTCAAAAATTGTGTCCGTACCTTTTCAATATTCAGCTGAAAGTGTAAGCAACGTGGTGACCGAACTTGTGAGGCACATTCCAACGTCAAAATACAGCTATTTCAAAAGTAACGTGTTACGGGAAGAATTTGCAGCAACGCATAACAGAGTCAAATGTTTTTGACTCTAAGATACACAGATGGAATTTATGTGACCGAAAAAGCTTAAGACGGGAGTCAAACAACACGCCGGTATCTTTAATGGTCTTAACTCTCTTCAGGATTTCACCGTTCGTTATGTAAAAGGAAACTGCGTGCTTAAGCATTTACGAATATTTAGCTATGACGTCAACTATGACACCATTCAGTGAGAAGACTTGAATTATTATATAAATGTAAATTTTTATATAGGGTCTGTCATGGGGTCGTCTTTTGGGGAAGCGGTAGAGAACTCGATCGTGTTTTTGTTAGTCAGAAAAAAGTTCTGCGTTTATTGTTGCGAGTTTATTGTTAGAGCTAACAGGTTTTTGACCATGTTTGCAATTTATATTTTCGAATGGTTAGTGTTTTTATTCAAACACAAAAAATTGTTTTAACATAACACTTGCCTTCACATCCACCATACTAGACACAAAATAAATTACTGCTACCCCCAAACACAGGCTACAGTTGACTGCGAGAAATCTTAGTTACGTAAGTTTTTGAATAGTTTGCCCCATGCAATAATAAAACAAGTAAGTAGCATTCATCTATTTCAAAAATCAATTCACGAATTGCTACTAAATATTCAACTTTATAGCATAGATGAATTTCTATATTTCCGACATTAGATGGATGATTATTAATTATTTATTTATTTTTGTAACTTCGTTTTGGTGTAAACTTATATAACGTATTTTTCATTTGAAGTTTGCCTTTGTAGTTGTCTACTAAGAAGCAATAGAACGTTATTATTATTACTCTTATTATGCAAAATAAGGACGGGGCATGCCTAAGTTGCTAGCAAATCATTAAGGTGTAAAGTAGATAATAATAGTCCAAGATTTGACTATTGCGGCACTCCAGATATAGGACAAAATTCCAACGATTTATAACCGTTATAGCTCTTTACCTTTACCCTTGCAGTATGACGGCAGAGAATTTACCCAGCCAAACGAAATCGTGGATGCCTTTTCCAGTGTCTTTGCGAGTGTGTATAAACCTACTGTTCAACATGTATCTTTGAACTCTTTTCTCAATTATAATAATTTTTGTGTTCATGCCTTCTCTGAATTGGATGTGGAGAACAGTATCAAGAGACTTAAATCTAATATGACAACTGGAGATGATGGAATACCGAGCTTCTTTGTACGTGATTGTGCTCCTGTTCTGTCCTATCCACTGTCAACTATATTCCACCTAGCGATAAGCACGTCAACTTTTTCAAAGGTTTGGAAAATTAGCAGAATTACCCCCGTATTTAAGAAAGGAAACCGATCTAACATTGCTGATTATAGGCCTATAAGTATACTGCCCAATTTCGCTAAGGTATTTGAACATTTGCTTTACAAAGAAATATCTGCCTGCATAACTCCTTTCATATCTGAGCATCAGCACGGTTTTGTTGCAGGTAGGTCGACGATCACTAATTTAGCATGCATTGGCCAATATCTTGGTGAAGCGCTTGATAAGCGAAAGCAGGTGGATGTTATTTACATAGATTTTTCTAAAGCTTTCGACTGCATTAACCACGAGATGCTACTACAAAAAATGGACAAATTTGGTTTTGGTGTGGGTTTCCTGACGTTGATTGAGTCTTACCTTACTGGAAGGAAGTGTTATGTCTGCTACAATGGTTATTCCTCTACGCCGTTTTCTCCAACATCAGGTGTTCCTCAAGGTTCAAATCTTGGACCACTTCTCTTCAATTTTTATATAAATGATTTACTATCTCTGTTTACGTGTCACGTCTTAGCATACGCAGATGACGTAAAGATATTTAATACTGTTGGTAGCATTTTCGATTGTAAACATTTACAAGACAATCTTCTTCGCATTAATACTTGGAGCAAGGTCAATTATCTCCCTCTGAACATCAACAAGTGTACTGTGGTTTCCTACAATAACACTCACACTACTTTATACTATAACTACCAAATTAATGATGCAGCCATACCACGCAATATCAAAACTTTGGATCTTGGTGTTTTGTTTGATAATAGACTGTCATTTACGGAACATATTTCGTCCATGTGTTCATCTGCTTCCAAAACTCTCGGTTTTGTCATGCGTTCTTGCAGGCATTTCTCAGACTTAGGTGTAATGAAACGTTTATATTATGCCTACGTTCGTTCTAAGCTTGAATACGCCTCCATTGTTTGGTATCCCCGTTATTTACACCAAGAGCTTATGATCGAACGCGTTCAAAAGAAATTTCTAAAATATCTCTCCTTTCGAATGGACAACGTGTATCCTGCAAGAGGAATCGAGTATTATAGCTTACTTGTTGAGCATGGTTTTCTATCTCTTGCTGACCGCCGCGAGCGTAACAGTGTGGAGTTTCTTTGCAGGATCCTGAAAAATACTGTCGACTCGCCAGCCCTTCTAGCGCCAATAAACTTTACCGTACCTACTCATCATACTCGCTACTTTAATACATTTCAAGTACCTAGAGCTAATACCAACATTTTGCTTAAGGCACCTCTCAGTCACATGGTGAGGAACGCAAACAAACGGGATCTAGAGCCATTTTTGTGAGTCTTTCTTTTTTTTTTGTTTCATTATTATTGTATTATTATTGTAGGCAACATGATTTGAATTATTTTATTTTATTTTAAATAAGAATTGTATTGTAATTTGTCCTGTAATTGGCCCTTGGGCTGTTGGGCAATAAAGGATTATTATTATTATTATTATTATTACCCTTCCAAAGGATATATAACAATTTTCATACGAAGAAAATCTAAATCCAAAATTCATCACCTTCTTTATAGCGCCTTTAGATACGTAAACAAGATAAAATTGGCCTTAGCAGAATTTTTTACGACCATTTCTTGAAGGTTGGCGACGGCCTACTTTCATATCTGCGTCGCCGTCCCGGTAGGCTTGGAGATAGGAAAAAATTACTTCCTTATTAGCTCGTTCGGCTTAACAGGTTCTTCGCAAGGTTAATTCAGCGTTTTCGGGATTATCTTGAGAGGGCTTTAATGTAGAATTAATGCTGAAATTAAATTCAAATAAGATGAAGCGTTGATTACGTTAGTTGGAGAAAATTGAGGTGCGGTTGGAAAAAGCGTATTTTTCTTTTGGTCCTGCAACATTACGAAATTGCGTATACGTAATATCATTGGAATAAATGTTGAAAGAGGCAATTTTAAATCGCAGAAAGGAGAAGTATGGTAATGGTATTAAATATACTATTAATCTGTTGTAAATTTTTGAACTTCTTAATGTTGGTATGTGCAATCGATAGGGCGTCTGCAGTATCTATAGCAATACCAGGTGTATGCATAAGATTTTTACGGTTCCTTGGCTATCGGCTTCTAGGCATTTCGCCCATCTTTCAGGTAATTTATGGATACCCTGGCAGAAAAACTGCCTGCCTTTTGCGGCAAATCATTCGTCCTGCCATTTTCCAACTTCCTCGAAATTGCTGAAGTGTTGCTCTGCTAGCGCGTACCCCATTGATACGAAGAGGTGGTAGTCAGACGGTGTCGGGTCTGATGAGTACAGTGGGTGTAAACGATTTTAAGGTGTCCTTCATTGGTTTTGTTGTGTCGTGTAACAAAATCACTTTACCGTGTCTCAAACGACGATTGCAAGGACTGTGTGGATGTACAATTCACAGGTATAGCAGTAAACTCCACTCACACAAATTTATTAATTATGCGGAACGCAGCGTTTCGAGAACACGTGGGCTCTCATTGTCAACCGTGTTACCGACTGAATGTAAAACCTGTATCACACATGCAAATTATTTTCTACGCAGGCTCTAAAATTTCTAAAATATATGACTATTTACAATCTACTCGGTGATCTAATGCCTTTTTCGGGAAAGGATGGACCGAAAGCGAACCGTATCTTTAACAGGGCCTATGGTAATAAATCCATCAAACTCGAGTGTGCAATTGGGGGTGGTTCTCTGTTCAATAAGTTTCCGTTCTTTTTCATACATATCGTTTCGTACGCGTCTAATTCTCTATACGAGTTCACGTTTTTAAGTAGTGTCAGATTTTTTAAATCAATCTTATGTCCGGATTTTACCATATGCTCTGCTACGCTTGATAGATCAATATTCTGTATGTTGTTCTATATGTTCTACAGGGACTGTACTTAAGATCTACAATACCATAACCTCCCCAGCAGATTGTCTGTTTCTCCAGAACAGTCTGGATACTATTGTTAGATGGTGTACACAGAATGGAATTCATTTCAATCTGGATAAGTGTGCTGTTGTAAGCTACTTTAGATGTCATAGACTCTATAATTTTCATTATGCTGTGAGTCAGGCTATTGTTCCTAGGCACTGGTCTGTGATGGACCTGGGCGTGTTGTTTGATGTAAATTTGTCGTTTGCAGACCACATATTATCCGTACGAAATTCTGCGATGAAATCCTTAGGATTTCTCATACGATCCTGCAGATCATTCAATAATCCTGCCTCGCTAAAAGCATTATACTACTCGCTTGTCCGTACTGGGTTGGAGTATGCCTCCATAATTTGGTATCCTCACTATCTCCATCTGCAAGTACTACTTGAAAGAGTGCAAAAACGATTTTTGAAATACCTGTCCTTCAAAATTGATGGGCACTTACGCTGGACGCGATGTTGATTATGCTGGTTTGCTGACGAGACACGGCTTTGTATCGTTATCGGATCGAAGGAAGGAACTTAGCAGCCAATTTCTACTTAAACTGATTAATCACGCTATTGACGCTCCATCCCTTCTCTCCAAAATTGATTTTGTGGTACCTCAGTACGATACCAGGTCCTTCCATAGTTTTACGGTCCCGTCATACAAAACTAATGTTCTGCTTAAAGCACCCATTACACATATGATTAGAAATGCCAATGAATTACTTGATAATCCCTTTTGTTGAAGTGTCTACATGGATTTACATTGTCGTCCTATTTTGTTCTTGCATTCTGGTGTCACCGAGCTATTTTTATGTTTATGATTATTATTATATATGCTAGATTACATTATTCTCGCATTGTCCTGTAAATGGAATTATTTTCTGTTGGGCAATAAAAGATATTATTATTATATGTTTTATATGAAAAAATATTATTTCTTTAAACAATCTTTGAGAAAGTATCTATTAAGTAGACCATATTATAATTTAAATAAATTTCTAAATAATATGGATGTACAGATGTGCAGATTAGCTAGGTTTAAATTACTTATTATTTGTTATTATTATTACATATTATTAGTTTGTGACAATGTTTATGCCACGCCTTTTGGACGCATTAGTAATAAAAATTATTATTATTATCATTATTACTAATCGAATTCTTCATGCCGCGCTCTTCACCCCTTCACATTGTTCTCCCCACGGCACTGAAATTTGCCCCTCTTTGCCGAAGATGCCAACTTTATTTATGTATAAATATATACAGTTAAGTATTGTAATTACTCTGTTATTGGATTTGTAGAAGTGGTCTATTGGGTTATTCTTACTATTATTATCATTACATTCCCAGATGAAGTGCAAGTTAAATTTGTTTATAAATATACTATCTCCTCATTAAACAATTACTACTCATAAAACTTGGTACAATTTCTTTTGCCATCAGTGAGAGGCCTGTCACTCTTTATCTTTCACATTTCTTTTGCTTGTTTGGCGTTAATTGTAACAATACCCAGCTCAAATTACTTTCGACGTCTAGCCTTGCTCGATATTACGATATGATATACGAGGGCGACCTGAAATGTTTTCGGAAGCGACAAGAAAAACACGGTATTGGTGCGATGTTTTATTTTTATCTTTCGATGTAGTCTCCTCGAAGACAAATACACTTTTTCAAATGGTGCTCCAGTCTCTTCGAGCTGTTGGAAAAGTAAGATGTTTCAAGGTCTGGTTTTATCACCGTACGAAATTCGATTTTATCCATATTAGCGAAACTGCCCCAGTTGCTACACAAGACACACTCTAAAACAACAAGTTGCGCTTGCCGACCAATGAATCCAGTTTAACCTTCGTGCGCCATCTCTTGCCCATTCCGGAAACATTTCAGGTCGTCCTCATAAACGTTAAAGTATTATATTTGATATGAAATGAACCTGACATCAGTTTACATATTCACAAGGCACCTATATTTGTTATACGGAGCGCGAGAGTTGTTTTCCTTATATGTGTATATTCAAGTTGGATTTCTGACCGTAAAAAACATCTCCCTGTTGTTAATGATACAGAAATAATATCCAATATATGTTCAAAGACTATGAAACTCAAAATGCCAACGATGGTAAGGACTATGTGGTCTATATCAACAACCACACCCTGCGGTGTGGAATGACGATATTTCGAAGAGAACAAAAACCCGGTTGTTCCACTCTTTTGTTGAAAATTGTGTTACCTATGAAAGTAAAGTGTTGGTGCTGAATAAGCAGATTGAAAACAAAATAATGCCAACGGAGATAATGTGCTGGGGACGCTGCTGTAAGCTGTAGCATCAGAATAAGTTTTAAACGAAACACAGCGACCACTCAAACATTTCACCCTGTATACAGATGCGACAGAGAAAAAAAAATACCTCTTGCAATTCCTTTCGTACCCCTTTCGAACCTTAAATAAACAAAGCATTGCGACGAAAACGGTAGCTACAAGAAAGAAACGCTTATCATTTTCTTTCCGAGCAGTTAATTTCACTATTACAAACAGAGACCACCCAGTTCCCATCCTCAACCCGCCATCGCACGCGTATGTAGAACGTCACCTACCACCTCGCTTCAGCATCCGCCGGGATATCTAGTAAGTTCATTGTAAGCGTACGCCTGAAAGAGGAGTCATCATCATCCACATCGCCTTTACTCAGATTGTAGACGCTAAATATACTCACACCCCCTTGAGCGTAAAGGAGCAGGGGGTGAGATCTCTTTTCTTCTTCCTTAGATTCCTCCGTGTTACTCGACTACCGTCGAGCTTTGAGAAAAAAAAAACAGAAAAAATATGAGAAGACTCTATAACGTTCCATTTACAAAATCTTATGGAGATTCTTTTTTCTTTCGTGCTAGCCGTTGAGGTTTGTATGAATGGTCGGGGGTCTATTTCGGAGGTGGTTAGAATTTGTGGGAAGGGGAGATCGATAAGAGGGTGAAAATGTTACGTTAGGGTATTCGTATCTAGGATACGATTCGAATCTTTAGGTTTCAAATTGCTTTGCTATTGTATTTAAACAAAATATTAAACGAAGAAGAAAGAAATCTTAAATTGGGAGATTTGGATTTCTCCTATTCACTAAACTTACTTTTATAATTAGGAGATTCATTTAACATACGCTACTAAATACAGCTACCCATGTCATTGGTGGGATCATTTACGAGAAAAAAATGATTCACTTAGTGCCTTTATATAGAGTGTCGGGAAAAGTCCCGGGCCTAACACATAGATGACGCTAGTTTTATTGCAGTCACCTTTCTCTCAGTTAGTACTAACCTTCAAAAGACAGCTGTTAAAATTTCATGATATTCTATTCATTAGTTTGTAAGTTATTGTGCTAAGAGTCACGCTACGTTTGTTATTTTCAAAACAATGGATCAAAAACAATTTCGTGTTTTAATTTTACACTGCTTCTTGATGGGAAAAAATACCGTTCAAGCGAAGCACTGGCTTGAAAAGTGTTATGGGGACTCCGCTCCATCAGAAACAACAATAAAACGTTGGTTTGCTGATTTCAAACGTGGTCGTAGAGACACCGATGATGCAGAACGCAGTGGACGTCCAAATGGGGCGGTAACAGCAGAAAACATGAAAAAAATCCACAAAATCGTTTTGAGTGATCGAAAAGTGAAGTTGGGTGCGTTAGGTGACATCGTAAAGATATCAAAAGAACGTATTGGCTTTATATTGCATGAGCATTTGACTATGAGAAAGCTCTGTTCAAAGTGGGTGCCGCGTTTTCTCACTGTTGACCAAAAACAAGAACGTGTTGATGATTCTGAGCAGTGTTTGGCATGTTTAAACGTACCAAACCGGAATTTTTGCGTCGATATGTGACAATGGATGAAACATGGATCCAACACTTCACTCCGGACTCAAAACGATCGTCATCTGGGTGGACAGCAACTGGTGAACCTCGTCCAAAGCGCCCGAAAGCACAACAATCGGCTGGAAAGGTTATGGCCTCGATATTTTGGGATGTGCGTGGTGTAATATTTATCGACTATCTTGAGAAAGGTAATACCATCAACAGTGAATATTATATAGCGTTATTGGAGCGTTTGAAGGCCGAAATTGCAAAGAAACGACCGCATATGGCGAAGAAAAAAATGTTGTTTCGTCAAGGCAACGCACCGTGTCACAAGTGAATCAAAACAATGGCAAAACTACATGAATTGAACTTCGAATTGCTCCCACATTCACCGTATTCACCAGATTTGGCTCCCAGCGACTACTGGCTGTTCGCAGACCCCAAAAAAATGCTCGCCGGTAAGAAATTTCGCACGAATGAAGAGGTTATCGCTGAAACTGAGGCCTATTTTGAGGCAAAAGATAAATCGTTCTACAAAAGTGGTATTGAAATGTTAGAGCGGCGCTGGAATGATTGCGCTGCTCTTGATGGAGATTACGTTGATGAATAAAGCTAATTTTGAACAAAAAAAAAACGTATTTTCTTTGTTAGGCCCGGGACTTTTCAGCCCATGTGTTATGTATGTATGTATGTATATACCAACATTCATATATCCTAAAAGACCTTTCGATAAGGTACAATTTGATCCATCTGTTTCCGTTCAAGAATTAGATCAAGAGAATTGAAAATCTGTGAATTTTCGAAGCGGTGTACGCTCAAAGTCAATTTCAGCACCAATCAAAAAAATTTCAAGTCTAGGAGCCTTCCCTTGTAAGAGTGTGCACCGTAGATGGGATGATCTTCCTTTACTACTGCATGCATACCAGCTTTAACCAAATATAAATTTGTTCGAACAAAACCGTGTGGATTTTCAGTTGTCCAAGTTCTATAATTTTTTTTGTTTGGTAAATTCAAATAGTTAGATAAGTAGGTCATGCCTAAAATGTAATCGTTATTAATATTATTCAAGAAAAAAAAAACACTAGCAGTATCACATTAGTTCACGAAAATCTTGATAACAATCAAGAAAATTGCTTTGAAAGTTGTATAAAAAAAAACGAATTCATTTAAATAGGTTTAGAAACGTCAAATTTTACGATTGTGATCATCGAGAAATGATGACGTTAATTCAAATACCAACAAATTCCATATCGTTCTAGGATTAACTTGAACACGATACCTAACAATAAGTTAGGTGATTTACTGTGTTTGGAGTGCAAATTTTAGCATGCCAAAGCAACAATTGGCCCATAAATCTAATTGCTATCCTCGAAAAGCTGCGTGAGGATCAAACAAAATCCCGCCGAGATACGGTCCTTCACCGACACTGCTAGATAACTAACGTATTCCTTTTGTACCCTCTTCCTACTAAATTTAGACGCGTTTGGATGCTCCTTTAATCATCAGCATCGGTTCCCCTTTCCTTCATTAACGACGGAAACAGGCACTCGATGTGTAATTTCATCGCTGCAGTATCTCGAAATTTAAGCCGATTACGTGAAAAACACCGAATGTTTCTGATAACGATTTGGATTCTATAATTGTTAGGCACTAAACTACAATTTTATGTGCTGAATTTTAACGATTCTCATTAATACGTTTCTGAAAATACGCGATATATCGCTGTGTGTTCAAAATCATTCCGTTTTTGGTTCGTCTAATCAATGAAGCGGTGTTGCTGTCATTTATTGCCTCTGGTTAAACATTCACTTAGAGAATGGAGATGGTCAAGTTTAGAAATGGGTCTATTCGAAATCGAAAACGCATCTTCCGTTCGCTTTATTATACGGACTGTAGAAATTATGTATATTGAGTTGCTTCTAGATGAAAACTAACTTGTAGAATCGATAGCCGTTTTAGATTCAAATAAATTTGAAAAGGATTAATAAATTTCTACTGAAAGGTATGTGATTTTGGTAACGACATTGAATTTGTCTATTAATTAATATATTATAGGCGTGTACTCTATGATGGCAGCTATTTTTAAAATATGCAGCGCATACAGAACTAAGGAAGCATTTATTTGTTTGAAAGATCTTACGCTGGAAAGTTTATCTGCCTTAGCAAAGATGAAGGATAGCAAAATATAAGAGTATTGGTACGCCGATAAATAAAACATCAATAACTAAATAAAAAGATACCACTGTTAGATACCCATAAGATATCCGTATATTAAGTGTCAGATGTTGATACAACATTAAAACTTATATTTGGGCAACATATTAACTATCCACCAGTGTGAATGTTGAAAGATTCACAATTTCCTTCCTTTTTTTACAGTTATACACATATCGTTATCAATTTTAATAAATCTTGTTTTTTGTAGCATCACAAAAACTTCGAATAGACCCTAATTGATACTTGAGTACAGTACTGGTGTAGCTTTATTGGATTCAGATGAATCGTAGGAACTAACTGAGATTTGCAAGCCGTTTACAAATACAAGTAGTTCGAATTTCTTTACCAGCACTATTTCCGTAGCTGATATATATTTGTAAATTTCCTCTTGCCTTTGTTATTCCTAGGAATTTATATTTGTCAGTATAACACATGGGCTGCAAAGTCCCGGGCCTAACACATAGATGACGCTAGTTTTATTGCAGTCACCTTTCTCTCAGTTAGTACTAACCTTCATAAGACAGCTGTTAAAATTTCATGATATTCTATTCATTAGTTTGTGAGTTATTGTGCTAAGAGTCACGCTATGTTACTTTTGTTATTTTCAAAACAATGGATCAAAAACAATTTCGTGTTTTAATTTTACACTGCTTCCTGATGGGAAAAAATACCGTTCAAGCGAAGCAATGGCTTGAAAAGTGTTATGGGGACTCCGCTCCACCAGAAACAACAATAAAACGTTGGTTTGCTGATTTCAAACATGGTCGTAGAGACACCGATGATGCAGAACGCAGTGGACGTCCAAATGGGCCGGTTACACCGGAAAACATCAAAAAAATCCACAAAATCGTTTTGAATGATCGAAAAGTGAAGTTGCGTGAGTTAGCTGACATCGTAAAGATATAAAAAGAACGTATTGGCTTTATATTGCATGAGCATTTGACTATGGGAAAGCTCTGTTCAAAGTGGGTGCCGCGTTTGCTCACCGTTGACCAAAAACAAGAACGTGTTGATGATTCTGAGCAGTGTTTGGCCATGTTTAAACGTAACAAACCGGAATTTTTGCGTCGATATGTGACAATGGATGAAACATGGATCCATCACTTTACTCCGGAATCAAAACGATCGTCATCTAGTGGACAGCAACTGGTGAACCTCGTCCAAAGCGCCCGAAAGCACAACAATCAGCTGGGAAGGTTATGGCCTCGGTATTTTGGGATGTGCGTGGTGTAATATTCATCGACTATCTTGAGAAAGGAAATACCATCAACAGTGAATATTATATAGCGTTATTGAAGCGTTTGAAGGCCGAAACTGCATAGAAACGACCGCATATGGCACAGAAAAAAATTCTGTTTCATCAAGACAACGCACCGTGTCACAAGTCAATCAAAAGAATGGCAAAACTACATGAATTGAACTTCAAATTGCTCCCACATCCACCGTCTTCGCCAGATTTGGCTCCCAGCGACCACTGGCTGTTCGCAGACCTCAAAAAAATGCTCGCCGCTAAGAAATTTCGCAAGAATGAAGAGGTTATCGCTGAAACTGAGGCCTATTTTGAGGCAAAAGATAAATCGTTCTATAAAAGTGGTATTGAAATGTTAGAGCGGCGCTGGAATGAATGCGTTGCTCTTGATGGAGATTACGTTGATGAATAAAGCTAATTTTGAACCAAAAAAAACATGTTTTCTTTGTTAGGCCCGGGACTTTTCAGCCCATGTGTTAGATGTAAGTAGTAAATCTACATGCTTATTTAACCTTCTATCTGAAAATTACTTGCGCATCATTACAGTTGTTTTAAAAAAAAACAAGAAAGGAACATGTGGACATTGCAACACAGAAAAGTTCAATGACGTCGGCACTGAGCTTTTCTATGCTAAGAAAATAGCTACCAGGAAGAGTTTTGACAGCGGCTACAAAGGAAAACAACGTCGAACAACATCGAAGAAGAATCGTTATATATTAGAAAAACTTATTAGGGCAACAGCTAATTTAATGGGGGAGAAGAGAAAAGGACTGAGAATATGAAGAATGTAGAATAGCTATCCAAGCGAAATGAGATGACATACAAAAATGTATCCGAAGAATCACAGGATCTAATCAAGAGGAATATAACAGAGAAAGAATAGAAACCAGTAGGGTGTGACTAAGGAAGAAACGGAAATTGGCCAAACGAATGTAATACATCTCGCTTTATATAAGTTCCTTCACGGTCTTTTCGTATTGTCTGCAAGGGTGTTCAATTCGAGCCCATACCCTATTTCTAACTTCAAACTCTTCAAATTTAATAACATGAAATTACTCATCTAAAGTAAGTAGTCTGTTTTCCTATCGTAATTATAACGTCTCACGATTATACTCGTATTCAACTTCGATTACGCTAGGCTTGTTCTCATCTCGTAATTAGTAAAGTCCATTACTTTTATATTCTTCCCACAAAGGCTCAGAAGCTTAAGTTCAACATATACAACGTACATATATGCATCTACTATACAATTTACAGCTCGTCGAATTTAGGAAATTAATAATAAACCTGCCTTCACCTGTTGGAATATTTATTTCACGCTTTTTTGACTTCACTGTGTTCCTCTGATTTTTTAATTTTTTTTTTCGCAAGTTAAATTATTAAAAGGCCATTTTACCTCGACAATATGCAAGATTAAAATTTATTTCAGCACAACGAGGACTGCCTTGGAAGTAATCGCTTTTGATCTTTTTCTCCATTATCGCCTGCTAAAATTTTAATGTTCCAAGTGCGTTAAATTTTTTAATAATTCTTGAACGAACTTGATGACAAAGTGTATGTATAGTGTATGATGTCGAAAACATGTATGGAGCAATACATGCATATACATGACTAGAAGAAAAGACAATGAATCTTTAATATCTCCATAAAGGTATGGCAGAGGCAATTTTATCTATTTTTATCTTTTTTTTTTATACGTATTTCAGAATGTATAGTATACATTCTGAAAATGAGAAATTATAATATACATACACGTTAAATTAATTAATGTGGAACTGCCTTCGGCCCTGTAGCGTTAAAATTTAGTTGAAAAATGTTTGACGGTTTCCGATAGGATTCGAACCCGCGTCTTCTAGTTTTTCAGACACACACACATTAGAATTATAAAAAATAAATAATTATATATTCATTTCAAGCATTAGTACAAAAGTTATATTATAAGGAAGCTCCACTGTAACTCACAACCCATACAAAGGTCCTAAAATCCAACCAGGCGAGAAAAGAACCTCGCGAACGTCGTTCCGAACTCATAGAATCCATAATTAACCTCCATCGATTAAACTTCCGGCCACAAATTAGAATTCCCGATAGACTGTGGAAGCTGAGACGATATAGGCGGACTATGGACACCCTTAATAAGGATGTGCGAACCGCCTTCTACATTGGAACCTCATCACGTCCGCGTTTGAATTCGCAGAGGCAATATCGCGAAGGTATCGGTGGGTGTATTGTGCCTTCTATATGCAAAACATGTGGTCGACGAAGAAGGGGACCTCGGAAACGGAATATTAATGAAAACGAACGACCCTAAAGATGCTTTATTACGGGTTTTAACTTGCATACGCATAGTAATTGAGTAATGGAGATAGCTTGACCCGTTGTTGGATAGTTCAGATGTGACTGGACCCCAATACAGGGTGTATTCAACGCGAAAGCTTTAGATTTGGGCCGATTTCTTACATCAGGATGTTGTATACAAATGGTCGCAGAATCATCAATGATATACATTTGTATGCCGTTCTCATAAAAAATAGGAGGCCACGTGTTCTTGAGATGCTGCGTTATGAATAATTATTAATTTGTGTGATGTCGAGTTTACTGCTATACCTGCGAATTATACAATCACACAGTCCTTGCAATCGTCGTGGAAAAGATATCTTAATTAAACATTTATTACGGAGAACAATATGCCGTTTACTATAATGGACTAGATTGGCCCTATAGACGAATAAAATTCAACAGACATACTTAAGCATGTGTTGGGAAGACGTTCATTTAAATTCCTTTGTACACGGTTTTTTAAATTAATTCAAAAATATTGTTCCCGACACAGTCTTCATTGTTAAGATATCTTATCACTAGATAAAGAAGGACCTTTAGTAACAATTCTGTTAGTGAACTCATCTGGAATAAGAGGAAATTAATATGACAGCTAAAGAGGAATGTGTTGTACACCATATTTCTTTACGGTATTAACTTTTCTCTTCCTAGATTAACCCGAATAATATCGAACTAACCAAATTAAAGCACTACCATCGATGATCTCTTCCGTCGATAAATCGGCCAAAAATTACATACTAAAGTTAATCAATTCGATATCCAATAAATAGCCACGTCAGCACCACTATAGATGTCGCGAAAATCGTTAATTGGCTGCCTAAATTAACAGCGTCAAACTATACAGTTATTTATCGTTATGACTGCGATGTATTTAGTTAAGTTGTCGCTCTGGAATTAGATAGATAGTTGATAGGCGTTAGGCTTTACCATAATACGGAGGAAATGAAGAGAACGCATTGTTAACGTTCGGCGTTGTATGGCGTTAGACGTTCCAATATTTGAAATATTGCTTTAGTTTGGCGCAAAGAATTACAAACAAATAGAAGTTAAAAGACCCTACTTCTAAAATATTAATTAAAATGAGGACGACTTAAGTGTCACTTATGTACGTAAGTTGCATAAATTTGTTATAGGGATAGAATTTGCTCGATCGGAATACATGGTCTGTCCCTTATTCGAGACCCTTTCGACATATTTGAATTATTAACCAAATTCAAACTTAATTACAAGATACCAAACCTCGTAGTTACCTTAGTTACGGCTGTAAACAGTTTCCTAGATGCGCCATGTTTCAAAATAAATACAGGGTGGCGCAGGGGAACGGGAAATTTTGAAATAACGTCATTTCCACGAATAAATTCATAAAACTAGTAATTTATTAACGAAAGTGCATCTATGTAGCATGCCATTTATGTTTTTACAATCAAAATGTCCAAAAGTGTCTCTTTACTTGTTAAAGATGACATCGGAAAGATGTCCTCCCATTCGGCGTTCACACTCTAACAGCCTCTTATGAAAATTCTGAAATGCGCGGTGTAGCAAATCTTGGGGAATGGCAGTGATTTCTTGTTGAATGCTCTCCTTCAGTTCATGGATTGTTGCAGGTCGTGTACGGTACACCTTGCCTTTAAGATACACCCACAGGAAGAAGTCGCACACACTAAGATCAGGGGATCTCGCAGGCCATTCAATGTCACCGTTACGTGAAATAATGCGTCTTCCAAACAATTGACGAACTGCTGCCATCGAATGTCGAGCAGTGTGTGACGTGGCTCCGTCCTGCTGAAACCACATGTTTTCCATGTTAAGATTAAGCTCGTACAGTCTCGGTGTAAAGAATGTTTGAAGCATTTCAACATATCGAGCGGATGTTACTGTCGCTGCACTACCATCCTCACGTGCAAAAAATTAAGGGCCGATAACACCATGACATGAAACAGCACACCATATTGTGAACTTGTCGCTGTGTAGTGGTCGCTGGTGTAACTCACAAGGATTGTCATTGGCCCAATAACGAAAATTCTGTTTGCTTACGAAACCGTTCAGGTGGAAATGGACTTCGTCTGATATCCATGTTACCAACGAAATTCGCGTCCTCGTTAATTTTAGCCAATATCTGCCTACCAAACTCCGTACGTCACGCTGGGTCTCGTTCATGTAATTGTTACACAATCTGCAACTTATAGGGATGGAAATGTAATTCGTGCAGTATTCTTTGTAAGCTTCGTCGCTTAATTCCTAGAGTAGACGCATGCCGTCGAACGGAGCGGCGAGAACTTCTCTCGAACGCAGCTCTAACAGCCTCAATGTTCTCCGGGGTACGTACCGTTGCAATGCCACCTGGAGCTTTCTTTTTCAAGACAGATCCTGTTTCTTCAAAATTACGCACCTACGTTGTAATCGCATGCGCAGATGGGACACGTCCATGACATCCAAGCTGGAAATATTCTCCGCGCGGCAGTCGCACTATCACCATTTTTATAAAACGCTCCCACAGCTACTCCACGTTCCGCACCGGTCCAACGATCCATGATTACTAAATGGCAATGCGTTCACAACAATTGTGCGACGTTACGAACAACTGCCGGCTCTACAGTGCTGACAACTGTAACGTTCAAAATTTCCCGTTCCCCTACGCCACCCTGTATATAACATGTGACACAAGGAAGCAGGGTGTTTATTTAGTAATTTCTATTACATTTTGATCTATCGGTTGGAGAAGTGAATTTACGTTCGGCGACATGAACATAATAAAAATTGAGCCATCGTTGCCTCTTAATTGTTCCTCTGAAGGATGACTTGGTACGTTATCCAAGATTAACACCGCCTTATTTTGTGTGTACTACTAGCATTAATAATGAAGATATAAGTTTATTCCACCCGCCCATCTACTTCCGAAGAGTCCATTTAATACGACATATTCAAATAATCGCTTAGACGACCCTATATTCAACATTTTCAACTTCCATTCGATCTCGAGGTCGACATGTGTACGCCCACCCGTTCCTACTCTCCTTTTTCTCGTCTCAAGCGTAAGCCAATTCGGTCAGTCGAGCAATCGACTCCCCAGAAAGCCCGCTCGGAGTCAATTTCCGGTCGGGAGACCGGCTGCACTAATCCTTAACAACCCGACAACCGGAAAACCGTACCCATGTAGCCGCGACGCTTCCGCTACTAACGAGACGTTCCCGATACGAAGCTACGAGCCGAACCGAAGATGCCGGTTATGGAAGGCGCCCAAGCTTCAAATTACATTCCGTAGATTCCGTCCTGCGGACAAATTAGAACGACTATATGTTCGTATTGTGTACTGTCAGGTTCTCGACGATATATCTATCGGATTTTTACGCTTTGACGCTTGCTGGTGGATCGGAATTTATTCATTTCTTCTTGGGTGCGTTTTTAAAACGTATCTCTGGTGATTTCTCAAGAATTTGTGTAGAAGTAAATATACTGCTAAACATGAAGGTCGTTTAATTTTTTGACATTCTTTGTACTTTGCGGTGTCGGGCTACCATTCTTGTTAAGGACTTAACATTGTTTTTTTTTGTGTTTTATCAATTTTTTACTACTATGTATTTTATATGATTTTATTTTCTTTGCAACCGTATGGGTTAGCATTATTACCTTATTTTCATTTTTATATTTATTTATTTTGCTCTCTTATATCCAATTTTATTTTAATATGTATGTACATTACGCATTGTATATGTATGCAAGTCAGCCATTCGCATTACGCTAGCTAAAACTGCCTAATTAGAAATCATTCACTGCAACGTCGTCGGATATGTAATGGGAGTTTTCTTGAAATTTAAGGTACACAAGCATAGGCAGTCGTCTCCCGCGCGACAGTCGAGGTATTAGCGATCGTGCACTCTCGGTCACCTTTCGTGCCTCGTCGTAACGTGTACAGTAACGTCGTCGTAAGATTATTAGAGATTTCTAAGTTTTTCTAGTTTTGGCGGGAATCGTCGAGGACGTTGTCTATACATTTATTTCTGGCGGGAGTCATTTGGTAACGTCGTCGGACCACATGTATAGATTTTTTTAATAAGTATAAATTCTCGATTTTCTATCATCGTACGTCGAGGCTACTGTGTCCATTGTCGTCTATACATATTTTTAGTCTTCAGTTAAGTTTGTGTCGGAAATTATTTTGGTGAGATTGTCGGCGCGCATGTATAGACCTCCTCTACAAGTCCGCTTCTTGCTGACGGTCGTTACGGCCGCAGCGCCCGTTGTCTTTTGTACGTTTGTTCGGTCCTTGTCGTATCGGGACTTAGAAATTTTTCATTTAGTTGCTCGTCGTAGCGGACGAGTGTCACGGACCAGTTTTCTTATGTAATGTCGGCATCATCGCTCCGTTTTACTTGTCGGTGCACAGTTCGCACATTTGCTGGTTACTGGATTTTTCACTTCTTTGGGGCGCAGTAGTATAGAGCTAAAGATTGCACATAGCGTAATATTTCAAATGAGAACGCCTGGGTAGCTGTGACATTACTTTTGTATTGAGATCGGCTATTATCGCTACTGTCGCCCTCGACCAGGCGTTCAAGCTCTAAGAGATAGGGTGGGTTCCCCTATAAATGTGAATATAACAAACGTATTTGGTCAAGTACAAATACATGCCAATAATGCAGGGCCAAGTCCCTTAGGCAAATTTAAAACAAGGAAAGTATATTAGGCTCCCGGAAAGGGACATATAAATAAGCATAGCACCGAGGTGCGCTTACAAATTTAAGAAATAACTAGGGTTGGCTCCCCTATAAAAAGGTAGTGGTGCATGCAAACAGATAGAGGCATTAGTACATGCCTCTGACAAAGCTTCAGCGGAAGCATATAAGAGTTTAAACTTTTAAACAGAATTAAGACATAGCGTTGCAACGTACATGCTGAGGCATTACTTTATGTTGCTACCAATGAAAATACATATACAAATGCTAATGTACATTACATGTATAAGAGAGCTCGAATAACTGCAATTATTGCAAATATATACATCTTACGTACATCGTACATGTACATAGGCAAGAGTGGAAACCGTGTAACCATTTCATTTTTAAATATATTTTTTTTGCGCATGCGCATTGAGTTTCACTGTACAACCTTTCCTCTAGTAAATAAGCGAACATACTCTACAAGTAAGTATTGGTCAAGTAATTTAGGAAATTACTTGACCACTTCTGTCTTCTAATGTTTTATACACTTTTTCTTTCCAGGTGTTTCGGGGTGTACCCATTCTGTTTTTGTCCTCTGTTTTAGCTTCAAAAGATAATTACTTAGGAGCAATCTTTGAAGACAAGAAATAAATGGAAGAATAGGGAAATCCGCAAAAATATATACGTTAAGAAACACATTTCTGGATATAAAAGCAATGCCAAAACAAATAAGGACAGAACTGTATAAAAAAATGATCTGATCAACATTAACATTTGGCTGCAAATCATGGACAACCACGAATAAAATGAAATGCGAAATCACAGCCATGGAAATGAGATTTTTAAAGCCAAAACAGAGGGCAAACACAGAATAGGTAGACCCCGATATACCTAGAAACAACAAATGTATAGAACATTAGAAAAAAGAAGTACGTACTTTTATATTGTACTGTTCAGGAAATTCTTGTAGTCTTCAAGTTTAAAGTAGTCTTCCAGCTTAGATAATAATAATAATAATAGTAATTTATTTACAACACGTACATTACCCTGTTACAGGAAACACTAAAATGAATATCCATGATAGCAAAATACAAAAAGAAAAAAAACCAATATATGTATATAAAATAATTGCTAAGTAACATGTATTTAATGTCTCAAAAATACTAAATATTACTATTACCCTATGGTGTAAGAGTATATAAAAAAAAAATCCTCACGAAAGAAAAAAAGGGTCACTGTATAAGACGTTGGCGTTTCTAGACATATGAGTTAGTGGTGCTTTTAATAGTACGTTGGTTCGTGCCGTGGGGATAAAAAAAGTGTCAACAGATCTATGATTGTAATGGGGTATGCTAAAGTCCACCTGGGATAGTAAAGACGGGGAATCAACATGCTGGTGTATCAATTTAATAAGAAATTTCGCGCTAGCTGCGTCTCTGCGACGCGACAGCGACTCGAAATCATTGCTACAAAGTAAATTGATATAATCAGTACCACGAGGAGGATAAATGGCATCAGATTTATGCGAAAGATATTTAAGAAATCTCTTCTGAATTCGTTCAATTGATAACTGGTGGTAGTGATAACATGGGTACCAAACAATAGAAGCATATTCAAGTTTCGAGCGAACAAGCGAGTAGTAGACAGACTTCAAGGTGCAGGTGTTATAAAAATTCTTGCAGGATCTGAACAAGGATCCGAGCGACCTAGATGCAGCAGAAGTCATTGCAAATTTGGACGATTGAAGTCACCACATATCAATAATTATTTATTAAGAAGTTCCAGACATAAGGACTCAAAAAATACTAATAAACAAAGTCAGTACATAGGTCGATCGATGGAACTAAATTGGATATATGATCAACATTATACCGGACAGACACAAGACTACTAGAGATAGCAGTTAGAGTGCCACCGCCAGTAGCACGATTAATAGCATTAAAATTCATACCCTTCCTGTATCTATTGAAAGAAGAATCAAAGACCTCAGAGTCGGAGATATCCGAACGTAGCCACGTCTCGGTGAATAAAACAACATCAAAATCGACCAAGGCACTGATGGATAAGATATCATCGAGCTTAGAGCAAACACCGCGGACATTTTGGTAGCCAAACTTCAACTGTTGTGAGCTTCTGTTGGGCGACTTTAGTTTCCCCGTCGAGTTCCAGAAGATATAGTGGTCGGCATGTAGTTGATGAATCTGATATATAGAGCCGATATCAGATAATGGTCGTTGAAATCTAGGTGAATCTTCCATTAACTTGAGATCAAATTCGCATCTCCTTGGCTGCTCCTTTTCCGAAAAAAACGAAATCTTCTTAGAAAAATACCAGAAGGCGACATCTCGGCCTTATTAACAATTTCCTTTGCTATTAAGATTTTCTAATTCAAAAACGATGTTTGGAAACTTCTTTTTCAGATAGTTTTGTACGTCCTCCGTCTTAACTGTTTTATTTACTCGTCCTATATATAACCAGGCTCTCTTCGGAATACCAGAGAAAGTATCGTCAACAGTAGCGGTACCTATTGTTTCAGAGTTTCTACGTCTGCTTTTATGTGATACTAAACGAAATTCATTTTTCTCATCTCCAACAATTTGTGCGTAAGTTTTTTGTTGTACGACCCTGACCTCATCCAATCGTTGTCGTTGACTAGACTAGTTCTTATAGTCAGTGGTTTTTGTTTAGGATGAGAAGGTTTTGTAGACGTTATCTTCTGAGTTGGTTTCGATAGGTTTAAATCAGTTTTTTCCACCAAGTTTAGAGCATGTGAATGGCCTTTTAATTCTGCTATTTCAACTTTTAATTCTGACACATTTTCACTGGCGCATGTATCTTGTTATTTAACTTGATCATTGTGTCATGTTGATTACTTAGAAACGACAGTAAAGTAGTTCCAGAGAATAAAGTCTGCTCACAGTCGCTACAGAACCCCTTCACGTTTTTCTTCACAATAGTAACAATTTCGGTGCGTCTAACATCAACACAAGGAAAATGATATGTTGTGTTGCAGATTCCGCTGCTGGTAATGTGATTTTCACTTAATTTAATATTCTCCACAAATTTCACATGCACTTCGCGAAATCGGGTCTACACCGGCCGCCATTTTTAGGCTAACTGAACTTAGATGAAACTTTTAGCAACAATGACCGTTGCTAACATTGACAGACAACGCGAAAACTGAAGAAATTCTTTTCTAAAATTGGGATTTAAAATACAGTCATTACAATATAATTTTCACGAATCCTTTCTGTAAAGGTACCGGTGCCCTGGCAACTTTGTACTCCCACTCTAAGTTCATCGACTGAATTTGGATTCAAATCTTTGTCTTTTAAAGCCTTAATACCTGGTATTTCACAAATAAACACGTTGCATGTTATTTTACTATTCGCCAACCAAGAACATCATCTCCAACGTGAGTTTAACCAATTTCGCCAATTTACGTATTAATCCGCAGCGCATCTAAAAGGCAATATCCCGATTCCGAGAGTCCAGATCGGAGAACGCCGGTTCAACTCGCAATTAGTAATTCACCCTCTCGGAAGGGCATTGAGGGATATGCTTCCCGGAGTTACTTATTCCGGAATTTCCGGTCATTAAAAAGTTTCCAGCCTCGCGGTGTATATGCACGGTTGAGGAGCCTTTGGGAGTGGATTTGGTTTTCTGACTGTAGTTGGTCTGCGTTTTTGGTAATGGAACGAGGGCTTGAATTTATTGATGAGCTGGTCGGGATGAGGATTAAAGTGACGCTGAAAGGAAGGGGTGGGGAGGAACTGTTTTCTATTTTAAGTTTTACCTGGATGTTTTCGCTATTAAAATCATTACATGACAGCAAATAAACAACATTTCATATATATATATATACTAATCTAAATATCTAATAAACCAATTGTTTGTATGTTGTCCTGTAAGTGATAGTAATCGTTGGACAAATAAATATTATTATTATTATTAAAACTAAACAATACTGACACATTAGAAAAGTATGATTGCATAGCTCTGATAAAGAAAAGCTAGTCACTACCTTCGAAAGCTAAGGACTGGTTTGATTCGTAATGAAATAATACAATTCAAAAAGTAAAATATAACAATAGAATGTCTGATAGTTTAAATACAAACATTGGTGTTCCACAAGGGACGGTGTTAGGTCCCATATTGTTTAACTTATATGTTAATGATATATCGTTAACAATAGAAGGCTGTAATATATGTATGTTCGCGGATAATACCATGTTGTACATATGTAAGTAGTGGTAGTGTTGGCGATATGACGACGACAATGAATAATCAACTCACTATATTATATCAGTGGCTGTGTTTAAATAAACTAAGCATTAACGTTACTAAATCAAAATATATGGTTATAGGTAGCATGCATAAATAATATAGATATAGCTAGTATTAGAATAAAAATTATTGATCACAGTGATTTAGAAAGGGTAGACTACATTAAGTACTTGGGAGTTACCATAGAGAAACATTTGCTATTCAAAGAACATGCAAAAAATATTATGAATAAAAGCTCAAAAAAAGTAGGGTTTATGAGTAGAACCTGCAAACATTTATCACCGTATATAAAAGTGCTTGTTTATAAATCTGCAGTTGCACCACATACAAAATTTTGTGCAACAGTACTTTTTGATCCAAATAAGGATGAAATCCAGCAAATACAAAAAAATCAAAATAGAGCCTCAATGTAAGAGATATACTCCAATTAAAGACATGTTAATTACACCTAATTTAATGAATGTCTCTATTATTATTTCAATTGTAGTACATTTTTCAAATTTCCCCCCTTAAAATAAGTCAACCCGGTATACACGCGACTTTTCACTTTACACCTAACATAAAATACAAGGTATAATCAATTATTACGAATCGTCTCCATTTGTATTTCATTCTTTCGACGAAGTCGAGATTTAGATCGTTTCGAGTCAGGACGACTACACGCCACGCCGACATTAAAAAAGAAACCGCACGGACGTAAAACCTCGCCGTTATGTAAATACAGAGCACTAACTTTTTTACGGCCGACACATTGTAGAACTACAACGCTCGTCCATAAAGGGAGCCCGCATAACCGAATTTAATGTTTCATAAATTATTTGCATACGAGAGCTTCCGGCGCGAGAAGAGATCCGGTTAAAAAATCCAGAGATCCCGTCGAGTTAACGCATCTAGACGACGTATGTACGTACGTGTTATAAAAGGTTTAATTCGCGTTGCATGATGCTGGAGGACGTAAAAGCGCCAAATTACGTGTGCGAACGAGACCGGTAAGATGGAAAAGTGAGGTGTCGTTTGGAGCATCTTCCTTGTGTCAGCCGTAAAGTTTTGAGCGAAGGACGTAAAAGCACGGCTACAAATTTAAACGCGCCTGATATACACGGACTAGCGTCGGTATTATTGCCGTCGAATGTCTGGTGTAAAATGACGAGTCATTCAATAAGTACTGTGGATGGATTCGCTTCTTGATAAAGGAAATTCTGACGTGTTTAAATCGTAAAATCGATGACGTGGAAATAAGATCCCCGTAAATTCAACGTTCGAATTCAAGATTTGCGTTGTTTCCTTTATTGTATTTCGTATAACATTTTTTATTTACTTTATTTAGGGACCATTTGTTTAATTTGCCTTACACTTGCGATATTTCTTTCCTCTAACACATGGGCTGAAAAGTCCCGGGCCTAACAAAGAAAACACGGTTTTTTTGGTTCAAAATTAGCTTTATTCATCAACATAATCTCCATCAAGAGCAACGCAATCATTCCAGCGCCGCTCTAACATTTCAATACCACTTTTATAGAACGATTTATCTTTTGCCTCAAAATAGGCCTCAGTTTCAGCGATAACCTCTTCATTCGTGCGAAATTTCTTACCGGCAAGCATTTTCTTGAGGTCTGCGAATAGCCAGTAGTCGCTGGCAGCCAAATCTGGCGAATACGGTGGATGTGGGAGCAATTCGAAGTTCAATTCATGTAGTTTTGCCATTGTTTTGATTAACTTGTGACACGGTGCGTTGTCTTGATGAAACAAGATATTTTTCTTTGCCATATGCGGTCGTTTCTTTGCAATTTCGGCCTTCAAACGCTCCAATAACGCTATCTAATATTCACTGTTGATGGTATTTCCTTTCTCAAGATAGTCGATGAATATTACACCACGCACATCCCAAAATATCGAGGCCATAACCTTTCCAGCCGATTGTTGTGCTTTCGGGCGCTTTGGACGAGGTTCACCAGTTGCTGTCCACTCAGATGACGATCGTTTTGATTCCGGAGTGAAGTGATGGATCCATGTTTAATCCATTGTCACAAATCGACGCAAAAATTCCGGTTTGTTACGTTTAAAGATGGCCAAACACTGCTCAGAATCATCAACACGTTCTTGTTTTTGGTCAGCAGTGAGCAAACGCGGCACCCACTTTGAACAGAGCTTTCTCATAGTCAAATGCTCATGCAATATAAAGGCAATACGTCTTTTTGATATCTTTACGATGTCAGCTAACTCACGCAACTTCACTTTTCGATCATTCAAAACGATTTTGTGGATTTTTTTCATGTTTTCTGGTGTTACCGCCTCATTTGGACGTCCACTGCGTTCTGCATCATCGCTGTCTCTACGACCACGTTTGAAGTCAGCAAACCAACGTTTTATTGTTGTTTCTGATGGAGCGGAGTCCCCATAATACTTTTCAAGCCATTGCTTCTCTTGAACGGTATTTTTTTCCCATCAAGAAGCAGTGTAAAATTAAAACACGAAATTGTTTTTGATCCATTGTTTTGAAAATAACAAAAGCGGCGTGACTCTTAGCACAATAACTCACAAACTAATGAATAGAATATCATGAAATTTTAACAGCTGTCTTTTGAAGGTTAGTACTAACTGAGAGAAATGTGACTGCAATAAAACTAGCGTCATCTATGTGTTAGGCCCGGGACTTTTCAGCCCATGTGTTATGAAGTGCGACTGAATACATTTCCCAACAATCGCAAAGATTTCTTCTATACTGCAATATACATATATTAATTATTACTACTCTCGGCAAAGAGAGGCAGGTTTCAGTGCCGTGCGGAGAACAACGTGGAGGGGTGAAGATATAATTAGACGTCTTTAGTGCAGGTAAACTTTAAATGGCTATAAAAAACGAAGTTAATGATCTCTTTTGAGTTATTGATGGATTGATAAAATTATAATTTAGTTGCAATTATCCAACGTAATCAAAAAAAATTACAGAAAAAATATCAGTCTCGGAGGGACTTGAACCCACGACTTCTACGTTACCGGCGTACTGTGCTACTGTTATATAACGAGACCACTTGTGAGTTCAAGTCGCTTTCTTCATTATCTCCGGTTTATCTTTGGGATTGCCTAAGGGATTCTTTAAGTTGTTTTTTGATACAAAAGGCACGCTTATATTTTGTTGGCGGAAAATTTTTCTTAACCCTTTTGCTGTTGGGTGAAAAGGAAGAGTTATAAATTTCTTATTACCGGTGTTTCTTGTTGTCGACTTGTTTGTATTAATAAGATTAAGATAAGGTCAACATCCGTAGAAGAGAAGCCATGGCACCTCGCTACATCTTTGATATATTTTAATTCTTTTTCGTACCTGCTCTTGTTTAGCGGAAATCTAACGAGTCTATGGTCCAGAGAAATTCAGTGTCTGTCTCATACTGTCTCACTTTATTCAACATACGATAACCAGCCTCTGCGACAATAAAAAATATCTGGACAAGTTCAAACATATCAATCAATTGGTTACTTACTACCAAAGAGGAAGATAGCAATTCTCACATTGTTTGCTATCGGTTATCGCACTTTTTTCCGTAATACTTCGCTAACAACGTGCACTTTGAACCATTTGCGCTGGCAATTTGTTAAAACGCACCTCGTTTCCACGGCGAGATTGCTGAGAAACGACAGAAATCCTTCTCCCTCAAAAAAGAAACTAGGGAGAAAAAAGGAAATCAAAGCTTCCTTGCTGGTAGGCATCTGCGTAATGTGCATACAGAGAAAAGAGGAGCTAGCCGATTGTATGTCGGCCGCTTTCTCCGCGCCGTAGTGTCACGCGGTGACAAAAAAAGAAACGTGCAATCCTAGAAGATAAGACCTTCTCTGTGAGGAAAAGCGACGAAAGATGAAAAGTTTTCGCCCAGAGAAATGTTGAAAGCGATGCACGGTACGTGAATGTCGAGAAAGTACGGAGTGACTCGGGGGCGTTAGTGGGAAAGGATGTAACGAGATGCAGTGCTGTGAAAGCTTCCAAAAAATAAAGAGGAAATTTTAGAGGAGTTTGGAACATGTATATTTCCTTGGTTTCTTTTATATCCTATTTTCTTCTCTTTCTTTTGGAAATAATAATATATTGAAAATGAATTGAATATTTTGGGTTTCTTGTGGTCGTAAAATGATTTGGTTAAGATATATATTTTTTTCAAAGTGGAATATGTAGAAATAGTTAAAAAGGGAGGTTGCTATTATAAGGTTAAGTTTGAATTGGATTTTCTCATGAGTAATGGGAGCAATCAAATTTAATCTAGTGTAAAACAGTAATGAAAGCTTTAAACAATAGAAGAATTATTGTAAATAATACGTTAATATGTGCACCAGGACGACCTGAAATGGTTTCGAAATCGATAAGAAAAACAGTGTTCAAAAGCTGCTCCTGCCTTCTCAAGCCGTCGGGAATGTAGGATGTTTCGAGGTCTGCAGAACAGCCGTCTGTAGTGGCGATGATCTCCTCATTTAAGGCAAATCTCTTTCCTCCTAGTGATTTCTTCACGTTCGGGAATAGGAAAAGGTCACTGGGGACTAGGTCTGGTGAATATGCAGGATGAGAAACTAATTCGTAGCATATTTTGCGTATCCTACATGACCACCTGGGTATGACAAAAGTTAGTGCAAGATGGGTACCGAGAATGCTCACGCCGCTGCAGAAACAGCAGCGCGTCTGTGCGTCCAAACAATTTTTGGAACTGTGTGGAGACAAACCTGCACAGATTTTGGAGCGGATTGTTACCGGAGATGAAACATGGGTTCATCACTTTGAGCCTGAGTCCAAACAGGAGTCCATGCAATGGCATAGAAAAGAGACACCACCGCCAAAGAAATTCAAAGTGTCAGAATCGACTGGAAAGTTGATGGCTACTGGTTTTTGGGATTGTGAGGGGATATTATTGATTGATTACAAAGAAAAAGGTAGGAGCATAACCGGAGAATATTACGCAGTGATATTAGAAAAATTAAAGGAGGCCATCAAGGAAAAACGTCGAGGAAAATTGACCAAGGGTGTGTTGCTTTTGCAAGACAATGCGCCGGTTCACATTTCTTTCAATCAATAGTCCATCCACCCTACAGTCCAGACCTGGCACCTAGTGATTTTTATTTGTTCCCTAATTTAAAGAAAGACTTACGTGGAAGAAAGTTCTCCGACGACAATGAGGTAAAGGAGGCAAAAACCATCATAAAAAATATTTTTATGATGGTTTAGAAAAATTAATTCATAGATCTAATAAATGTATTGTGCTTAAGGGTGATTATATTGAAAAGGAAAAATAGATTTATTGTTTTATTTTATTCAAAACCCTTTCATTCTACGAACTTCTGGAGCTCTCCTCGTACGTTATGGCCAATACGTTCTTCTGAGATGCCTGTTGTCTCTGCTATCTCTTTCAGCTTCAATCGGTGATCGGCTAATTGACATCATGAATCTTGTCGACCATTTCGTCGTTGGTAGCATGTTTTGTGCGTCCACTGCGTGGTTTGTTACTGGTCTTGGTGCAGCCATGTTCGAACTCGCTCACCCAGAAGCTGATGGCCGAGAATGATGAAGTGCATCCGCAGCGAACCTCCATTTTCCCAGCCACCCGGAAGTGTTTTATCACTGCACGAAATTCGATTTTATCCATTTTTACGCACCATTGACAGTAGACATGTGAAATTTTGACAGTTACCATAAAAAAGGTTGCCTTTGCCGACCAATGAATCCACCTCAACTTGCGTGCGTCATCTCTCGCCGATTCCGAAAATATTTCAGGTCTCCGACGAATATATGTACTGATAAGCGCTCCTAGCGACCAGTCGAATAATACTATAATACACCAAGCGTGCTCTGTCATTCTCCTCACAGCACTGGAACTTGCCCCTCTTTGCCGAGACTAGTCATAAGGTAAAGGAGGCAAAAGAAAAGTTAGATCGCCGTGCTAATAATTGTGTGTTTAAAAAACAAGCAATGGAAATACCGTCAATTGAACAGAGTATTAGAAAATACAAATTCAATGTTGCTGAATAGATTCTTCCATACACAATCAGCTTAGATTTTGTATGTAAAAAGGGAAAATCAAGTTTCAAATAATAATAACTACATTCATGAACGCATTCCCAACAGCTTCTTTCTACACCAAATAAAGTAAAACTAATAAGGAATAGGGATATGAATACTTTAATTTTAATGAAACTCATCGCATATAGAGATAATATTATTACAAAAGAAAAAAAAATTAAACAACGATATGGTCTGAAGAAGCAGTAAATGAATTCGAACTGACGAAGGGCTGTCACATTTGTCGGCAAGAATTTAAAAGACTAGAGGATAAAAATCGAGATCTTGATCACATAACAGGTAAATTTGCAGGAGCTGCTTGTGTTTCCTGTAATCCTAACATAAAGAGGGTAAATAATGGCGACATTCAAGAACGTCACAAATGACCTTGTACATACTTTTTTTCATTATCGATAGGAACAATACTTCCGAGAATCATACGGAGCGATATCTTACCTTCCTGCATTTTTTTCCGTTTTTCCTTTTTTAGATCAACAGACAGACGGATGGTAACGTCGATACAGCGATATCTGTCGGAGCTTAGCGTGACGGGGTTGTATTCATCATCCGGCCCAAACGACGTGATTTTTCGGACAATTACGTTTTAAATATAGGCCTTTCCCCCTTTCGATCACGAGTTTTCCCCCAGATACGCAAAGCTTTTCACAAAACGGTCGTTTATCGGGAAGGGGAACACGGTTACCAGTACGAATACGTGACAAACCGTGAAACGTATGTATGTGCCTCTTTATGTGACCCCGTTTTGGGAAATGGGGCCGAACAATAAAATTATTGAATACTGTTGCAATATAAATAATAAATAATGTGTATAGCTTTGGTTTTATATTGTATACGCCGCAATAAAACAATGAACGCATTTATTTAAATAAATGAATTAACCGGACAGTGGAATGAAACAGTATTTTCCATGCCGAAATTTAATAACTTTCTGAATTTATACTGATTAATTAAGCTAGATAAAGAGGCTTTCAATAAGAGTGCCAGATTTGAATTTCCCGCTATGTTTGACAGTCATAATGGCACGTGATTATTACGTGACAGACCGAAAGTTGACAGATAGGAGTTGGTAAACATGGAATATTGTAAACAAGGCGTCCTGATTCTTAAACATTTCTTTTAAGATGAGGAAGGTAATGCAGTAACGGTGGATGGTGCTATGATAATGCAGGTTCTTGTGCCTCATTTGGAAAATATTGCTCTTGACGACGTGTGGTTTCAGCATGACGGTGCCACATGTCATACCGCCCGTAAAACATTCACTGTCATTTTCCGGTTTACTGACCAGAATTGGCCGCCGCGTTCTTGCGATTTACCACCGTCGGACTTCTGGCCGTGGGGTTATCTGATGTCACATAACCACCGAAGCATTGGAAGCCGATATTAGACGCTCTACTAATGAAATACCACCACATGTATGTTGTAAGTGTAATAGATATATGTATAGTTGAACGTTAAGTTCGTCGATGTGTTTTAGGATATATAAAAGCACGTGTATAATTTTTGTTGTGCACTACATATTTCGACTTGGGTTTTTTCCAATTACAGGGTGGCGCAGGGGAACGGGAAATTTTGAAATAACGTCATTTCCACGAATAAATTCATAAAACTAGTAATTTATTAACGAAAGTGCATATATGCAGCATGCCATTTATGCCTTTACAATCAAAATGTCCAAAAGTGTCTCTTCACTTTTTAAAGATGACATCGGAAAGAAGTCCTCCCATTCGGCGTTCACACTCTAACAGCCTGAAATGAAAACTCTGGAATGTGCGGTGTAGCAAATCTTGGGGAATGGCAGTGATTTCTTGTTGAATGTTCTCCTTCAGTTCATGGATTGTTGCAGGTCGTGTACGGTACACCTTGCCTTTAAGGTACCCCCACAGGAAGAAGTCGCACACACTAAGATCAGGGGATCTCGCAGGCCATTCAATGTCACCGTTACGTGAAATAATGCGTCTTCCAAACAATTGACAAACTGCTGCTATCGAATGTCGAGCAATGTGTAACGTGGCTCCGTCCTGCTGAAACCACATGTTTGAAGCATTTCAACATATCGAGCGGATGTTACTGTCTCTGCACTACCATCTCCACGTGCAAAAAATAAATGCCGATAACACAATGACATGATACAGCACACCATATTGTGACCTTGTCGCTATGTACTGGTCGCTGGTGTAACTCACAAGGATTGTCCTGGGGCCAATAACGAAAATTCTCTTTGTTTACGAAACCGTTCACGTGGAAATGGGCTTCGTCTGATATCCATGTGTTACCAACGAAATTCGCGTCCTCATTAATTTTAGCCAATATCTGCCTACTAAACTCCATACGTGGCGCTGGGTCTCGTTCATGTAATTGTTGCACAATCTGCAACTTATAGGGATGCAAATTGGTGCAGTATTCTTTGTAAGCTTCGTCGCTTAATCCCTAGCGTAGATGTATGCTGTCGAACGGACCGACGAGGACTCTCGATCGCAGTTCTAACAGCCTCAATGTTCTCTGGGGTACGTACCGTTAGAATGCCACCTGGAGCTTTCTCTTTCAAGACAGATCCTGTTTCTTCAAAATTACGCAGCCACGTTGTAATCGCATGCGCAGATGGGACACGTTCATGACGCCCAAGCTGGTAATGCTGTCGAAATATTCTCTGCGCGGCAGTCGCACTATCACCATTTTTATAAAACGCTCTCACAGCTACTGTACGTTCCGCACCAGTCCAACGATCCATGATTACTAAATGGCAATGCATTCACAACAATTGTACGACGTTACGAACAATTGCCGGCTCTACAGTGCTGACAACTGCAACATTCAAAATTTCCCGTTCCCCTGCGCCACCCTGTATATTTATATATACAATGGCCTATACTATTGTTGTTTACACGCAATTACATCTGCAAAAGGAAACCTAACAATGTATGCAATAGTGTAATTGCAATCTTGTCAAAAGCGTACGCATGTGCCAGCAAAGCCATGATGATCATTTACAAGATTTCTTGTTTTATAATTTTAATGTCCAAATGTATACATTATAAATCAATAAATATTTCAATGCTTTACTACAGAACACCTTAAAATCATGCGCTTTTGAAACACATTTGTATATGATCTACAATAGCCATTTCTTCGTTTGAAGAAGTCAATAGATTGAAATGAATACGTAGGCTTCCACTGCCAACGTCAATAATAAGCGAAGTACTTCAGGAAGATTTTCGCCTTTAGCGTGGTTAACACGTCCAGTTACCTTGATCTTCTTTCAAAGTGGTTTCACCTCTAGCGTGGTTTACACGTGGAGTTACCCTACCACTTTGGTTTGCCTGTTTTCCCCTGAAGAAGCCTCCTGCGACGAAGGCAAAACGTCGAGATCCCACCTTTATATTTTTCTTCCTTTCTTTTCCTTTTCTTTCTTTTTCCCCCTTCTCTTACTTCTTTTTTTTTATTGTTATTTCTTTTTCCTCTTATTTCTCTTATTTCATTTCTATATATAAATCAATATGTTAATATCGTATCACATAACATTGCCATAAATACACTATAGTTGTTCGTAAAATATTAAATAAGTTTATTGAAAGAATTGAGAATTGTAATTGTATTAATTTCTTATTTAAAATGATAATAAACGTTACGACATTACAAAAATAATAATAATATAATAAAAGTGTAGACTATTACAATTTTTTATTTCAATACAATAATAGCGCAATCATAAGTAAAGTACTTTATAACAACATATCTCCAGTTTCAATATTCAATTATTATTCCGGCTTATTGAGTGGTATCAAAAGTATAAAGTAGTTTGGTGAAAACATCTTGATTGGTTGCGGTTCTTGACATAACCGAAATTATGGCGGATGTTATGTAATGGTGTGGGTGGATTTTACCCATAACAATAAAATCCTTATATGTTCTATTTCTACATGAATTCATTCTAATTCTTATATACAACTTCTGGAAATGGTTTTGATAGACTTTAGTGAACAATTAGAAATGCAAGGCTGGATATTTCAGAGAGACAATTCAGCTATCCATGAGGAATACTGGCAGGAGAGGTGTATGCCAATAATAAACAATACGATAACGTCAAAGAACTAAAATCGACGATAACGAGGTGCTGGAATCATATTTCAACGTTGACCGAATTGATAGACAGTACGAAGACCCGGATGTTTGATGTTATTTTGAATAGAGCATCTAACACTCACTACTACTAACAAGGGAAGGTAGGTAAATGTGTCACCGATTTAAATGAACCTTGGTGGGTTTATAGACCAATCTAGTGTAAGACCAACGGCAACTATCTTAGCGGCCCAATAGCCTGTTAGGAGGGTCTCAGCCACCTTTATATATATATTTATGCTATACCTGTGAAGGGGAAACCTGAGTAAGTGAGAACTGAGTAAGCGAGAAAACTCTATTAATGACAGTATTTACCAGGTCCCGTCATTTTGCCCTCCTAAAACCTCTATAAGTGAGAAACATAAAACCTGTATAAGTGACGGTCATTTTTCATGCCTGAACCTCTTCAAGTGAGATTGTTACCTGCCTATACCTCTATAAGCGACAGTTAAACGCGTTTATGACTACTATGCTATTTATGACTCATTCTTAAATTTCCAGGGACTTTTATTTAATTCAAACCAAATGTGCGTCTGTTTATTGTTTTGTTATCATAGTTCGAGGAACTCATTCTATACAAAAAGCCAAATGTGCTTGTTACAGCCAGTTCATAAACAGCAGCTGCGAAGAAAGTTACCGTACATACTCATAATGTCTAAACCAAAACTCTATGTGTTGTCTTTGCGTGATAAACTAAAAATTGTGAATGCTTTTGAATCTGGGAAATTACGAAAACAAATACAGAGTGACTTTGGCTTAGCAGAATCCACCTATTATAAAATTATAAAATCAAAAGAATTAATCAGTGCTCTGAGGGACATGGAAATATCAAGAGAAGCCGACTTTCTGAGTTTCCCGACGTTGAAAAGTGCCTGTTACAATGGATTAAACAAACCCTCGATAAGAACATTCCCATAGATGGACCACTGCTGAAACAAAAATCTAAGGACTTCGCCACAAAATTAGGAATCCAGAACTTTTCAGCTAGTAACGGCTGGTTAGAGGGTTTTAAAAAACGCCATGATGTAACTTGCAAAAAAGCAGTCGGAGAAAGTAAATCTGTGGATCAGGGAGTATGTGACCAATGGACTGAAGATTTGCCGAATCCTTTAAGAGGATATGATCCAAACAATATTTATAACGCCGATGAAACTGCTTTGTTCTTTAAATGTCTGCCAGACAAAACGTTCATTTTCAAGGGCGAAAAATGCCACGGAGGTAAACAAAGCAAGGAACGCCTTACTATTCATCAATGTGTTAACATGACCGGTACAGACAAACTCCCTCTTCTAATCATTGGGAAATCTAAGCGACCTAGATGCTTTAAAGGTGTCAAGACTCTACCCGTTGATTATGCGAGTAATACAAAAGCTTGGAGGACTAAGGAATTGTTTAAAGATTGGTTAAAAAAAGTTGACAAGCAAATGAAAAACAAGCGAAAAAATATGTTGCTTTTTATAGACAGATGTACTGCTCATACGGACTTACCAACACTTGCAAATGTCAAAGTTATATTTTTCCCTGCCAATACCACCAGTAAACTTCAACCTTTAGATCAAGGTATCATTCATACATTCAAACGGGTTTATCGCAGAGAAGTTATAAAGCATACAATTACCTGCTTGGAAGAGAACATTAGCCCTGAGATAAATATACTCCTGGCTATGAAATTTGCAAGAAGAGCATGGTATGCAGTGAGTGACGTAACTGTCAAAAACTGCTTCAAGAAAGCTGGGTTCAGTATCTGTCCAGCTAACCAAGACTTTCTGATCGAGCAAAATAAGGTTGAACTTGACAATGAGCTTGAAGTTGCACCTAGCAGTGAAGAATGGGCCAAGCTCGTGTCCCACAATACCACTGGTAATGTGTCGACGCCAACCTTTGAAGACTTCGTACAGATTGACGACGACGTGGCTACCGCCGGAGAATACACCGAAGGCGATATCGCTCAAAACTGTGTGAGCTCGTGTACTAACGAGAATGACAGTGAAAATGAAGCCAGCCAATCACACATTTTGGATAGAGAGATGGAGGAAATTCCAACAAAACGAGAAGCTTTAAAGGCATTGGAGACGCTTCACAAATTTTATGAATATGCGCCGGTTGATCAAACCATATTTGATAAAATTTATGAACTTGAAAAACATACACAAAATCTAAAAACAGAATCGCAAAAGAAATTAACAGATTTTTTCAAGTAAATGTTGTTATAATATTATTTAGATTAAACATTTATGTTCAGCTATTATTTCAATAAATATGTAATACCCATACATACACGTATTTTGTTTCTAATTACGTCATATTTGCCGTATTTTTATAGACCTCTATAAGTGAGACAGACCCCATACTTATATATGTCATAAATAACGATATTGAATTCGATATTGTAAGAAAGAATTATAAAATTTTTATTTATTTATTTTATTTATTACTTTCGTGTTAATGGACCTATAGAGATTTCGCTGTTTTGAATTGCCATTATTGTAAACGTTATATGTGGCTTCTTTATAGTTGAGTATTAACTTCAATGCATAATTTGCCGAAGTTATTAAGAAGATCAAATATTCTCTTCAAAAGTTCATATGGAACTAATCTACGCTTCTTACAGATTATATGTGCCTTTGCACTTCAAACCTGATATATCATGTCTTTGCAGCAGCTCATCCTGTTGAATACCGCTCCCAAGATAAATTCCACCAACCCAATTCCAATTTTATTTTATTAATATCTTTAATAACCTAAACATCACCGAACAATTATAACAGTTGAGTGATTTTTCATATTATGCACGTCAGTATAAGTCAGATCTTATAAATTCATTCGGTATCAAACAAGCCGAACATTAATTAAAATTACCATACCATTAATATTCAAACTCGCGTAGGTTTGATGGGACGTAGTAAAAAACTCAACGGCGTTAGTTAAACCCTCAGTAATATGTTTGCTTTCCATCGAAAAGGGGTTGCTAAACGGTTTTTCTCTTTGTGTTGCAGCTTCTCAATTGGAAATGACGGTTTGCTGACTCATGGAAACCACCACAACGTAAGTATTAATTACAAACATCAACTTACTTTAACAACTTCGACGGAACATCTTTGACTAAATAAAAAGGGTCGCTGTATTTGTACCTGTAAAGATTACATCAAAAAAAAAATTGAAATTTTTACGTGAAAACAAAGGAAAAGAAAGTTAGAATAAATTCGTAGCAGTTAAACGTACAGGGACTTCATTAATTAACAAAAGTTTTAAATTGGAGGATTCCTTTTCATCCTGTTCTTATCGCTTGACTTTATACGAACTTTCGATACTAACGAGTCATAATTCTTCCACATCCTCAATTCCAGTTGATTTTTGATCTCGAAAAATTTTATTTATAATTAAAACCTTTCAACTTTTTTCCGTTTAGTAGATAGGGGTTTCTGAGGATGATAGATTGGATTTTTGTTCGAGATTGGTTAGGGTTAATTATGGACTTCGCGAGGATTAGTTGAAATCTTAATCTTTGGAATTGCAAAAAGATATTCTTTTGATCAAGTATGACATGTAATAGTTTTATAGATTAGGATTACGTCATCAATTAGTGAATTGGTCCGCAATTAAATGTTTTGCATTTATATATAAAGAAATTGAATGGAAAATTTTAGATTTTCAACAATGCCATTTCCAAAAAAGAAACCAGGGAATTTAAATATACTTCTCAAATGGTTTTCACAAAAAGATAGCAAATAAAATTAGAAAAAGAATCTTTCACAGCTGTAGTCAACATTTTCAAAATTTGGCGCAACAAATCTTTTTAAAAACTATAACCTAACTCCAGTTCTTCCGATCAACCATTAAGAACTTGTTTGGAACATAGAACGAAAGCTAATGATGACCTAAAAATATCCAGGAATGTGTAGAATACAACTCTGTTCATGCCCAAAATTCTGTGTTCTTTAGAATTGATTTTGTGCTACCAACGAACTGAGCACCTCAATTTATGGTGTTATACAGCTATCTACACTACCGTCCAAAAGATACAAGTAGAATTTTATTGTGATTATTAATAAATTTATACAACATAAGTGACTGCCGTCAAATAAAAGTAACTTAAACTTAAAAAATAATAATAAGTATTTAGCTCGTATGTTAATTTTCGTCGATATGACCTCTTTTGGGTTTGATAACCGCTGTACAAATTTTAGGCATTCTTCCAAGGAATTTTTTGAGACGGTCAATTTGTTGCCATGCGTTCTGTCAATATTCCCATAGGTTCCCATAAGTTGTCGTTGACTAGGTCTTCGATCAAGGGGGATAACTCCGTGTAGAAGCCAAACCATTAATTTTAGCTCATTTCTTGCTGAGATCTCCTCCAAAAAGTTTTTACAGATTCGAGATATATGTTTGGAGCCATCGTCGTCTTGCTGGAACCAAACGACTCCCCAACGGTTTCCATACGGAATTATATAAAATAATAAATCTTCTTTACGCATTCTACCACTAATTTTCAGTAAATCACCCCTATTTCTTCCAATAAAGCTACCCCAAACCATGACACTACCACCTCCTCCGGTCGAATAACTGAAATTTGGACTTGTCGTTCCATAAGACTACATTCCAATCATCCAATGACCAGTTTGCATGCTGTTCTGTCCATGTTAATCGTTTCGCTTCATACAAGCGGTTTAAAAACGTTTCTTTTTGCAGCGAATGCATCACCTTAAGCCTGCTGCCAATATTCGCCTCATGACGGTGGTAAAAAAAACATTTGTTCGTCATTGTGTATGAAAACGCGTTGCGATATCCAGTACTGTTAGACGTCGATCTCGTTTAGTAGTCGTTACTGTAAATCTATCTTCAGCTCCAGAAGTCACCTGGGGTCGCCCACTTTGCCTTCTATCAAGATTTTGTCCTGATACAGTCGAAGCTTTTGGATTTAAATTGTTCTACGTAACATTTTGCTGAGACCATACAACAGTTTAAAATACTTCATCGTCATTTACAAAGTACTACTTTGAATTAATAAATTTCAATTTTTATACCAAAATTATATAGTCCGACGTTTCGGCAGTGTGTCTACTGTCGCCTTCACTGCCGGAAATAAAAATATTATTACAATTTTAATAACATGCAGCACCTTTCAGTACACATTTCTTCTGTTACAAATTTTATTGATTATCGGTTCGTTACCTCCTTCCATGGGAAAAAATTATAACGACAACAGCCGAAATGCTTTCCATTTCTTTCTGTACCACCCCCAATCTATTACATTCCCTAGCAATCTCCTTAATGGACGACCTAAAGCTTGAACCACTAAACCTTAAACTCTCCACATCCGCAATAAATCCTCAACCTTTTTCTTTCTTACGTCGTTTGGTAAATCGACACGAAGCACACATCGACGAGTTGCTTAAACAATTTGATTTGTTTCCACTACCGAGCAAAGCTCGCCGTTTGTTCTTTTGTATTCTCCGCGCTAACGTCGACGTTACTTACCACTATTATAAGAGCTTTTGTTCTATTAACCATCGCATCGGGTAAAAATATATTTCTTCGTCTACAGACGGCGCGAAAGCGAAATCATTCCAAAGTAAATTATTCTAGGGGATGCAGCGATCTCGAAAACGATTGGATGGGAACGGAATCGCAATTATTGCTCGTCTTCGGTTTAATTTAATCTTCCGACTATTAGCAATTCAATTTTATCGGTTAACATCGGCGATGAATTATGCATAATCTCTATTGTAAAGGCGTCGACGATGTTTTCGGTTTATTGGGAAAAGAAAAAGAGGAAAGCTGTTATTGGCGTATTGTACGAGGACGACCTAAAATTTGAAAAAGTTGAAGCGGACGCAGTGGACGCCCAAAAACCGCTACGAACGATGAAATGGTCGACAAGATTCACGATGTATCTGAGAAGAACGCGTCGACCATATCCTATACGAAATTTTGGGTATCGCGTTTCCTCACACCGAAGCAAAACCGAAATCGGGTGACCGTTTCGGAGGAGTGTCTGGACAGGTTCCAACGCAATCCAAGGGATTTCTTCATGCGTTTCGTAACCGTGGATGTGGCTTGGATCCATCACTACATACCGGAGACCAAGGAACAGTCGAAGCAGTGTATTGTCTGGGCGAATCGGCTCCGAAGAAAGCAAAGACCGTTGCATCAGCGGGGAAGGTCATGGCGACCACCTTTTGGGATTCCCAATGTGTAGTCGTCATCGTATTACATTGCTTATTATATTCGGACATATTATATTCGATATGACAAATTCCTAACAAAAGAAATACAATGTTAAAGAACAAATAAAATTTAATAAATAATTTTATTGTTAAAGAAACATATTTAAATTTTTCTCAAATATTCAATTTAACGATAATGAATTAGGGCTACTCAATAAAGGTTTTAAGTTCAATTTGGATCCCCAGTACAAAGAATATTCCAAAGATCTTTCATCATCAGCTAACATTCCCGATATTGAGACGATTAGAACGGATTTAAAACAATTATTAAGACGAGAACACACATCACCCCCAAGCAAATTTAACCTTGATACTGTTAAAAGTATTAAGGATAAAACAAAATTAGATAATTTAGTCTGCAATGATACTCAAACAAGTAGATTACGATAAAGAAGTCTGATTTCCTTTTCGATTAATATAAAACAAACCAATATTTCGATTAGTTATACATACACTAGGGTGACAGTATAAAATAGACACCTACTAATTAAAAAAAAAAGATTCTATTCTCGTTATATATACAAAATATTTTAAAATTTTTTAAATATTAATATTTTGTCGATCCACCTTTACTTGCGTGAAGTGCTGCGAGTAGTCGTGGCATAGAATCTATTAAATGATTAATGGTGTCTTCTAGAATATTTAACCACTCTTCTGTAACAGCTGCCACGAGTTCTTCCTTATTGCTGGGTTTTCGGGGTCGTTTCGCCATATTTGTCTGGATTATGTGCCAAACATTCTCTATCGGATTCATGTCTGGTGATTGGCCTGGCCATGGTAAAATCCGAATCCCCTGTTCCTCTTTCCATGTGGTTGTTGTTCTTGCTTTGTGGCAGGGTGCTCCATCCTCTATAAAAGTGGCGTCTTCTTTAGATAAAATGGCGTTGTCGAATATCGGTAGTAGTCCTTCTGTTAATATTTGGATATATTTTGCCGCATTTATATTTCCGTCGCAGATTACTAATTGCGATCTTCCACCATACCATATCGCGCCCCACCCCATGATGTTCACACCGTCGTATTTCACCGTCTGATGCAAAAATTTGTCGTCCAGTCGCTGTGACGAACGTCTCCATACCCACGTACGACCACTATCACTGAATCGGCAGTATCTGCTTTCGTCTGAAAAAATGACAGACCGCCAAAACTCTTCGGGCTTCGTTCGCATTTCGATTGCCCAAGCCATTCGGCGCCGTTTTCGAAACGCCGTAAGGGGAGGTTTTTTCTTTGCCACCCGTTTATACATCCCCACACTGTGGAGGTATCGCAGAACGGTGCGCTGACTTTTCTGTGAAGTTGCCGCAAGCTCAGCTGTACTTTTTCGCGGTTCTCTTAAGACTTCGCGCACAAGCAGCCTTTTACTTCTTTCAGAAGGTCCGGCACGATCTGGTCTCGGCTCCACTGTTGTATTTTCCTTGCGTTTAAATTGTGTAATCACACGGTTAACTGTGGGGACAACGGAATATTTAAAAATTAACTTATTTCACGTTGCGAAGCGTCGTGTTCACTCTGACCAACGATGCGACCCCGGGTGAAGTCGCTAATATCACTCGAACCTTGTAAGCGAGGCGTAGTTGTAACGATACTAAACTATGACGAATTCCTACCGATACATTTACCCCTACCCTAATGACAAGAGAAAGTTCTTAATTCGTTCTTAGAATTTAGCTGTTTACATATTTATACCGCTTTACCTGGTGTCTATTTTATTCTCTGATCCTAGTGTATATCTATACCAATACATCAAAGGCGTTCAATCGTATTAGTCACGGTATACTGTTACATAAATTACGCAGCATCGGCTTTAATGATCCACGTATTACAGTAATAAGTTCGTACTTGATTGGGCGCAAATTTTACGTATCCTACAGTGATTTCGTAGCAGCAGACGGATTAGTTACATCGGGTGTGCAGCAGGGTTCCGATTTGGGCCCTTTTCGTTTCGTTTATTCATCTACGATATCATTCGTGTTATGGATTGCGAGATTCTAATGTTCGCTGATGATATTAAGATTTTCTCTTTTATAATCTCATACAATGATTGTCTGAAACTGCAGAAAAAAATGGAATTGATGTCTGGTTGGCTTGGTTTCTAATAGATCAAATTTAAATACATTGAAATCTAAAGTACTTACCTTCTTCGGGAAAAAGTTTTTGTTCAATTATTCAATTAGTACTAACCGTTGCACTAGGATTAAAGACCTTTGGGTAACATTAGATGCTTGAGTTGGTTTCGTTGACCATGTCACAGAAATTGTTTCTTCTGCTAGAAAGACCATGGATTTTATATTACGCAACACCATGATGTTTACTAACTTATCCTCATTAAAGCCGTTATTTTTTTCTTTTGTGCATTCTAAACTTGAGTATACCACAATTGTATGGTGTCAATATCGTGATATTCATATAAAAGCTATTGAAAATATGCAAAGACATTATCTCAAGTACCTATGGTTTAAACAAAATAGCATCTACCTTTACAGAGCTTTTCCATACAAAACATTGCTTGACTCCTTTTCGGTAACATCTTCATAATTTATACATAGTAATGTCTATCTCTCATATACAGCTGTGGCCATATGTATTCGCCACTCTCGTTTTGAACGTGTAACACGAATATTATTGTATTTCTAAGAAGCAGGGTCGATGACGGACTTAACTAGGTACCTGGTAATGAGGGTTTAATGGTTTATTGTAGGCCGCTCTGAGTAAATTAGAAAATAGACGTAAAATTGTAATTTCTGAATATTTCTTCAGTCTTTCTTAAAAGTTGTAAGAGTAAGGTTGAGCTAGTTAGAGTGAAGATATTGTGTCTGTGATTTTGTCTGTGTAATACGATAGTATACAGTAAAAAGTAATGCCGAAAACACGCGAATTGACGGAGGTAGAGCGAGGACAAATTGTGGTGTTAGAAAAGCAAGGGTTGTCGGTGTCTGCTATTGCCCGACAAGTGAAATGTGCGCGATCGACAGTTAGAATGACGATAAAACGATACAAAGAGAGTGGATCTTTGAAACAAACCGAAAACTGGTCGAAAAAGGAAGACAACTAGCAGAGATGAGCGTGTCTTAGAGCGGATGTCTTTGCGAGACCGGAAAAAAGGGTCTAAACAGCTTTCCAGTGAACTTTTCCGGCTGCATAATGTTGCTATTTCTCCTCCCACGGTTAGAAGACGCCTCTGTGAATTAAATTTAAATAAAGGTTGGTCCAAGGATGATTGAACAAAAATTTCGTATCATTATTCTTCAAAGTGGATCTCTATTAAATTCAAGACCATTGACCCCTTTATCTTCTGATCTAAATGGCACCGAAGTCCTAACTCCAGCCCACGATATAAAGCTCGATATAAACCACGTTGTCTCCGCAACAAAAGAAAAAGAGACTGCTGTGGGCTAAAAGTCACCGCGACTGGACCATTGACAATTGGGCCAATGTTATGTGGACGGATGAGTCAAATATTGAGGTAAGTAATACATAATTATTGTATTTGCGGTATTCTGTATTCAATTCCTGGTATCTACAGTGTTTTTATTCTTTTTAATGGGCTCCAAAATGTAACAGTATTCATGTTTTTTGTTGGTAGCTTTGTGGTAAACCTGAGCCTCAATACGTGCGACGCAGGCGAGGAGAGGCCTTCCATCCAGACTGTATCATTCCGACTGTCAAGTTTGGGGGTGGTAGCATAATTGTTTGCGGTTCCATGAGTTCAACAGGCGTCGGAGAACCGTTCGTCTGCGACGGCCGAATGAACAGTCGGACGTACATCGACATGTTGAAAGAAGTTCTGGAACCGTGTGCGTTAAAATTACTCGATAATGATGAGCCAGAGTATTACTTCCAACAAGATAATGCACCGTGCCATAAATCTCGCGAAGTAATGCGTTGGTTCGAGGAAAATAACGTGCGGGTACTGGAATGGCCGGCACAATCCCCGCCAATTGAGCATTTATGGTACATTTTAAAGCGAAATGTAGCTAAATACTCATTTACCACAAAGCAATGCTTAAAAACAAAAACATTCGAAGAGTGGAATAAAATCACCCCCGAACAGTGCTATAACTTAGACGAATTCGTGCGGTGATAAAAGCCCAGGGAGGAGCTACCAAATATTAAGCAATATCTGTATATATCTGTATACCACTCACAATGAAACATTTTCATCGATCAATTTTCTTTTATTTCTTATATATTCGTCGGAATAAAAAACAAAAAAGGGTGGCGAATACATATGGCCACAGCTGTAAGTTACTCAATAATAAAGCTGATTCCTTCTTCTTATTGAGCAAGCTGAGTTTCTTGGTTACACGACGGTCTGTGAGATGTGTTCCCACTTTCTATACGTTGTCGACATATACTAACTTAATGTTCAAGTCGCCTGTGACGCGAATGCGTAATAGCTATAATCGCATGTGCCTTAATTGTAACATATTTAATACTTCTTTGAGGTGATTGTCGGATGTCAACATCGGCAATCTTAGTTAATGCACTCGTATTTGTCTCGGGTTGGTGGCTAGGATATTTTTAGATATTTTATATATATTATTAGTGTTGCTAGGGTATTTACATGTATAATCTTTGTTTATATTTTACAATCGTAATTTAATATTTAAAATGATATAATTAATTTAGTACTTGTACTTGTACTGTTGGATAATAAACATTATCATTATTATTAACTCCTTCGCTAAAAAAAAAGATCTTTCTCTCGATTATACATTAACATGCCACGACAAGAGCTCTTACAAGTGATAAAGTTAAAACTTTTGGATTTAAACTTCTCTATACAACAAGCTGCCGAAACCATACAAACTAATTAAAATCGCTTTGGAAGTTTCTTCAACTTTAATAATTTGACGTATAACATGCCTTCAGGCTACACTATGGGATTCCTTTATCCTCTCTGTTAGCTGATTCTTACATGCATGAGTTTCAATCTGAACACATCCTGTCCAATAATAATTTTTTAAATAATATTAGGTTTAACGTTTGAACGAATTATTCCTCAAAATACATTAATAACTTACGTAGTAATTTACGTTAGAAATACAAAATATTGATAGATGCATTAATTTTCCAGATATTACTATGAAAGATAAAAATTTCTCCCTTAATATATATCGACAACCATCCCATATAGAATTGACGACTCCTCTAACAATCTAATCGGATATAAATTATCGCCATTTTACAGTCATCTGTAATAAATAACTTTGCCAAAGTTCTAAAGACGTATTGTGTTTATATATATATCCTCAATTTAAGCACTTTTTATTCAAAGATCAACACAGATTTGGAAGCAATTTTTTCCATTATTACACACTTTGTAATATAGTAACACATGGGCGGAAAAGTCGCGGGCCTAACAAAGAAAACACGGTTTCTTTGGTTCAAAATTAGCTTTATTCATCAACGTAATCTCCATCAAGAGCAACGCAATCATTCCAGCGCCGCTCTAACATTTCAATACCACTTTTGTAGAACGATTTATCTTTTGCCTCAAAATAGGCCTCAGTTTCAGCGATAGCCTCTTCATTCGTGCGAAATTTCTTACCGACGAGCATTTTTGTGAGGTCTGCGAACAGCCAGTAGTCGCTGGGAGCCAAATCTGGCGAATACGGTGGATGTGGGAGCAATTCGAAGTTCAATTCATGTAGTTTTGCCATTGTTTTGATTGACTTGTGACACGGTGCTGTGTATTGTTGAAACAAAATCCTTTCTTTGCCATATGCGGTCGTTTCTTTGCAATTTCGGCCTTCAAACGCTCCAATAACGCTATATAATATTCACTGTTGATGGTATTTCCTTTTTCAAGATAGTCGATGAATATTACACCACGCGCATCCCAAAATACCGAGGCCATAACCTTTCCACCCGATTGTTGCGCTTTCGGGCGCTTTGAACGAGGTTCACCAATTGCTGTCCACTCAGATGACGATCTTTTAATTTCGGAGTGAAATGATGGATTCATGTTTCATCCATTGCCACATATCGACGAAAAATTCCGGTTTGTTACGTTTAAACATTGCCAAACACTGCTCAGAATCATCAACACGTTCTTGTTTTTGGTCAACAGTGAGCAAACGCGGCACCCACTTTGAACAGAGCTTTCTCATAGTCAAATGCTCATGCAATATAAAGCCAATACGTTCTTTTGATATCCTTACGATGTCAGCTAACTCACGCAACTTCACTTTTCGATCATTCAAAACGATTTTGTGGATTTTTTTCATGTTTTCTGGTGTTACCGCCTCATTTGGACGTCCACTGCGTTCTGAATCATCGGTGTCTCTACGACCACGTTTGAAGTCAGCAAACCAACGTTTTATTGTTGTATCTGATAGAGCGGAGTCCCCGTAACACTTTTCAAGCCACCGCTTGAACGGTATTTCTTCCCATCAAGAAGCAGTGTAAAATTAAAACACGAAATTGTTATTGATCCATTGTTTTGAAAATAACAAAAGTAGCGTGACTCTTAGCATAATAACTCACAAACTAATGAATACAATATCATGAAATTTTAACAGCTGTCTTTTGAAGGTTAGTACTAACTGAGAGAAAGGTAACTGCAATAAAACTAACGTCATCTATGTGTTAGGCCCGGGACTTTTCAGCCCATGTGTTACTTATTATATCACATATATTGTATAGAAATACACAAATTGACGTTTGTCTACACTATTTCTTCCCAAAACTTTAGACCCTCATACACGATCAAATCTTTTCATTTCCTATCCACACCGGAAGTCACCGGATTTTCACCGTTGCAACTTCATTCATTTCAGTCTTATCTCACCAACAGATTACCAAATTTAACAGTAAGCTATAGAGGTCACCAATCAGACTACTTTGGTACTCCCCAAAAGAACAAGCTTGTCTTGTTGTTATTTTTAGTCTCTATAAGTAATCTTCGAAAGCAACTCCGTTGCGAGAAGTTATTACTTGCAGATGACTTGAGGTTTCTTCCTGTCGGCATATTACATCGATTGCGTGTGTAGAAACTGTGGCCAAGGCGACAGCAGATATTTCGTCGAATCACCCCCTCCACCCATCTAACCCGACGCAACTAGCGACTGGTACCGCTTCGGTGTTAACGGAATTCCATAGCCTTCTCAAGGTGGCACGCGGGAACGTTATAGTATACATTTGGCGCTTGATTTGAAGGAGATAATCAGGACAAGTAGTATCCTTATATATCCCAATATTTTTAACTTGTATTGAGTGTCAGTTTTACGTGAATTATACGGACATAGCCTACTTGTTATCTTCTTTTCATTATTATTGAATTAATCGAGTTTGATTTACACTAAATCTCTTTAATTTAATGTAGTTTACACATTGTTATATGTAATGCTTGCCTAAAAATGTTAGTTCCATTTCTTATTCTTCAATATATTGAGTTTTTCATAGATATATAAGTTTCACTTTTGTTCACTGTATGACTGAACTTAAAGCAGGTATTAGAACTTAAAGGTCTTGAACATTATTTTGTCAGTGACATCGACTATCATGAAGTAATGTATTAGAACTGCTGAAAGCAAGTTTGAACAAATTCAAATATAATTCACAATACAGTGCAAAGAACGTGCATGATTGAAGCCTATTTTCGAACTGGAGTGCGAATTGATGGAATTTGGATGATTTTGGAGAGCACTTACAAGAATTAGTGCTAATTCCGAAAAATTATTATAATTGTCTTTCTAATTGTGTTGGTGTATTTCGTGAAACTGGTTCCGTGGGCCATAAATCACGTACAGGTAGAGTAACTGCTCGTTCGAAAGAAGTTGTAAATGATGTTCGGATAGAAAATAAACTCACAAAGCCTTTGAAACGTTTTTCTCAAGAGATTGGACGTTCTTCCGGAACATGCCAGAAAATTGTAAAGAAAAACTTACACATGGAAATGGAAAATTTCAAATTTTCAAAAATTAATTTCACATATTGAGCTTCATGCTTTTCTTTATATTTTCGGGTTTAGGATTGCTTCTTGTAGGTACCTTCAAGCACTAAAGCTTTGTCTTATAAGGCATTTTCATAGTACCCTTTTGACAATTAACAGATCTACCAAAATAAAAATTTGGTGACATTACTTGAAAACCAAAAGTGGGGGTTAATAGAAAAATGTATATTAAATTTCCTTGTACGAGCATTTTTTCCAAAAGCAAATTGCTTCAAATTTATTGAATTGATCCCATAATTTTGCCGCGTACAGTATAACAATTGACCAAGATGAAAATTGTCCTTGTTATATAAATTTTCCACGGAAAAACGGAACGCAAAACCTTGAAAGGGTGCAAAATACAATAAAACCCTACGCAATTACCCCTAATTCCCTTTATCAGAAACTAATCGCCCCAACTTACGGAGATATCATCTTTCCCCTTCCTTCGAAAGCGTTTTTCCCGTTTCCACCGCCACCCCCATAGCAATTGTTTCCCCATTTCCACCCTCCGCGTCGCCTTATTATCACGAAAACAAAAGAAGAACGTGTATATTCGTACACCTTTCGTTTTTCTTTTCCCATCTCTTTCTTTTTCTTCGCCATTATTTTTTACGCTTTGTCCACTTGACCATCGTTATTTCTTTAGCGTCAACCTACCCCATTCCGTTCCGTATATCTTCGCCGTACAGAGTAGGCCGTGGAAAATACGTTCAACGTGCGGAAGAGGGCGCTTGCGTTCTATACGCTGCGGCCGCCTACAACTGCCGTAACGATCGTCTTTTATTTCTTTCACGCAAAGATCATCAGCAGCGTCTTCCTGCAATTGATGATTCGGATACGCAGCTGTCGACGTCACTTGGCAAATATTTCTCTTGTAATATCCGTAGCAAGGTTTTCCATTTTCGTTTTCCTAAAAAAAAACGAGTTCGGGCGTCTTTTTGCCGATATCCACTGCACTTTTTTCCTTGTTATAGAAACAATGTGGGTTAGTGTGTCATCTAGAAGGCCGTGCGTGAAACTATAACGGGTTATATACGTATACACGCAGCTGTGGTTTCGTGGGAGACCCCTTTCAACATGGATACGTACATACGCGTGCATAGTATAGTATATACAACTCATGTTTAGTCAAGGAAAACGGTTGGTATGACGAAAATGCGAATCGTCTAATCGATATTCTCGACGTTATGAGTCATACTTGTTGCCTCCTCCACGGTTAAAACGTAGAGAATTGCTGCTAAAGAATGAGAAACTTTTAAGTGATTATTTGATCGTTGAACAACAATTTTTTGTATAATCATTTATGGATCGAAAATAGTTAAAAATACTAAATTAGATTTGATTTCTAAAGTACTGTAATATTTTCACATGGACCTCTAAATGTCCATCACCAATAGTCTCGGCAACGAGGGGCAAGTTTCAGTGCCGTGCGGAGAACAACGTGGAGGGGGCAAGGGAATCCAGTACCCTTATCATTAATAATAATTATATCTTCATTGCCCAACAGAAAATAATTCCATTTACAGGACAATGCGAGAATAATGTAACCTAACATATATACGTAATAATAATATACAGCGCAGTAATAAATTAATCGAAAATTTTACAACTGAATCATAAACATAAAAATAGCTCGGTGACACCAGAATGCAAGAACAAAGTAGGACGACAATGTAAATCCATGTAGACACTTCAACAAAAAGGATCATCAAGTAATTCATTGGCATTTCTAATCATATGCGTAATGGGTGCTTTAAGCAGAACATTAGTTTCGTATGACGGGACCTCAAAATTAGGAAAGGACCTGGTATCGTACTGAGGTACCACAAAATTAATTTTGGAGAGAAGGGACGGAGCGTCAATAGCGTGATTAATCAGTTTAAATAGAAATTGGCTGCTAAATTCCTTCCTTCGATCCGATAACGATACAAAGCCGTGTCTCGTCAGCAGACCAGCATAAACAACATCGCGTCCAGGGTAAGTGCCATCAATTTTGAAGGGCAGGTATTTCAAAAATCGTTTTTGCACTCTTTCAAGTAGTACTTGCAGATGGAGATAGTGAGGATACCAAATTATGGAGGCATACTTCAACCCAGTACGGACAAGCGAATAGTATAATGCTTTTAGCGAGGCAGGATTATTGAATGATCTGCAGGATCGTATGAGAAATCCTAAGGATTTCATAGCAGAATTTCGTACGGATAATATGTGGTCTGCAAATGACAAATTTGCATCAAACAGCACGCCCAGCTCCATCACAGACGAGTGCCTAGGAACAAGAGCCTGACTCACAGCATAATGAAAATTGTAGAGTCTATGACATCTAGAGTAGCTTACAACAGTACACTTATCCAGATTCAAATGAATTCCATTCTGTGTACACCGTCTAACAATAGTATCCAGACTGTTCTGGAAAAACAGACAATCTGCCGGGGAGGTTATGGTATTGTAGATCTTAAGATCGTCCGCGTAGCCAGTACATTGCAGTCCAGCCCCTGTAGATCATCCAAATAAATATTAAACAAAAGGAGACCTAAATTGGATCCCTGGCACACACCAGAGGAAGCAGAAAATGTTAAGGATGTATATGCATTGTAGTGAACATAGCATGAACGATCAGTTAAATACGAGCGGATCAATTGTGTTACACTTGGCGGAAAACCAAAACTACTCAGCTTAGATACCATAAGGGAATGATTGATAGTGTCAAATGCTTTACTAAAATCGGTGTATAATACATCTACTTGTTGACGTCGTTCCATGGATTCGACAATATGCTGTGCTAACTCAGCAAGGTTGGTTGCAGTATTATTCGACTAGTCGTTGTGTAGTTAGAAAATATCGCATTTTGGTATTGTATAAAGTACGACAACCATTTGCCATGTACCTGCAGGTGGAAATGTAAACACCACCTAAGAAGCATAAAACACTACTCTGCGTCTGCATCGTCTATACTCACTCATGAAGGTCACTATCATCAATGATGCGAGTGCGTAAACGTTACTACATTTACCTTGGAATTTCTTCGGGACGTTTCATTTACAGCTGCTGTAAACATCTTCAGCGACGAGGTCGAAGTGTTCGCTGTTATATATCCTTCACTGGTCGGTTGTGTTACCGGTACGTGTGGCTGGCGCATTTCGCAGAATCGGGTACCAAATCTTGTTGATTGCACGATTCTCTTCTTTCCTGTTGATATCACAGGGGTCTTTGTAAATTTCTATTGTCTCTCGTTGTAACCGAGTGTGGTAGTATGAAACTGTTGACAGAACCTCGGTGTTGGCAAAATTAATGTTGTGATCCCCGTCCTGAAGAGCGGCCACCGTGGATTTATCTATTTGGCTTAGACGACAGTTGCGCTTGTGCTCTTTTAGCCTGGTGTTAATGCTACGTTTCGTAGTGCCGATGTATACTAACCCACAGGAACAGGGAATTCTGTATACTCCAGTCCTTCACTGAACGTAGCTGATGGCGTAATTGTTGTGTGGATTTGTATATGGTTTTTATATTGTGTCGCTCTAGTGTCCTGCCAATTCGGTCCGTAACGCTCTTGATATAAGGTAGGTACGCTGTCCCTTGCCAATCTCTAGAAAGTTGGTGTTCGTTGGCGGTACGTTTCGGGTTACTTGGCTGCATTGCCCTCTTTATCTGCGGATTTCTGTAGCCGTTCGGCTGCAGCGCTTGGTTCAGATGTTGAGGCTTGGTCTACTAACGTTTTGTTCACTGCACGTTTCTGTTTTGGGTGGTGGTTGAAGTTATAATGAAGATAGCGATCGGCATGTGTTGGTTTTCGATAAATCCTATGGCTCAGTGTACGGTCCCTATTTCTGTTTACCAGGACGTCTAGAAAAGGATGTTGTCCATCTCTCTCCAATTCCATAGTAAGCTGTATTCGTGGTTGAATGGAGTTGAGGTGTTCTAGAACGCAGTTAGCGTGTCCGCATACAATGATGGTGTCATCGCCGTACCGATACCAGCACAGCAGTTTTTGAGCGGCGGTGTCCAGTGCCCTGCTCTCAAGAAACTCCACATAAAAGTTCGCTATGATCCGTGCCAAGAGACTACCCATGGCCACTCCTTCAACTTGTTTATGGAACTCGTTGTTCCATTGAAAATAGGTTGTGGTGAACGCGTGTTTGAAGAGCTTAGTAATTTCCCGAAGAAAGATGTTGTGTAGTTCTTCAAGGACATTGACTGATTGATGGGCACCATCGTGAACAGAGGAACTACGTCAAAACTAACTAATAGGTCTGTCTGTTTGAGCGTATATGTCTTAATTTGGTCCATGAAGTGGGCAGAATCTTTTATATGTGAAATCGTGTTTCCAACATAGGGCTGAAGGCGGTTTATCGGATATTTGGCGATCGGATAGGTTGCGGACCCTATAGCGCCCACTATTAGGCGTAGGGAGACATCCGGTTTGTATATTTTAGGGAGGCCGTACAACCTCGGCTGAAAAGCTTCGGTTTTGATGAGGCTGGTTTGTTCGTGTGTCAGTTTCTGATTAGTTGGTTGGCTTTTCGGAGTATATGTCCATGTTACGTTCTCCTGGTTTGAAGAACAACGCCGCTGTAGCCTGCTCGTAATTTCCTAAATTACTTGACCAATACTTACTTGTAGAGTATGTTCGCTTATTTACTAGAGGTGAGGTTGTACAGTGAAACTCAATGCGCATGCGCAAAAAATATATTTAAAAATGAAATGGTTACACGGTTTCCACTCTTGCCTATGTACATGTACGATGTACGTAAGATATATAGATTTGCAATAATTGCAGTTATTCGAGCTCTCTTATACATGTAATGTACATTAGCATTTGTATATGTATTTTCATTGGTAGCAACATAAAGTAATGCCTCAGCATGTACGTTGCAACGCTATGTCTTAATTCTGTTTAAAAGGTTAAACTCTTATATGCTTCCGCTGAAGCTTTGTCAGAGGCATGTACTAATGCCTCTATCTGTTTGCATGCACCACTACCTTTTATAGGGAGCCAACCCTATTTATTTCTTAAATTTATAAGCGCACCTCGGTGCTATGCTTATTTATATGTCCCTTTCCGGGAGCCTAATATACTTTCCTTGTTTTAAATTTGCCTAAGGGACTTGGCCCTGTATTATTGGCATGTATTTGTACTTGACCAAATACGTTTGTTATATTCACATTTATAGGGGAACCCACCCTATCTCTTAGAGCTTGAACGCCTGGTCGAGGGCGACAGTAGCGATAATAGCCGATCTCAATACAAAAGTAATGTCACAGCTACCCAGGCGTTCTCATTTGAAATATTACGCTATGTGCAATCTTTAGCTCTATACTACTGCGCCCCAAAGAAGGGAAAAATACAGTAACCAGCAAATGTGCGAACTGTGCACCGACAAGTAAAACGGAGCGATGATGCCGACATTACATAAGAAAACTGGTCCGTGACACTCGTCCGCTACGACGAGCAACTAAATGAAAAATTTCTAAGTCCCGATACGACAAGGACCGAACAAACGTACAAAAGACAACGGGCGCTGCGGCCGCAACGACCGTCAGCAAGAAGCGGAGTGCTCGTACTTGTAGAGGAGGTCTATACATGCGCGCCGACAATCTCACCAAAATAATTTCCGACACAAACTTAACTGAAGACTAAAAATATGTATAGACGACAATGGACACAGTAGCCTCGACGTACGATGATAGAAAATCGAGAATTTATACTTATTAAAAAATCTATACATGTGGTCCGACGACGTTACCAAATGACTCCGCCAGAAATAAATGTATAGACAACATCCTCGACGATTCCCGCCAAAACTAGAAAAACTTCGAAATATCTAATAATCTTACGACGACGTTACTGTACACGTTACGACGAGGCACGAAAGGTGACCGAGAGTGCACGATCGCTAATACCTCGACTGTCGCGCGGGAGACGACTGCCTATGCTTGTGTACCTTAAATTTCAAGAAAACTCCCATTACATATCCGACGACGTTGCAGTGAATGATTTCTAATTAGGCAGTTTTAGCTAGCGTAATGCGAATGGCTGACTTGCATACATATACAATGCGTAATGTACATACATATTAAAATAAAATTGGATATAAGAGAGCAAAATAAATAAATATAAGAATGAAAATAAAATAATATTCTAAATGAAAATAATAATGCAAAGAAGATAAAATACATAATAGTAAAAATTTATAAAATACAAGAAACAATGTTAAGTGCTTAACAGTCCACGTCAGGAAGAAATTCCAACGGACCACGGCTCAATAGCCCGGAAGAATCCTTTTCATGCAATATCGGCGGTGAAAATCTACATTCTTTGATTGTCATCTTCTAAACTCGTACATAGAATTTTACGTAAAATTAACAATATAAGGGCCAACGATAAATTCTCACGCTTGTCTGCTTTTGCAGGCACGTTAAATCCGATCTACAAACTATGTAGACGTGCGAATTTCCTTTTTGTAACTTGTAACATCCAATACGATACGTTATCTAAATATAGATGCTTCTCATTCTTTATCGTTGTATTCGACTCATAATTTAAAACAATCCAACAGCTGACAGACTTTCGAACGGCAATAGGTTTTTCCAACTTTCCCCCAAGATTTTTTTTCGGAAACGTAACTAATCGCTTTAAGTCGTACGAACTCACATCAATCGAATTTATCTTCGTAAAGATACACCGCACTCGGTTGGCAGTTCGTAATTAAATCAAACGCGATAAATTCGTCGAATAAATCAAACCGCTTTCGATTCCATTTACGAATCGAATTAGTGGAAATCGTAATCCGTTTTGGCGAAATTTGAAAGGCGGAAATACGATACGACCGGTCGGATTTCGAAGCGGATCAATCAAGGCAGAAAATACGTTTGTTATCTTTGTAATAAGCTTCTTTTTATGGATAAACAAGCGACATAAACGTGGGGAAAGGATTAGCCGCCACAACGATACTTTGCTATCACGTGATTTGCAAAATTTAATCGAATGAAAATTTGGGATGAATACATAGGCTTCCACAGCCAGAGTCAATAATAAGGGAACTACTTCTGGAATTCACGATGAGATATAAAAATGAAATAAAAGTAAGAGGAAAAAGAAATAAAAAGGAAAAGAAGGAAAAAGGAGAACATTGCAATAAAGGGGATGAAAGGCGAAATAAAGATTAAAAGAACGAAAGAGAGAAGGGGGACAGAATAACAAAAGAAAAAGGAAGAAAGAAAAAGAAAAAGTTGTGATCTCGATCTTTCGCCTCCGTCGAAGGATGCTTCTTCAGGAGAAAACAGGGAAACCTAAAACCGAAAGCTTGGTTTCGGTATGTCGACGACACCTTGATTTACTAAAAATTTGGGATGAGTAGTATTCGACGTTTATAGTTCTACGTCTTTCTAAATATTTGAGTACCGAAACACGCATTACATTCCAAAAACAAAAAAGAAGAAAACGATAACCGTTTCCCCATTCACAAAATTATAGCAGTACTACAATTACAGCAATAGACTTACTTTTTAGAATAAAATCTGAAGCAGATACAAAGAAGAGGACTTTTGATTCCATTTCAAAGGTAAAATTGTCAGGAAAACTAACCAAAATAGGAATTAAAGGCGGCGAAAACAAGTTAATGGATAGAACTCAAACAACAATATAGTAGATAACATGAAGACTCGACCGTTAATTGCTGGATATGGAAATTTCTATATAACATACACAAAGGACAACTGAAAATAAAAAAAAATCGTGTCAAGACGATCTGTTAACCGTTAATAGGAAGAAAATCGCATATATGATCTTTCAAAAGTATACACAGCTTTAACTAACCAACCCATACAACAAACAGACTTCGAACGATGACGTTTTCGGGCTTAATTTTTTCTCGGCTTTTCCCGAAACTTCAAACGCCCGTATCTTTTAAACGGTTAGAGAAATCGAAGCTTGCTAAAAAAAATCTTGTTCAGCGCGCCGAAGGTACCCGATAGGATGGCAAAAAGCGATAATTTTGGGACGTTGATATTTTACCGAAATTTCGCGATCGAAAATTCGGATCTCGGTTACGCGTGACCGTAGCGCGGCCGGTGCTCACTTTAAAGATCTCGACGCGTACATTCGAACGGCGCAAACTGGAATCCCCCATCTCTTACCGTTTAGGAGCTACGACGCATCAAAATTTGGGAGTTTAGCAGTTTTAGAAATTTTGAAACTTTAAACGCGATGTAACGTAGAATACAAGAACTTACGTAGGGGTGTAATTTTTTTCACGTAAAGTGCTGTGAAGATAAACTTATTGGATTTTAAGATTTTTCAAGTAGAAAATGCAAAAATCTCAGGAAGCACCTTTGGGCGGACCCTGCAGAATTTACATGAGTTGAATAAGTGGAAAACCAGATCAAAGCACCATATTCCAATCGGAATCGCACCATAGAAAACAATAAGCAGATGACGTGTTCATATTATGGCAAACCTTGCAATTGCGCTGAATTAATCCGTAAGTTTTGATCACAACTTCCGAAATATGGTCAGAAAAAGACAAAAAAGAATGAAAAATCATCTCTAGATCTCTAACCGATGAAAGGAGTATTAAAAGGATATCGACTGTTTGCGTTTGGTAAACCTTAAACGTGAGCATTTAGAAACGTTTAAGAACAACCAATTTGCTCTGTACCAGTTAGAGATTCTATAGATATCCCTGTGAGACACTATACATTCTACAGTAGTATTAATAGTACAAAGCAGCTTAACATTGTCAGCATACGTAAGGATTTCAAATCTTATTAGTGAATAGAAGTCATATTGTTGGCCTGAGATGGGATTCTTGTGTTACACCTGACGTAGCCACGTGTTGGGAAGATGTAAATTTTTTGTAGACCACTTGAAATTGCCTGTTGGTAGTATGAGACTCAAAAAATGAGCTTATAGTATAAGCAAGTTCAAATGATTGCAACTTTTAAGGGAGGAGTAATCAATCTAATCTAAAGCATTTTTGACTTGACAATAAGATGTTACGTCCACATATTCGGCTGATATTTCATCCAAAAACGCCTTGAACTGACGATGGTTAAGTCCTAAGAATAAAATTGATAGTTTTTACTACCACATTCATAACATTCTGGAGCTGAATGGACTTAGAACACAAGCTATGTCATATCGCTCGATCTTCCTCCTTTGGAGTGAGTATGAGTAAGTAGTGTAATATACTTTTCTAATTGCTAACCATGAGAAAAGCTGTATTTAGAGCGTTCTTATTTCCTGTTACTTTCTAGGCATTCTTTTAGATGAATTTTCAATTGACCAAGTTCTATAATTTTGCAAATCCATACGGGTAAAACAAACTTCATCAGAAGAGAATGTTTTACATAAACTATCATCGTTATTGGCACTGAGGTATTGAATAGTTCTAAGGTTCTTTAAAAGGTTATTTCTTCATCAACTATAAACTTCTTTCTGGGCATGGATTTAACGAATGCTATTTCATTTGACCGGAAATTTCGATAATACCTCAAAAAACATCTTAAATTTTAAAGAACACATCGACAAATATGAATCCTACGCTGCTAATCAAACCTATTATGACTATAACAAAGCAAAAATTGCCATTGCATCCACGAAAATCGCAATAACCTCTTTCGGAAATAACACCTCCTTTTTTTCGTATTAAATATAAAGATTGCCGTCAAACAATTTGTCGAACGTTAAAAAAGGTGTCGAACTTTAGCATTTCCGCCTATATAGAGGAAAAGAGAGAAAACAGATCTGCTTTCATCGGTGACCCTGCGGGGAAATATCTAACCTAATTGTTAAATGGAATGATGGCAGATATTTTTCAATAAGGATCCGGCGACAAAAATTTTCCGCACATGATTGCTTTTGTGTTGAAGTAATGCGATTGGAAAATGTCACGGTTGCGGAAATGTTGGTGTAAAAGGATGGCAGGGTCTGTTAGTCTTTAATTTTGTGTATTAAATCTGTGTTAATTGGAATGAATTAAGGTAAAATAGTTTCTTATTTGTTGGGAACGTATAACACATTAGTTTTGTTGATACGTGTAACCGAGTAATTAATTGCTAGATTCAAACTATCTGCTATATATTCTCACATATTATCTTTTGTACACCTGAGTATACAGCCATTCATAACACTAACATCGCCATATCCTTGACCTCTTCTTTATGACATCAATTTTCTTAAGACATAACACATGGGCTGAAAAGTCCCGGGTCTAACACATAGATGACGCTAGTTTTATTGCAGTCACCCATCTCTCAGTTAGTACTAACCTTCAAAAGACAGCTGTTAAAATTTCATGATATGCTATTCATTAGTTTGTGAGTCATTGTGCTAAGAGTCACGCTACTTTTGTTATTTTCAAAACAATGGATCAAACACAATTTCGTGTTTTAATTTTACACTGCTTCTTGATGGGAAAAAAATACCGTTCAAGAGAAGCAATGGCTTTAAAAGTGTTATGGGGACTCCGCTCGATCAGAAACAACAATAAAACGTTGGTTTGCTGACTTCAAACGTGGTCGTAGAGACACCGATGATGCAGAACGCAGTGGACACGTCCAAATGAGGCGGTAACACCAGAAAACATCAAAAAAATCCACAACATCGTTTTGAATGATCGAAAAGTGAAGTTGCGTGAGTTAGCTGACATTAGCGTACGTATTGGCCTTATATTGCATGAGCATGTGACTATGAGAAAGCTCTGTTCAAAGTGGGTGCCGCGTTTGCTCACTGTTGACCAAAAACAAGAATGTGTTGATGATCCTGAGCAGTGTTTGGCCATGTTTAAACGTAACAAACCGGAATTTTCGCGTCGATATGTGACAATGGATGAAACATGGATCCATCACTTCGCTCCGGAATCAAAACGATCGTCATCTGAGTGGACAGCAACTGGTGAACCTCGTCCAAAGCGCCCGAAAGCACAACAATCGGCTGGAAAGGTTATGGCCTCGGTATTTTGGGATGTGCGTGGTGTAATATTCATCGACTATCTTGAGAAAGGAAATACCATCAACAGTGAATATTATATAGCGTTATTGGAGCGTTTGAAGGCCGAAATTGCAAAGAAACGACCGCATATGAAAAGAAAAAAACGTTGTTTCATCAATACAACGCACCGTGTCACAAGTCAATCAAAACAATGGCAAAACTACATGAATTGAACTTCGAATTGCTCCCACATCCACCGTATTCGCCAGATTTGGCTCCCAGCGACTACTGGCTGTTCGCAGACCTCAAAAGAATGCTCGCCTGTAAGAAATTCCGCACGAATGAAGAGGTTATCGCTGAAACTGAGGCCTATATTGAGGCAAAAGATAAATCGCTCTACAAAAGTGGTATTGAAATGTTAGAGCGGCGCTGGAATGATTGCGTTGCTCTTGATGGAGATTACGTTGATGAATAAAGCTAGTGTAATTATTACAAGGATCTAGTTGTTGAATTTACCGGTTAAAGTTTGAAGCTTTAATTGGTAGATGCTAGACCGCCAAAACTCTTCAGGCTTCGTTCGCATTTCGATTGCCCAAGCCGAAAAACTACGAAAAGCTCCTATCGTAATCCATCCTTAATTTTGGCCAATATACGTCAACAGGAAGATTTTGTCTCTTCTGAAATGCTCTAAATTTGTTTGCCTTTCCAATAACTCCCTGTTTCAGCTTACGAGTGCCGGAGACATTGCGCAAGACATGAAAGAAACAGTTCATTCTCGTTAGCATTATAGACCCAATGTAGTATTTCTGCAACTTTTTATTACCTAACAACAGACACATTTGCAGATAATTGTTCGCCAACGATTGATATGACTTTTTAAACTTGTTCGGGGATCCACAACTTGTTTCGTTGACAACCAACTTAGCTTTCTCACATATCTTACCAGATATTGAAATGTGCTACGCTCTACATTGTTAAAACCATGTAAAAACATTCAGCTTCGATATTTTGTTTTTAACACGATTTGGAGATGTTTCTTTAATCGTAACTGTTAGCTGTAGATGAGTCATGGGAAGAAATTTCATTCATTCTTCTTTTATTTAATAATCTCATGATCGTTGTTGACGACAACGTTGTGTCCTTGCTTCGTTATGGCCGAATTAAAGGACGCACGTTGCATCCGTTGAAGCACTGGAAAGTGAATCTAATGCTCACTGTAGTAAAAAAAAGTTGTTTGCCGCAAGTCACTCCTGACCTTCGAGAAACCAACTTGGAACGATGAATAGTCCTCTGTCGAAGCAATGTAAGTTCGCCCACAGCACACAAGGCAATTAAATTTTTAACGCAGTCAAATAACGAATTGATGAATCAAGCTAATTTTGAACAAAAAAAAACGTGTTTTCTTTGTTAGGCCCATGTGTTATAACTATTTACACTCTATGGTCTCGGATCTTTGTGTATTTTCAAGAGAGGGTTGAAGAAAACCGTATCTTTAACCTTATGGTAATAAATCCATCAGACTCGAGTGTGCAATTCGGGGTGGTTCTCTGTTCAATAAGTTTCTATTATTTTTCATAAATATCGTTTCGTACGCGTCTAATTCTCTATACGAGTTCACGTTTTTAAGTAGTGTCAGATTTTTTAAATCAATCTTATGTCCGGATTTTACCATATGCTCTGCAACGTTTGACGGTTCTGCTTTATCGATGGTGTCTAATATGTTCTTTGAACCTCGTTTCGATGCTCCTTTTTGTTTGTCCAATATAAACTTTATCACAATCATTGCATGCGATTTGGTAAGCTCCTTTTTTAAAAGTTCTTGAGTTAGGTCTGTAATTAGGATAAAAGATCGATATTTATCAGTTTTCTATATTAAATGTTTTCTATGAAGTACAAGCCTGCGTAAACGAATCATACGCTTATGGTTAGTTGTGTATGAATGCCAGACTAGATTGATGATGGGGAATCGTACTACAACAAAATTTCAACCAAAATGATTGAATAATTGAACTGCTAGAGATCTACCTGAAAATAATTAGACTATAACTAACTGACTGTAGATAGCGCAAGTATATGTGATACAGGATTTTAGTTAGTTTAGTTTACAAAACGATGCTTTAGCTACTAACTAAAACATTCTACATTATTATAACGCCTACTACATTTCTATTTTACTATTTTTATACGTATTTTAATCGAAACTATACTTTCCACGTTTTCGTTGAAACATTCCCACAGGTTTATTTCTAGAACCGAATCCGGTACAAAGAATGACCCTTCGGAGTTTATATCTACTAAAGAATTACGATGCGTAAAACGTATGTTTCGCGTAAACGCGACCGTGATTTGCGTTTAATCTCTAAGCATCCGTGTAGCTCGGAACAAAGGGACGCGCCCCCACCGGTCATGGTCCAGGCGCGACAGCGCTGTATCCTCTTTTGTTAAACGACAGGCAGCCAGGATAATTTATCCTTTCCTCGCTTCACGTATTAATTAAGAGACAGAAACGGTGACTTCGCTGTTACTTTGTTCCTTTTCGCTTGCTGCAACTCAGTTTACGATGCAAATACCTGGCATTTTTGTCAAATGAAAGGTCAACTTTTCTATAAAAAGTTGGATATCAATTTCAACGTTCACCTTATCGAGTACTGATGCATCTCTTTCGAGAGAGTCGATTAACACAACTCCACGACCATCCCAAAGAAAACAGTTACCATCACTTTCCTGGCTGATGGAACAGTTTTCATTTCTTTTCGGTCCTCACTGTGTTCGGCCATGTCTTGGTGTTAGGAGTGTGGTGGTTTATCCGAATTTCATCAAAACAGGGCTTTATAAATCTATGTTTAGTCTCGGCAAAGTGGGGCAAATTACAGTGCAGTGCGGAAAACAACGTGGAGGGGTCGAGTGGTCGTATCCATAGATAATATTATATATAGATGGGTATCTACTGGCTAAGAATAAGAAACCGAATTGGTAGCTTGAGACGCCTCTTTCTCTAAAATGAAAAGACGCGTTTACACGATGGAATTTTTCAACGCTACTTTGTGGTGGCAGTTTTAAAACTAGCTAGGATTTTACATAAATTACAACAACGCAAATTTAGGAAGAAAGCTTAAGTACAAATGCATTCAAAAAAATACACGATGTAAACGTCAGTTGGAAGCGCCATCTTAATCAAATTAGGAAGCTTAGTAATGAGTGTCATCAAACCAGATGTTCTCTTCCGGTTAACACTCATGCTTCCAATCTCCTTCCAACAACTAGTAGTTGCAGTGATAGGCCAAAACGAAATATAAGACCATCGGATAGACTAATGTATAGATAATTGTTTTCTTGTCTTATTTGTCTTAGTCATATAATTAAGCTATTAAGTTACTCAATTATTTAAGGAGGAAGAATGTAATATACTGAAATAAAATACCTTTTTTATATTGTGCCATAAGTGTGTGTGTGTGTGTGTGGTACTTTTTACTATAGGCACTTGGAGTGAGAGTATTGTCCCTAACCACGTGCTAGCAAGAGTGTCCGGTTAACAGTTGTACGGTAATGTTGAAATAAATAAGTATAAAATAATTGAGTGTTTAATTGTAATTAACAAACATCACATTTAATTCTATCGCATTCGTGTTCTAAATCCAGGATACCCGCTATTACGTTTTCTAGTTTATCCGAAATACTCCATTTCTGAAACGCGCCTAAATGCGACACTTTGTAAGTCTATGTCTACTGGCAAGCAGACACAACGACCAGTCGAATAATCCTGAACAAGCGTGCTTCGATACGGGTACTCAATTCTTCGTGCCACTCACTTCACCCCTCCACGTTGTCCGCACGGTACTGAAATTTGCCTCTTCTTTTGCCGTTATCATAGAAATCAACTTAGGAATTTAATTGATGTCTTGTTCATAATAAATGCATATGTATTTCATACGTCTTTTACCACTAGGTCCAAATTCAAGACATTTCACCTCAACTGATGTTAGTTTCGAACAAACAGAATACACAAATCGGTTACAACCATCACGTTTAACACCCCTGTCCTTAATTTCATCAATTACCATAGAACGTTTGAGACAATTCGTACTTATTTAGCGACGAATTAGAATGGTATTCTACTGCAGAGAAAGATATAAATGGAAGCAGGTTTAAAAAAAATAATCTTCTATTGAGGAATCTTCCATAGCTGTATTTACTTTACAAATTCAATACAAATTCTCGGAATTAAAAGCGAGGTCTCTTCAACATTTAAAGACGACATGCCTCGTTGAAGGCGACAAATTCCTCCCCAAGGTATCTCCAGCCTCTAGTTCCGTTTCCGCCGCTCAAATAATTTATTTTCGCCCCGCTCTGAAACGTCGCTTTAACTCTAAAAACCGGCACCGTTCGTTGAAAGATAAGGCCCAACGGACACGCCTTTTGCACTTCTTTTTTTACACTCCGTCGTTTCACGACGAACAACGCGGTAATTAACAACTCGAGAAAGACGTCTGTATAAAGAGAAGATCGAATAAACAAGCAATAGTAAGACTGGAATAAGCTTCGGGCGTATATTCATTTGAAAGATGCGTTTTGGTTTGTGATGATTAGCTTTTAATCTGGCAATGATTGCGATGATTGTTTAATCAGATTTATTCTTTTTATTATTTTCGCGGACCTTTACGGACGCATTGCCATTCGAAAACCCCTATTACGTCCGGTCAACAGAGTAAAACGGCTACAGCGGGCCCGTTCTCACGTGATAGATTTATCGTTAGATGATTGGGAACAACTGCTCTGGAATGACGAGTCAAAGTTTGAAGTATTTGGGCAAAATCGACGAGTTTATGTCCGAAGATCTAAAACCGAAAAAATGATCCCGGACTGCGTTGTGCCAACTGTAAAGCAAGGGCGTAGTTCTGTGTTAGCGAGGGGATGCTTCTCCTTTGCTGGGACGGGGGATTTGTCCAGAGTGCAGGGTGTAATGAGGAAGGAAAATTATTTTGCAATACTCCGGAATCATGCAGTGCCATCAGGATTGCGTATTCTAGACCGTAACTTTACATTCACGCATGACAGCGACCCAAAACATACTGCGTTAGTGTATAAGATCCATCTAAAGGAGCAAGAAGAACAGCACATCCTGAAAGTTATGGCGTGGCCCCCGTAAAGCCGAGATTTGAACCCTATGGAGTTGTTGTGTGATGAACTGAACAGGGAGGTCCGAAAGATAAATAAAAAACCACACCACCACCGTGTTTTTCTTGTCGATTGCGGAAACATTTCAGGTCGCCCTCGTAACTTCTAGGAAATAAAATAAAATTACCTCGGACGGACAAACTTCGCGACCGCTACTGTTTTATGTTCAGAAATTTCTCCCTCCAATCTTTTATTATTTGAAAAATTAATCTCACGCCTACGATTTCTCCCCACCATCCGGTCAAAATGCTTTCGAAAAAAGACCGCGACCCTTATAATTGAATTTCGTCCGAGTTTACGAAATTAGGAACCGTCATATACGGTTTAATCCTTCGACGTAAACCGAAAGAAAAAAGACCGGATTAATTGTTGATGACAGCGTCGACTCTAGAAGCCCACGTATTTAGGGCGGGTCTCCGCACGTAGGTGAAACTCGGAAAGACGGAAGGGGAAGCCTAAACGTATCGGATTTTGCAACGCACATTTCCATTTTAGACCGTCACAATTTGTAAACGCTGGATGATACCTTAGCTGTCACAACCTGGCCGTGGAAACCATTAATATTATTTTACGTCCGGCGAGGTGAGGTGAATGGAGGGTAGGTCCTGATGCTCCTTTTGGCGGAAGAGGATAATGGTGAATAAATGGAAAATTATGTGTCTTTCTCAGGGTGTAGACCGGGAACATTCGTCTAGATGAATTTCAAGTTGTCACTCTTCTTGAGGGCGAAATTTTGAAAAATGAAAGTAAAATTACGTTTTTTATTAGCGGTTTAAGATAATATTATTATTATTATATTTAAATTCCGTTACTCTAGGTATTTACAATAATAGAGTGGGTTCGATACTTTGATTGTGGTTGTCGGTTGACATATCTCGTGGCTAATGACGCGGCGCATGGTTAGGGATTTATTTTTATCTTCTTTCTCTCACGGTGCACCAACGCTTGAGGGTTCTTTCGCCTTATTTTACTTTGTACTTTCAGTTGAGGGGTGAGTAGCTAATATTCGATATCTATTGCGCTAGTTCTTTCATATTTATGTTGCGCGAACTCTATAGGGTTAAGTTGAAACGTAGACAAAAGTCCCCCAAGAAACTTGAGGCTTCTCCTGCTGCTGTCGATAAACATACGTCACTCACTTGGGTCTTATTATACAACGCCCATTTTAGCTGGCAAACCTGTTTATTATAACAATGCATAAATTCACGCTCTTTATAATTTAAATTACTTTTGGTCTGCATCAGTTTGAACTTACTTTATTAGGACTGAAAATTACTGAAACAAATTGTATTTCATTATTATTACTGTGAAACGTACGTAACCGAGATAAATCGAATTTACTTTCAAGAACTTAAGTTAGTTTTACTTCCGTTACCTATTATGGGTTTCCTTGTTTCAGATACCTCTGACAATGGATCTGACGCAGAAGCAACACCAAACTCGAAGGAGAAATTTATAACACCTACAGAATAATATACGAAACCACTTGATGCGTACTACAGTAAGTATATGTTGACTTTCCATAGGGCGATCGACAAATTTAGAAAAATTAAAAGCAAGTTTTCAAAAACACAACAACAGTTTAATAGATTTCATTATAAATTTCCGCCTGTAATTCTTCAATATTGTGTATTATGTAAGTGTTACTGATATACAGCGGAAGTTTTATAAAGTAAAATTACCACTGAAGACCTAAGGTCATCTTTATTATCACGTTGACACCGGGAATAACCCCAATTGATCTTGGTAGTTTTCTTTTTGGAATGAATAGGGGTCTATTAGAGGAGCATTTGGGAAATTAACTTCATAGCGTACACGATGTCCCAAAATACAAAATATATCAAAGACTGATATTTTCTGAGTTTGATAAGGGTTTGCCACACCTAGACCTTCCAATTTTTGAAATATTTTATATTCGATGAAAACGTAATACCAAATTGAATATATATATATATGTACCCTCAACATGTATAGTCCTTCTTTAAACCAAACTCACATTAGAATTCATTCGAGTTCTAGCATGGACTTGCGGAAAGATTCGCAGATCGATGTAACTTACACGGATTTTCGACCGAAGGCTCTCGACCAAATAAATCATTATGTGCTTTTGCGAAAATTGGCTTTTCCCCGTCTTTATGCAAACTAATATCTTCATACCTTATCAATGGCCAGCAATATGTAGAGTATCTAAGATGTAGTTCGGCAACGATCGCACCGACGTCTGGTGTACCACAAGGGTCCAACCTGGGTCCCATCCTTTACTTGGTATTGAGTAACGATATCGCCGAGACTCTGCATCGTTAAGAGCTACTGTTTGCGGATGATATGAAGATATTCTTTAAGATCGACTCGTTTGATGACTGTTTGCTACTGCAGGAAGATCTGGTCCATATTGAATCTTGGTATAAACTGAACCATTTACGCCTGAATGTTAATAAATGCAAGGTTATGACACGTACTAGAAGAGCTAATTACATAGAGTGTGAATATAAAATAACTAACACAATACTTAAGCGTTGCTCTAGTACAATAGACTTAGACTTTACCTTTGCTAGTCAAGTCAGTTTCATAAACCACATTAATGATATGGTTCCCAGCGCTTACCATATTTTATGCTTTATATATAGAAACTCCAAAGATTTCAATAACGTAAACTGTTTGAAACTATTATATTATTCCTTGGTTCGATCTAGTTGGAATATGGACCACTGATCTGGTATCCCATTTACTCCGTACATATCACAAGTACTGAGCGAGTTCAGAGACGATTTTTGAAATTTTTTACCGTCCGAATTTATCCTGTTAGAGGTTATGAGTATTCACGAACGTTATCTCGATTTCAAATGGTGTCTTTAGAAACGAGACGTGAAATTTTAATTTTAAAATCTTTATGTAACCTCTTACACAATGATATTGATTGTACGCATCTCCATAATGAACTACAGTTTAATGTACCTAGACTTTCTTCACCGCATGAACAGTGTTTTTATTTACCTACTTGTAGGACAAATATAATGTTATGTGTAGTAACTTTAACATAATCTGTAAGGAATTTGATATTCAGTTTTGCTCAATAGATAAGATTGCTAATTATTTGAGAAACTTTTGTAATTAATTTAGAATTTCTTTTTAAATATTAGTTTATTTTTACGTATGTATATGTTATGCGAATACATGTTTCTTTTTAAGATTTCCTGTATTCGGGTTTTACCCGTTGGAAATAAACCATTATTATTATTTCTATCTTGAGCCGAGACTACTAATTACATACATAAATTCAATCTAACCTTTATATCTTATACCGTTAGCGAGTAAGAATGTTGAAAATATAAAAATATGTTGATATCCACGCATACACTACCGCTCAAAAGTGTTTAGGCACTCTCACTGACAGCAAAAATGTATAAAAACTCAGCAAAAATGTTAATAATATTTATTTTTTATGTACAAAAGGTACACGTACATGAATAAAAATATATTAAATAAATGTGAAAATTAAAACGTTTAATTTAAATTTTGCTTTCATCTATGTGACCTCCTCTTCATTTAATATTCGCAGCACACAATCGAGGCATTCTCGCAATAAGTTTTGCCAGAGTTTCTTGTGTTATTGAGGTCCAACTCGATTGCAATTTGTTCCGCACGTCAGTAGCTGATGTCGGAGCCGATTTCCGTACTTCCCGATCTAGTTCCTCCCATAGTAACTCGATTGGATTCGAGTCGGGGCTCTGGGGAGGCTATTCCATAATTTTGAGAGTTCCTTCCTCTTCTAAATGGCGTGAATAGTCTTTTCATAATTTAGAGGAATATTTTGGGTCATTATCTTGCTGGAAGATTAAATTTTGACCCAAAAGTCGAATTCCGGAAGGTATTGCGTGGTTCTCCAAAATTTCGCGGTAGCCTTCTTTTTTTAATATACCGTCAATTTTCACAATGTCCTCTACACTAGTGCCAGCAAAACAGCCCCAAATGATGATAGAACCTCCACCATGCTTCACGGTACCAGCAATACACTCTTTTCTGGCACGTTCACCCACAGATCTTCTTACGAATATGTGTCTTCGTGTTCCGAACAGCTCAAATTTGGACTCATCCGTCCATAGGACGTTGTTCCACTCTTCTATGGTCCAGTGTTGGTGTTAACGAGCCCATTTAAGTCGCTTTTGCTTGTTTTGTTTGCGTAGTAATGGCTTTTTTATCGCAAAACGTCCAAGGAGCCCGGTTTTCTGTAGGCGACGTTTGACTATAGAAACACTGACTAGTTTTTGGCGACCAACATTTAATTCTGCGGTGATTTCCGGGGCTGTTTTGCGTCTATTTAACTTGCTGGCAACCACTATTCCGCGATTATCTGCAGATGTTGTCGCTTTTGGTCTTCCACTCCGTCTTTTACTAAGGAAACTGCCAGTTTCCCGATATTTTTTTACGTTATAGTCAACCGTAGCGTGGTGTATTTTCATTTTTTTGGCAAGTTGTCGATTACTTATACCACTTTTATGGTAAGCTATTATAAGCGCACGTGTTTCTGTATTAATTTTCTTCGCGGAGGCGTTTTAAAAAATTGTCACACGATATTTCGCTCACGACGTGAATAGAGTAAATACCACACTGCAACTGACCATACGTTACAGATTTCACTATAGTCTTCTAGGAAGGTAATTTAAACATTATTACCTACAATCTAACAGATGGCTAAATTTACCCATTAAATTCAGAGGGATTGTTATTGTAATTGCACCGGAATAAACAGTTTATGGTAATCCGAGCAAGTGCAGGTAAATGATAATAAACCTTATGCGATATAATGGATGTTTATCTTACAGAACTACATTTTAAATACGTATTTCATTTTATTATAATGTTTTTTTGGTAAACATAATACTATATGAATAATCCATGAAAACAGGGGTGCTTAAACACTTTTGGGCGGTAGTGTAGTTTCAGAGATATTAAAACAATAGCCAGAGGCTGGAAAATACGTAACATCATTAATATTTTTTGTTACATGGTCTTTCACAATATCGAGTAACGTATTTCATGAAAGTAATAAAAACCTCTTGACAAATTCGGAGACAAAATTTGCATCTAAGGTTGAGAAAATTTATCGTTACCCTTAGATTGCTTCGAATATCTTAAAGGCGAACGTTCCGAATGAAATATAGCACGGCAAGTAATTAATTTCAATAATAAAATCTTCCATTTCCAATTTCTAAACGAGAGAAAAACCTTAATTACCGCAGGGAATAACCGGGGTTGTTTACCATTCACCGACTAGGCGGAAAGATCCCACTACGTCGTATTCTTTTACGATCCAATGAAGGTTTTGGTCGGAGATATTCTTTTCACGATAAGATGAAAATCTCCTTCCTTTTCAATCCTCACACCCTCGCGATCTTTTCTTACAGACCACTGCCAAGCGATATCTCCAATAGAAAGGATTAAACGGAGACAGCTATGCCGCGAATCTTCGTTTTAATCAGAACGCAAAATTATGAGAGAAAGGGTATAAAGAATTTCCAGCAGGGAAGGTATTGGAAAAAGGGTTTCATAAGGCGTGCATTCCTCTATATACATATATATAGGGTATATATCTGGTGCTTGTTGTGGTAGAGCCTGGAATCTTTGGGAGGAGATGGTTTTGATTAAAAAATACGCGATTTATTCAGCCGCTGTTTTTATTAAATGCACACAAAGGAGACGACGCTAGACGTCTGGAGATTAAAGTTGTGAAATATTTTGTTTAATAAGGACGTCAGAAATGAAAGAATCTAAGTAAGAATTGTTGGCAGAAATGAATTCATTTTTTTTGGGTTTTTTGTCCGTTAGATACAACGTCATACAACGAAAGACATTAAATTTCTTTCTAATTCCTCTGACATAAACACTATCGTTTACGTATGAGGGTTACCTATTAACTTTTGGATGTAGAGCTGGAGTAAAACAGTAGATAATTTTCAAAGACGATGTAGTTATGCCACTAATTTTTTGATACAATCAAAGTTGAGTTTTTGAAGATATCGCTTGCTCCTTTTGGCGACTGGAACCTTTGAACCTTGGAAAGGTAAACCTAGCAGATAAAACTCGGATCTGTAACCCAAATATATTGTGATGTCTGTAGATCAATAACCTGGTTTCAGAGGATCACCCAAATCACACCCAGGATTACCTTCGAGAAGTTGCAACGGTTGGCATGTGTATACATCACCGGAGCTGTGAGAACATGCCTAGCCGCGGCTCTGGAGGTCATCTTAGGCCTTAAACCCCTACACATAGTGGTGAAGAGAGTGGCCCATGCGGCAATGTATAGACTAACCAGGACGGGGACTGAAGGAGATGAGATTGCGTTCCAGAGAACTTGGTCATCTCGAGTGGTACTTACTTTTGAGGACAAATATCGCGCCCGTCGTATCGGGGACACTTCGAGAATCGATGATTATTCTTCACCTTGAAACGGTCAAACAGACGACTGTACATGATTTTCTCGGCGTTGAAACGGAGTTTTTCAACACTAATTCACCCTATCTGCACTGTATCTTTTTTCTCTTTTATCGCTTGTACATTCTGTAAATTTCCCTGTAATTAGCCTTTGGCAATAAACGTTTCTCAATTTCAAATGCATTTTGATAATTATTTATAAATGTATCGAATATAAAATAAATTGCTACAACAGACTCAATTATTTTTCGGCATCATCAAGCCTTAACGCAAGTAGTAGTAGTAGTTCGATGACGTCACATATCGAAAACTAAATCGCCCTAGTTTCAATTTCGAAGCTAATGCTTACAAAAATATTTCAATAACAAAAATAATTTCTACGTTCGAAGCTAATTCAAATCACAATTATATATTTTTTCGATAAACGACCTTAAACATATGAGCTATAGTGTATATACCTGCTACATTTAACGTTGCTGTTACGTTCTCCTGGTTTGAAGAACAGCGCCGCTGTAGCCTGCTCGTAAATTCCTGAATTACTTGACCAATACTTACTTGTAGAGTATGTTCTCTTATTTACTAGATGAAAGGTTGTATAGTGAAAGTCAATGCGCATGCGCAAAAAATATATTTAAAAAATAAAATGTGTACGCGGTTTCCACTCTTGCCTATGTACAGTTACGATGTACGTAAGATATATATATTTGCAATAACTGCAGTTATTCGAGCTCTCTTATACATGTAATGTACATTAGCATATGTATATGTATGTTTTCTTTGGTAGCAATATAAAGTACTGCATCAGCATGTACGTTGCAAAGCTATGTTTTAATTGTGTTTAATATGTTAAATTCTTATATGCTTCCGCAGAAGCTTTGTTAGAGGCATGTACTAATGCCTCTATCTGTTTGCATGCACCACTACCTTTTTATACGGGAGCCAACCCTATTTATATCTTAAATTTATAAGCGCGCCTCGGTGCTATGTTTATTTATATGTCCCTTTCCGGGAGCCTAAAATATTTTCCTTGTTCTAAAATTGCCTAAGAGACTTGGCCCTGTATCATTGGCTTGTATTTGTACTTGAACCAAATACGTTTGTTATTTACACATTCATAGGGGAACCCACCCTATCTCTTAGAGCTTGAACGCCTGGTCGAGGACAGTAGCGATAATAGCCGATCTCAAAACAAAAGTAATGTGACAGCTACTCAGGCGTTCTCGTTCGAAATAACACGCTATGTACAATCTTTAGCTCTCTGCTACTGCGCCCCAAAGAAGGGAAAAAGCCAGTAGCCAGCAAATGTGCGAAATGCGCACCGACAAGTTAAACGGGGCGATGGAGCCGACATTACATAAGAAAAGTGGTCCGTGAAACTCGTCCGCTACGACGAACAACTAAATGAAAAAATTCCCGAAACGACAAAGGACCGAACAAACGTACAAAAGACAACGGGCGCTGCGGCCGCAACGACCGTCAACAAGAAGCGGAGTGATCGTACTTGTAGAAGATGTCTATACATGCGCGCCGACAATCTCACCAAAATAATTTCCGACACAAATTTAACCGAAGACTAAAAATATGTATAGACGACAACGGACACAATAGCCTCGACGAACGATGATAGAAAATCGAGGATTTGTACTTAATAGAGAAATCTATACATGCGATCCGACAACCTTACCAGAATGACTCCCGCAAGAAATAAATGTATAGACGACAACGTCCTCGACGATTCCCGACAAAACTAGAAACTATTAGAAACTTCCAATAATCGATGACGTTACTGTTCACGTTACGACGAGATACGAAAGGTGACCGAGAGTGCACCATCGCTAATACCTCGACCGTCGCGCGGGAGTTGACTGCCTGTGCTTATATATATTAAATATTAAGAAAACTCCCATTATTTGTTCGACGACGTTCCACTCAAGGACTTTTAAAATTAGGCACTTTTAGCTAGAGTAATGTGAATGGCCGGCTTGCATACATATACAATGCTTAATGTACATACATATTAAAATAAAATTGGATATATCTTAAGAGAGCAAAATAAATAAATGATAAAAATGAAAATAAAGTAATATTCTAAATGAAAATAAGATAATAATGCTAACCCATACGGTTGCAAAGAAGATAAAAATACATTTCCTTAGAAACTTAAAATTCGTTTATAAAAACACAGAAACAATGTTAAGTCCTTAACAGTTGCCGGCACACTTTTGCATAGCGTTTGATTTAATTGATCCTTTTTAGAAGCAACGGCGACCCCAGCTTCAACGTCAACCATGAATCTCATCAACATGGACGCGGAAAACCGCGTCGTCCTCAACGTTGGAGGTATACGACACGAGACCTACAAGGCCACGTTGAAGAAGATACCGGCGACGAGACTATCGAGGCTGACCGAAGCTTTGGCTAACTACGATCCCATTTTGAATGAGTACTTCTTCGACAGGCATCCAGGCGTCTTCGCTCAAGTATTAAATTATTACAGGTAAATTGAGAGCAGTGGAATGTTAGATTTTTAAATTGGAGACTGCCAAGATAAGGATGTTCAGCAAGAAGGAATCTTAGAAACAAGCTGAATATTCTCAGATATTTGTTCTTCTTCTTTCTGCATGTATGTACGAGGCTCTAAGCCTGTTATGACCTTTGGTTTAGATCTGCCCATCTTTTTCGAGGACGTCCTATTCATTACCCTGTAATCTTTTTACGATATTGTTCTGATATTGTTTTTAACATCTACCATATCTATTTTTTTCCTTCATGTCCTAGCCATTTGATTATTTTGGGTAATATGCCGTTATCTCCGCCTACTTTCTTTATTTTGATTTTTTCATATGGCCTCTTCCACCTCCTCTTCTCTTATTTCTTGTTGTTGCTTCAGTTCTTCTTTGCTTGTGCTTTGTTCTGTATTCATTGCGTTAAATTTGTCTTCATAGTATTCTTTCCATATTCCTAGCATGTCTTTTCTTCCTTTCCCCAAATTCCCTTCATGACTTCTTCATAGCTCTCTTTAGCAGGTTTCTCTTCCTACTGTAATCTTCTTGATCTTCTGTTGTTTTTGTTTATTTGTATTTTTTCGAAGCCGTTTTTCTTTCTTTTATCGTTCCACCAATTCCACATATTTTTTCAGCTATTCTTGGCACTGTTTCTCTAAAGACCATCCATCTCTCTTCTATGGTCCATTCTTTTTTTTCTTCCAGAAGTCCTTGTTTGTTTCTTATTCATATTAATCCTTATTCCTTTCATGTTAAGTTTGCGTGGTACCAAGCTGCTGTACTCCTTTGTCTCTAAACGATCCACAAGGGAAAAAAACAAAGAAAAGCTCTCCATCTAATTAACCAGACTACTTTTAGAGCTATAGTTCCCAACCGAAGATGTAAAACATCTTTTCATTCCAATCCTAGGGATATTAAATCGGTCCCATACGTCCGGAACCCATTCACACGAGAAAGTCGCTTTTATTCGTGTTATCCGATATAGTTAAAGGTGACTTCCCCACTTCTAACAGGCTTTGTTGTTTCAGGACAGGCAAATTACATTATCCTTCGGACGTTTGCGGTCCGTTGTTCGAAGAAGAACTGGAATTTTGGGGATTAGACGCCAACCAAGTGGAGCCGTGCTGCTGGATGACGTATACACAGGTAGGTGGGATCTTTCGGATCAAGTGCTCAGGACCGGACGCGGTTGAATGTCTCCAAGCTAATGGAGACGTCCTTTTTTGGGGGGTGGATTGGACTTGAGGAGGCTCATCTGCGTGTGATGTGCGAGTGGTAGGCTAAAGTAAGGGGAATATACCGAGTGTTTTAATGAAATATTTCACGATACATTAAATAACAATCCCAATGAGTACAATACTTATTAATTGATACATTTTTTAGACTTGCACATGTTTCTGGGGGAAATTTAACACGATTCTATGAGGATGATGTGACTTAGATGCGCATCGGGGAGTAAGACAGTATTCTTATTCCAGAATTGTGACCTTTGATGCATTGATTTGGCGTATTCGAACAGTCGAATTTATTATTAAAACACTTTCTCTGCGTAATATACTTTAATGGATGTATACGTTCAGTACGACTACTGCCTGTTAAGCACCGTTTACAGATGAGGGTGGACGTGCATGCGGGAGATTTAAAAATACAGTGAAACTCAACAACCTTAAAGACACAAAACAAATAATTTAAAGATTTATGAAATCGCGTTTATCGGTGTGAGAATAAACCAATACTAATTTATTTTAAAATTTCGTATTTTATTATAATAAGAGAATGTACATAATATTTATTCAATAACTTATTAGACCACCTTTACTTTTGATAACAGCTTGTAATATATTAGGCATTGAATTCATCAAATTTTGGAGATTATAGGTCAAGCTTATGCCTCCACGCCAGACTTTTCTAATGGTTTCTATCAACTGTTGCTTTATTCTTGGGCTGTACTTTGCTACCATCTTCGAAACCACGAATCAGAAACTTTTCTATAGGATTCACATTAAGCCGCAAACACCAATAATTTTCGGATTCAGCACATATAAATTAGCAAAAAAAAAAACAAGTTTCATATAGAAGTCAGTAAAAATTGTGTTGGGCGGTGTGGGAGTCCTTAGAACACCACCGGCCCTTCTCGATGAGGCACTGTACTGTAAGGGGGTCAGGGATACAGCATGGCCACCCTCGTAATAAAGGAAAAAATTATAATTAGACAACTACATCCTGTGGTATCGAATGACAATATTTCGAAGAAGACAAAAATCCGAATGTTTCACTCTTCTGTTGAAAGGTGTGAAACTAAAGAATCAGACAAATAATGCAAGTTGAACGCATCATTAATACATGAAATAGAATGCGGACAACTATTGTGGTATACGCCACATGAGGGGGATAGACCAGGACAAACTACAACAAAAGGTAATAGAAGGAAGAAAGGAAGACCAAGGAGAAGTTGGGAAAAAAAAAGTTGGGCTAAGATTGTTTTAGGGATAGAGCCTCTCGAAAATTGGGATGTGGCAGAAAATTAACTGGTTATAAACCGCCATAATAATTAGAATAATTCTTAATAACGAATGCCCACGAAACATATAAGAGTTAAACCAAAACAATAAATGATCAGGACAGGAACAATAGAGGACATAAGAAAGGAAAAGAAAATATAAGGATTACATCTGTTGATCTGGAAATGGAATGACCTAGCTTTCCCAAACAAAGAACTCGAAATTAAGAATGTAAGTGGAAAGCCAAAGTAAAAAAAAAAGTTAACCAACATTGTACGAAGGAAAGACAGTAATTAGGTCACAAAAAAATAATTGGAGATATAGTTAGCCAAAACAAGTTGTACTTTGCAACAAAGCTTTAACAATGACCCAACGCCTGCTGCATAAAAGAGTTTGGGTTGCCGTTTGAACCACGTGCGTACCTCCTGTTGGGCATCGTTATCATCTTCGAAATGTTTAGCGCCAAGATGCTTTTAGAGTAAACCAAACAAATTATTAAGATATACATATATACTAAATTATGAATAATCTAAAATTTCTGTTGTACAACGTATGTTTCTAGAAAAACATCTACTTTTGTTTGCTTGATTTAGGTATCTCTCCTGGTATCTAGCCTTTCTAGATTTATACATTCTAATTTTACATTGTGAGGAGATAGAAATACCTTCTCGTCTGTAGAAATAACGCGATTTCAAAAACGTTCGTCTTTTGTGATAAACTCTGATGCAAAGTTAATGGTATATTAGAAAAGGGATATTTCAAGCTTCGAAAATGGCCTAGCAATGATCAACGGCTTTTAGCGAAGTTACTATCCGATGCGTTAGAGCCAATGGTGTTAAATTTGGATGATCACGGCAATATAAAAACATCAAGCATACAGTGAGATTTAAATCTAGATCTTTTTCAGGATAGAGTTACATCAAGCGAAGACAATGCGCGTAACAGTAAGCGCTTTGTTCTGTCTAAAATTGGTAAAATTTTCGATCCTTTGGGCTTGATAGGACCAATAATTGTTCATACTAGATGTTTGTATGTGCGGGGCTAAAATCAACGATGTGTGGACTGTTCAAGCTGGTTACTACAACACTAGTTCTTGTACTGATTAGACTCCGAAGAACCAGAGAAATACACAAATAATTCAATTACGTTGACTTACTGTCACTATATATCTAGGATGTAGTTCCGATATTTGATTGATGACGAAACGCAGATAATACCCGCCTGGGGCTAGGTCGGCACTATAGGACGGATCTTCAAAAAGTTCCCATTCTGGCTCAAGTGTGCGAATTATATACTGAACTAACAGTAAAACTCTACAGTATGATTCAACAATCACTTTCTCATTTTTGGGAATGGGCTAGGAGCACTCCTTCAAAATCCCAGACCAAGGTAAACATAACCTTACCGGCTGAGGACACAACCTTGAATTCCTTTGTTGATGGTGAGGAAGGATGTTTCTATTCATTAGTTTGTGAGTTATTGTGCTAAGAGTAACGCTACTTTTGTTATTTTCAAAACAATGGATCAAAAACAATTTCGTGTTTTAATTTTACACTGCTTCTTGATGGGACAAAATACCGTTCAAGCGAAGCAATGGCTTGAAAAATGTTATGGGGACTCCGCTCCATCAGAAACAACAATAAAACGTTGGTTTGCTGACTTCAAACGTGGTCGTAGAGACACCGATGATGCAGAACGCAGTGGACGTCCAAATGAGGCGGTAACACCAGAAAACATCAAAAAAATCCACAAAATCGTTTTGAATGATCGAAAAGAGAAGTTGCGTGAGTTAGCTGACATCGTAAAGATATCAAAAGAACGTATTGGCTTTATATTGCATGAGCATTTGACTATGAGAAAGCTCTGTTCAAAGTGGGTGCCGCGTTTGCTCACTGTTGACCAAAAACAAGAACGTGTTGATGATTCTAAGCAGTGTTTGGCCATGTTTAAACGTAACAAACCGGAATTTTTGCGTCGACATGTGACAATGGATGAAACATGGATCCATCACTTCGCTCCGGAATCAAAACGATCGTCATCTGAGTGGACGGCAACTGGTGAACCTCGTCCAAAACGCCCGAAAGCGCAACAATCGGCTGGAAAGGTTATGGCCTCGGTATTTTGGGATGTGCGTGGTGTAATATTCATCGACTATCTTGAGAAAGGAAATACCATCAACAGTGAATATTATATAGCGTTATTGGAGCGTTTGAAGGCCGAAATTGTAAAGAAACGACCGCATATAGCAAAGAAGAAAAATTTGTTTCATCAAGACAACGCACCGTGTCACAAGTCAATCAAAACAATAGCAAAACTACATGAATTGAACTTCGAATTGCTCCCACATCCACCGTATTCGCCAGATTTGGCTCCCAGCGACTACTGGCTGTTCGCAGACCTCAAAAAAATGCTCGCCGGTAAGTAATTTCGCACGAATGAAGAGGTTATCGCTGAAACTGAGGCCTATTTTGAGGCAAACGATAAATCGTTCTACAAAAGTGGTATTGAAATGTTAGAGCGGCGCTGGAATGATTGCGTTGCTCTTGATGGAGATTACGTTGATGAATAAGGCTAATTTTGAACCAAAAAAACCGTGTTTTCTTTGGTAGGCCGGGACTTTTCAGCCCATGTGTTAAAACCAGCTTCACGCAGAAAACTTTCCTTTTTAAAAATCGAGGTGGTTAAGTACATTCTTTTATTATTAACACAATACAAACATAAATACATAAAGTGCTCGTTAAAAACAAAAACACCTTCCTTCGTTTCAATATCGTAAACTATTCAATTTCCATTCTAATACCTAAATAATCTTCTAAGCACCCACTTGAATTTGATCAGGCACGATCGAATCTTGCTGCCGCCAACATCTACCGTCCCTTATAGTAACCACTTCCTCCCAGTCAGCTCTCAAGGAGAGCGCAACATCGTACAGATCCCAGCAATCGTTTAAAATTTTCCCCACCAACTCGGCGGCTGGTAACACCAAGACGTTGAGGAACACTATCTGATCCTCTGGTTGGAAGAATTCCTTTTCCCTATCCATCAATGAGAGCGGTTGTAATCCCAACGCTTTCTCGCGATCCCCTTGCAAGTAGAATTCGTTATACAGATTCTCGGTCAACCGTTTCGCCACTTTAAAAGGCTTACATTGACCCGATAGATCGCAAATAGTCATCATTACGGACAGCGCTATCAATTTATGGTCCTGGCTGTTCCAGTCGAATTTATCGCCTATTATGATGGAAGCCGCCTCCGATCTGATCTTGAAGTAATACGCCAGATCTGTGGAGATGATGGCGTGTTTCATTGTTGCCGTTAATTGCGCGTATTCTTCCGGGGTGACGTCTTTGAATACGTGAATCTCGGAGAGTATCATCATCGTCACCTCGAAATGGTGATTCTCCCAAATCGCCGATTCGTACAGTTGAGCCATCACATCCTTTATGGTGGCGAGGAAGTTATTCGTGACGCCTCCATGGTCGACGTCGTGAGCTAGCGTCGCGATCATTAAAGCTTTCTTTTCGATCTCAGTAAACCGGTCCCTATTACGTATTAAAAGGTTATACATGCAATGACACACGTTGAAACCGTGTTCGTAATTATGGTAAGGCGTATTCCTATAGAAATTCCTTAGCGTCAGAACATACTTGATCAACTCTCCCATGTCGAAAGATTCCGGTGCAGCTATATCCGTTATCATATAGATGGCGATCTGCGGGATGTCATCTTTATAATCTTGATCGATGTACCAGGTGAAATGCCTTAAAGCCTCCGGATTCTCATACATCTCGAGGTGACTGGCGACGTATTCTATGTCGTGCGGGCAAGGTAGAACGTGTCGCTTGATTATTCCTAAGGTTATTTTACATCTAGCTGTAGCTTTGATGTTCACCCTGCAGACGTAGTAGTATTGCAACGCTAAAGCGCAATACATCGCTAGGATATTGAAGGTGTCCTCGTCGTGCGAACTGAATCCAACGCCTACTTTCTTATTAATAGCCTGTATAACGCCTACGGTGCCTTGGTTGGTCTTCACTGGATAGCATATGATGGATCTCGTGATCAAACCGGTCTTCTCGTCGACTTCCGGTAGAAATCTAGGATCATTCGGGGCGTCTCTTAGGTTTATCCTTTCTCCACTAAGCGCTACGTGTCTTGCTATGCATTTATCTTTGCCGAAACGCACTTTTAACGCTCTCTTAACCAATTCGTCCGATTTCTCGAAGCAATCGTCGATAATATCGGTCACCAGATCGTCCTTCAACGGATCTATAACGTAGATCGTAGCGCGTTCCGCGTTTAATGTGGTTTTCGTTAAGCTAACCAGCTCTTCTAGCATTTTATCGAACAATCTAATATCGGTGAAGTAGCATTTGATCAACTCCGCTAGGCAATCGTTTAATTGGTCCGTATTACTCATCTTAATCTTTTGCTCGTTCATATAGACGGCCGCTCCGATCCAATTAGCGACTGTGACCGCGATATTTAGTTCGGCCCTTTGGAAACGCTCTTGAAGAATCTCTCTGAACATCTCGATGACGGCGTAGCAAGTATTTATCGGGGTTACGACGGGGACACACATTACGGACTTCACGATAGCGTCCGTATACGGTACGCCGTTGGTAAAACGCGGATCTGCCGCCACATCTTCAACGACTATCGGTTCCATGAGCGAAGCAACGCTAGCGGCGACCGTACGGCCTTCCTGAATCTTCCAGGAGAGTCGTCGACAGTAATATGTGGCTTGCTTCGGCGCCAAATAGATCTCGTTCGTCATTTGGTCTACCAGATACACCCTAGCGCCGGCGGCGCTAGTTAACTCCTTCAGCGTATCTACCGTTTCGTGAATTAGCGTGTGCAGATCGAGACTGTCGTCTAGGAATTCGGTCAGGTGGCGCGCGAGTACGCTGGGCTTCTTCTTCAAGTAAAACATGAAGTGCGTTTCGTCTCCTTCGGGTTTTACGGCTGCTTTGTGACCTTTCCGCACGATATTGACGTACGGAGCGATAACCCGAATCGCCGCTTTCTCATTGACCAGACCTGTGATGGAAAGCCTTCCCAGCTCCGATCTTTTCTTAGAAGTCTTTGCGCGCTTCCTCATCGCCCATCCGGTTTGGGAAGACATCGTTGACGATCCTTGAACTCTTTGCGTGGTAAATTTAAGAGAAGGAAAGGAAAAAAAAGTCGTAGGTTCAGATTTTCAACATCGGTTTTAAAACGGATGCTAGGAACACGTAAACTTTCGCACCAACAAAAATTAAAATCGAATGTATCTGAAAAATACGAAAAAAAAATGTATAAAGAAAAATATTTAAGAACGAAACTGTAACACAAATGTATCAATGTCACTTGACATCGATATGTCAAATTGATTTTTTTCCTATACTTCATTCACGTTAAGAATGCAGTTGGTAGCGCTACGATCGGCGGTTGTATTACGCTGGTGAAATTTAACCGATGGAACTGTCAAATGACAACACCGTAAACATCAAAGTTTGCAACAATAAAGTAAAAGTAACATCAATTGCAATATAAATGTATCCCTCGGTTGTTTCATTTACCCAAATAGTTGGAGCTTATTTAATTATGTTAAAAAGTAAATGAGAATGCATTTGGTGTTAATCGAAGACAACGTAAATGTCATATGACAAGCTTTAAAATGACAATAAACTTGAAGCAGAAATATAACTTTGACATGAGTGGTTATATACATAGTGTTATACCGTCATTTGTCAAGAAGTAAATTTCTCCGTTGGTAATCTCCATCAATTTTAAAAGAAAAAGTTTCAGTGGTATGATTGAAACTAAGCAATTCGATATATACAAGATAAAGCCAAACAAGGAGGAATGTTGCTGATTATATAATACATAATGGACACAACGGGACTGTATCCAAGTCCATAGAATGGCTTCAAAGTATATGCCAACACACAACATCCTTAAATCTTGCATAGAATTTGGTTATTGTCAATGCTGAAGTTGGATGAGCTGTTCAGCGAAAAAGAAAACAGCAGTGCAAATATATTTGTCTACTGTACCCCGACTGCAGTAAAACCAATGTACATTTTCAACGACAGTACAATCAATAAATTATTGCATGCGTATTAATAACTACAATAAAATATCAAATATATTAATTAATTATAAAAATCTCTTAACTGCACATATTACAAATTTATATAGTTGTCTCCTCTTTATATCTGCAATAAATTTAATAAAAAAGATTTCTTTACTGTTAGCATTTTATTTATAAAATAACAAATGAAATAAACATATGAATTTGATTTATAAACAAATAATTTCAATTTATTTAATTTTCTAATGCTAGTTAAATACCGGCGTCTCCATAGCACAATGTCTTGTTACATTAGCACGCTGTTTCTATTCCTTTTTAACCACTTAAATCCTAACAGGGCAAATTGTCGTATGCAGTAATAACCTGCAAAGGATTAATAAGTTGGTTTAAATCGAAGGTCAAAATGTATTATATTTACATTTAATAATTTTGTACTTGTAGGCAATTCATTTCTTAAAATGAATGAGTGAACATATCCCCTTATTATAGATTTTTAAGCTTCGTCTAAGTGATATTGTTTCACGAAGGCGTTTCTTAGGGGGCGAGCAGGGAATTCCTCTTGCATTAATCTCTTTGGCATTACTCTTATACTGTTTACATTCCTTAAAAAGAATGAATGGACATGTCGCCTAATTATAGATTTTTGAGATTCGCCTAAGTGATCGTATATTGTTCTTCCAAGGCGTTTTTTAGGGGGCAAACTAGGAATTTATCGTGTAATCTTTGGCATTGTTCTCATACTATTCTTTCACTTAAACCAAGTCATGTTGCAGTCAACAGACGTTGACTTGTATTTTTCTTGTTTCGATTGCACATATAAATTGTACGCCATTAGCCTCTGCCTACTGCCAATATGTATCCCTTGAGGGTTTTTCAATGGTCCTACAACTGGATGTACTATTGCTTCCTCGGGCATACCAAATCAAAGCTGTAATTTTGTAATAGTAGAGTAAAAGTTATTTTGTTTGTATAATTAATCATGTGGTACCTTGAATTATTAAATGATGAGATAGAGAGAGACTGCAGGAAACAACGGCAACAAAATCGTAAGCGAATTTGACAACTGACAGAAATTTCATATAAAGAAATTGCATGAATTTCTCCAGAGTAAAGATGCCTCGCCCATTAGCCGATGGCAAGCTCGTATTTTATGGCCTATCTATTCCAAGTCTGCATTCTTAACGTGAATGGAGTATAAGTCAAAAGTAACGAAGTCGTTAAACAAGCAAGAAAATGATAAAGCACAAATTGAAAGCATAGACTAGGAGAACTGGGTAAAACATTCCGATACAAGGAATATATTGACGGCGTATCGTATTATGCTTGAATACATTAATCGCTAAGGTTATGTTCCCCATCGTGAAATAATTTTTCGCCTTCCAGTAGATATAATAAAGAGGCACGTAAGACCATATCGGCTAGAAATACGATCGCCACATTTATCTTCTATCAAGCAGATACTTTTACGCGAATATCTACCACGTCATTCCCACTACAATCGGCCAAATCAAGAAGGTCATATCGATCGGTATCTGCCAGCAAAAAAGTGGTGTTTTTATTGTAATTTGAAGTAATTACGATTACAAGTACCACTAACAGTTGGATAAATAAAAAAGTATTGTATAAAGTTATACACTTTAGTTATCTTTTGTATTTTATAGGCAGTCTGTCTACTGCCATCTTCAGGGGCGCCATGTTTCAATAATTGAAGCATGATTGCTCTGACAAGCAACAGCCCTTCTCAGATCTCCCCGGAAGACGGCAGTAGACGGACTGCTGAAACGTCTGACTATACAAGTTCGAAGGAAATAACCCAAACAACAACTCTAGTTATTCTTTGTTTTCTTCTAGACTGCTTTTTAATTTGAAACAGCATAAAATGCGAATCTAGATCCATCATTCTCTGTATATTTATGATCCTATATATTTATCACAATGCATATTCAAACTTATGAACCTGTATACAATTAACTGCTTTCGGATAACCTGTATACTACTTTTGACCGGACATGTACACTGCATTTGAACAGATCTGTATACCGCTTTTGAACGGACCCGAAGCAGTAGTTCCTGTTATTTGACATTATATTAATGGGGAGTGCGTATGTGTTAAACAAATCCTGTCATCCGCAAGGCCATCTTACTAACGTCATCTTTTTACCGCGCAATGTCATCTATCATCTTGTGTCACACTTACCCTTTCACGATTACCCTCCCACGCTCACTCTCTCACGGACGCCATTTTAGACACTATGTTATGACACACCCTGTATATACTTGCTTATGAGACATCCTGTATATATATATTTTTTTAGTTACGCCGGGGTCGCCACCATCAAAACTATCTTTATCTCTCACTTGCACATTGAAATCCCCATAAGAAGGGACATCTCTCTCTTTAACACATTGGACTCCCATAAGGAGGATCCAGAATCGGCGAATTTCTTCTACTAACAACGATACAAAAATGTAGACGTAAAAGGTTTGGTTGAGAGAAGACTTGTGGCTTTATATAGAGATCGATACTAGACCTAAGACTTCTGCATGTTATTTGATCAATGTTGGAAAAATAGTATTATCCCTGATGATTTGAAAGGAGTATAAGTAGTCTCGTTGTTTAAAAAAGGCGAGAAGAATGACCCTCAAAATTACCGCTTATAAAATTTACGCCAGAATATTAAACAATAGGTTAAAAATCATAGAACTAATAGAAGAGGAATAAGTGGGCTTTAGCAAAAGGTAGATCAACCACAGATGGAATATTCACTCTACCTGTTTAGGAAGAAGAGATGTAGGCAGACCAAATAAAAGATGGGTATCGTAACAGAGAGAATGCTCAAAATCTGATATGAAGAAGAAGAAGAAGATTAATTTAAAGTGGTTATTGACGTTAGTTTTTATAATTACAGCTCAACACAATCAACCAACCCCTATTATTTATCATTAAACCCAAACTTAAAAACTCATCGAAATCAAAACAATTTTTGTCCTAAATTTTTTTCTCTATCGCTAACGAGTTACGTACATACGGAAGAATGGAAGATTCCCAATTTTCAAACATTTATTTGATTTACTGGTGTATGCATAAGTTGTTTCCAGTTTCACTAATGGATGGTGCCAGTGTCATTTTCTTCGTCTGACATTTAAACTACAAACACGCACAAGTTGAGTCTGCCAAAAACTGCTTTATCGTTCAGTGATTACTTTTCTTATTTAATCAAAAGAAAATCGTCGTTTGCCGGTAGAAATACATGGTGAAACGCTCCACCGACTAGAACACGTGAGACAAGGTTTCGACAATTCGAAAGTGGTAATTTTAATACGAAAGACGGTAAATGCTTTGGTAAATGCGAACACTACCAATTGCAGGGAGTTATTGGATGATGACCCAACTCAAATTCAACGGCAATTAACAAAAGCATTACATGTGTCACAAGAATGAGCAGCCGTTTACAAGCAATGGGAAGATCTATAAACTCGGTAAATGGGTCCCACACGATTTGAATGAACGCCAAATATAAAATCGCGAAGAAAAGCTGCTTGAACACCATGAAAGCGAGTAACGTAAAATTGATTTATCTTGAACACCCCCTTTCCCAAATCGCTTCCACAAGAAGACCATGCTCTGTTCCCGGTGGGACCAGAGCGGTATTCTCAATTACGAACTCAGGAAGCCCGGCGAAACCGTTAATACACAACGTTATCGCCAACAAATTATTAATCAAAGAAGACATGGTAAAGTGACTTTGTTACACGATACAGCAAAACCAGTGAAAGACACCTTAACATCGCAGACCTGGCGCCATCTGACCATCACCTCTTCGCATCGATGAGGCGCTCGCTTGCAGAGCAGCGCCTCAGCAATTTTGAGTTGGAAAATGACTCGACGAATGGTTAGCCGCAAAAGGCAAACAGTTTTTCGGGTATGATAGCAATAAATTACCTGAAAGATGGGTGAGATGTGTAGAAGCCATTGACCAATATTTATTTCCATTGAAAATTACGTGTTTCTTCTTACCAAGAAAAGCATAAGAAACTTCCTTTCAGTAGAAAAGAAATTACGATATATCACAAAATTTCACAATTTTTTGAATTTCCAGGTCCTACATTTTCAATAAAGTATTGTGTTATCGAGGATTTTAAACCTTCAGCGAATTAATATGGACGTGGGTGGTGCTTATTAAATTTAGTCTAAACTTGCCCCTTTTAGGTCTTCGATATTCCATTTTTCTTTTGGCCAAATCGCAGTTGATTCAAAAGAAATAATGGAGAACTAACAAACATACATCGCATTTATTTTTTCGAATCATTTTTGTCTACACTATCAACTAAAGAGTCGGCTTGTCTCCAGCATCTAGTATCGCGCATTTTTATAATCTCCCGCCAGTCATCACACAATTTCGACGCCATCTCGTACAGACTCTCGCTGTCCTTCATCAGCTTCCTTATCAAATCCGCGCAAGGTAACACCAGCACGCTGATGAACGTTACTTGATCTTCCGGCTGGTAATACTCCTTAGTCCGATCCATCAAGGACAACGGTTGGAGACCCATATCTCTTTCGCGGTCTCCTTGCGCGTAAAACTCCAAATACAGGTTATCCGTTAATCTTTTCGCCACTTTGAAGGATTTGCATTGACCGGAAAGGTCACAGATAGTCATCATGATGGAGAGGGCCATGTACTTGTGGTCGTGATCGTCCCACGTGAACTCGCCGTCGTTAACTATCGGCATTAACTTCTGTCTGACCCTAAAGTAGAAGGCGAGGTCCGTGGACAGGATCGCGTGCTTCATTACACCGCTGACGAACTTGAAATCCTCGGGGGTGATATCCTGGAAGACGTGGATCTCCATCAGCATTTGCATGAGAACGAAGTAATGGTGGCTCTCCCAGGGGGAATCTTCGTATAGCGACCACATGACGTCATTGGACGTGACTAGGAAATTATTGGTAACGCCTCCGTGATCGACGTCGTGTGCAAGCGTAGCTATCATCAGCGCTTTCCTTTCGGAGTGTGTGAATCGGTCGCTGTTCCTTAGCAGGAGATTGTACATGCAGTGGCAGACGTTGAAGCCGTGCTCCCAATTGTGGTAACCTACGTTCCTGTAGAATCTCCTCAACGTCAAGACGAGCTTGACAACTTCTAGTTTATTCATGGCGTCTCTTCCGATATTCATGATCATATGCACGGCGATTTGCGGCGTATTCTCGAGATGCTCGAGGGAGACATACCAGGAATACTGCTGGATCGCGCGCGGATTCTCGTAAATACGCAAATTCTTCATGGTAAACTCCAGTTCGTGGGGACAGGGATGCGCTTGTCTCCGTATAACACCCCAGGTGACCTCTGATTTCGCTTCCGCCTGTATACTACCTCTACTGACGTGGTAATAGTGCAAGGCTAGACCGTAGAATGTAGAGGAGGTATTGAAAATCAACTCGTCTTGACGCGTGAAGCCTCTCCCCTCGATCTTATTAGTGGCTTGCACCACGCCTATGATACCTTTGATCCCCTTAATCGGCATGCACAATACGGACCTGGTTATCATCCCCGTCCTCTTATCTAACTCCACGTTAAATCTCGGATCGTTAAACGCGTCGTTGATATTGAGAGGTTCCCCGGTGACGGCTACGTATCTTGCGATCGAACCTTCTCGACAGAAATTGATCCTTAGGTCTCTCTTAGTGATCTCGTCCGATGGCTCGTTGCTATCGTCGAAGATACCGGTAACGAGATCCTCCTTATCCTCGTCGATAACGTAAAAGGTGGCTCTTTGGGCGTTCATCGAGGTCCTCACGAAGTTTATCAGCTGTAGGATGAGTTTATCGAACATGTACGTGTCGGTAAAATAGCATCTCGCCAGGTCGACGAGGCAATCGTTCAGTTGCTTCTCGCTGTCGAGCATTATCCTCTGCAGATTGGTGAAGATCGCGGCTCCGACTAGGTTTGCCACCGTGTTCGTGATCTTGAATTCGTTCGATCGGAATCTCGGCTGTGTAATATCCCTGAACAATTCTATGACGGCCTGACACTCTTTGTTTGGTGTTACAACCGGGACGCATATAACCGATTTGGTCATCGTGTCCGTGTAGGCTATCCCGTCTGGAAAACGAGCATCTGCTATAATGTCTTCTACGATAACCGGCTCCATAGTACAGGCAACGTGTGCAGCTACTGTTTTAGCTGTGAAATAGATATTTGCAGGATGAGGATGATTCTTCAAGCTTTCTTCTAACGTGTAGGCCTATATTTCCCAAAGTAAGTTCGAAGCTATAGCAAAAATAATACATAATACATACTTCTTGAGAAACAACTTTACTGCCGAACAAAATATTTTTTTTGTCGCGCTGCCTGTAAAACACGAACTGATTTAGGATGTTTTTGATCTGCTCCGCGTAGATGTATAATACATTAACACATATGAGGGCAACAACGGCAACGGCCTGCGGGCCGGATCCGAAAGACCTATTAGAAACACGACAATCAGTAATAATCAAAATATCAAGCCGATAGACATAATGGAATGGCTTGGACGTGTACTCAGACTGGAAGAAGATTTTCGAAATCAAAACAGAGGGCAAAAACAGAATAGGGAGGCCCAGAAATACCTGCAAACCACAAATGGGGAAAGCTCTAAGACTTTTTCGACAACTTTGGAAATCTATGGCAAAACACATGGGCTGAAAAGTCCCGGGCCTAACACATAGATGACGCTAGTTTTATTGCAGTCACCTTCCTCTCAGTTAGTACTAACCCTCAAAACACAGCTGTTAAAATTTCATGTTATTCTATTCATTAGTGTGTGAGTTATTGTGCTAAGAGTCAAGGTACTTTTGTTATTTTCAAAACAATGGATCAAAAACAATTTCGTGTTCTAATTTTACACTGCCTCTTGATGGGAAAAAATACCGTTCAAGCAAAGCAATGGCTTGAAAAGTATTATGGGGACTCCGCCCCATCAGAAACAACAATAAACCGTTGGTTTGCTGACTTCAAACGTAGTCGTAGAGACACCGATGATGCAGAGCGCAGTGTGACGTCCAAATAAGGCGGTAACACCAGAAAACATCAAAAAAATCCACAAAATCGTTTTGAATGATCGAAAAGTGAAGTTGCGTGTGTTAGCTGACATCGTAAAGATATCAAAAGAACGTATTGGCTTTATATTACATGAGCATTTGACTATGAGAAAGCTCTGTTCAAAGTGGGTGCCGCGTTTGCTCACTGTTGACCAAAAACAAGAGCGTGTTGATGATTCTGAGCAGTGTTTGGCCATGTTTAAACGTAACAAACCGGAATGTTTGCGTCGATACGTGACAATGAATGAAACATGGATCCATCACTTCACTCCGGAATCAAAACGATCGTCATCTGAGTGGAGAGCAACTGGTGAACCTCGTCCAAAGCGCCCGAAAGCACAACAATCGGCTGGAAAGGTTATGGGCCTCGGTATTTTGGGATGTGCGTGGTGTAATATTGATCGACTATGTTGAGAAAAGAAATACCATCAACAGTGAATATTATATAGCGTTATTGGAGCGTTTGAAGGCCGAAATTGCAAAGAAACGACCGCATATGGCAAAGGAAAAAAAATTGTTTCAACACACCAACAACGCACCGTGTCACAAGTCAATCAAAACAATGGCAAAACTACATGAATTGAATTTCGAATTGCTCCCACATCCACCGTATTCGCCAGATTTGGCTCCCAGCGACTACTGGCTGTTCGCAGACCTCAAAAAAATGCTCGCCGGTAAGAAATTTCGCACGAATGAAGAGGCAAAAGATAAATCGTTCTACAAAAGTGGTATTGAAATGTTAGAGCGGCGCTGGAATGATTGCGTTGCTCTTGATGGAGATTACCTTGATGAATAAAGCTAATTTTGAACCAAAAAAACCGTGTTTTCTTTGTTAGGCCCGGGACTTTTCAGCCCATGTGTTACATCTACATACGTATTACCTGTTTCGACCTTCCAACAAATCCTTCGCGTATGCGAACTAGCTTGCCTGTTCGATATATAGATCTCATTGGACGTCTGATCTACCATATAAATCCTAACGGTCTGCGCTTGCGTTACATCTTTTAAAGAATCGACAGTCTCATGCAAGAGCAAGTTTAGATCCAACTTGTCGTCCAAAAACTCGCGCAGACCCTTCATTACGAAGCTCGGCTTGATCCTCAATCGAATCCACGCAACGTCGTCTTCTTGATCCACCTTCACGACGGCTCTACGTCCTCTCCGAATGATATTCACATAAGGCGCTATTACACGCTTGCACGCGTACTCCGACGTTCCCAGTTTACCATAATCGCGTTTACCGCTCTTCTTCAGCAATTTTAGATTCCGCTTGCGTCTCGCGACGAAGTTCTCCGATTCGCTTATCAGTCCGATGGTGCTCTCTTGCTTCAGCGACGGCCGTCCGAGCTGGTGTTCCGACGCGGTGACCCTTCTTAGCAGAGCGACCGAACTCTGCGGCCTGAGCGACCTCCGCGGTTCGATCGCGTGAAAAGAGACGACCTGCTTCATCTTTTCGACTTCGTTTAACTTTGTTTCGAGACCGGTGTTATCCGATAAACACGTTGAATTTTCCGGACCCGGATTTTAAGCGGTGAGATATTCCTGGAAGTTCGACGATCATCGATTCTTGCTACTATCGTGGTTTTGTTCGCGTTCCGGTTCCTGAAATCGCGTAGAATGAATCCGGTAACCTGAACGGTGAAGCGGGAATTACCCGAAGACGAACCCGAACGTTGGAGACCCCCCCGTCCGCGAGTTCGATATTCTACTTGTCAAAGTGACGTTCGTAGATTTAGCATTTTCTACCACAGCTAATTATGATTTAAAATAACAAGTTATCAAATAAGTTTCGGGTTAAACACAATGTGATGATATGAATTTGCCCTCTAGAAAGAAATTTTTTCTTCAAAATATTTTGTTGCTGGTTACAGCTTACAGGTAGGTAGGGTAGAATATGTTAATATTGTATCATTAAGTTTATTGGAATACTTAAGGATTGTATAATTGCAATAGTTTATTATATAAAATGATTAATAATAATACGAGGGGAGGTCCAGAAGTTCGTGGAATGGAGGCGATGAAGTGGGGATAGGAGCGCTCGCTAGGTGTCATTCTGATTGGCGACTCATCATTAGTATATAAGTTCAGTTGCAGCCCTATAGCGTCAGTCGTTTACGAATAGTTGCCTGTTAAACAAGTCAATCCGGAAGAAAACTGAAACTATGGAGGAAATTGAACACCGTGCTGTGATAAAGTTCCTTACAAAGCAATGAAAGAACTCTCAAACCATATTGAATGAAATGGAAACCGTTTATGGGGAACAGTGCCCTAGTAAATCAATGATTTATAAGTGGCATGGTCTTTTTAAACATGGTCGGGAGTCGATTGAAGACGACCCCCGCTCAGGACGGCCAGTTGAGGCCACCACATCAGACATCGTCGAAAAAATGCAAAAATTTCTACCGCAAGATGCCCGTGTGAAGAAAAAACAATTATCTGCATTAGTTGGAGTATCAGATACCACCATTCTGCATATCCTACATAACCACCTGGGTATGACAAAAGTCAGTGCAAAATGGGTACCGAGAATGCTCACGCCGCTGCAGAAACAGGAGCGCGTCTGTGCGTCCAAAGAATTTTTGGAGCTGTGTGGAGACAAACCTGCACAGATTTTGGTGCGGATTGTTACTGGAGATGAAACATGGGTTCATCACTTTGAGTCCAAACAGGAGTCCATGCAATGGCATAAAAAGGAAACACCACCGCCAAAGAAATTCAAAGTGTTAGAATCGGCTGGAAAGTTGATGGCTACTGTTTTTTGGGATTGTAAGGGAATATTATTGATTGATTACAAAGAAAAAGGTAGGAGCATAACCGGAGAATATTACGCAGCGATATTAGAAAAATTAAAGGAGGCCATCAAGGGAAAACGTCGAGGAAAATTGACCAAGGGTGTGTTGCTCTTGCGAGACAATGCGCCGGTTCACAAGAGCAAAGTTACAATGGCTGCTCTGCACAAGCATAGCTTTCAATCAATAGTCCATCCACCTTGCAGTCCAGACCAGGCACCTAGTGATTTTTATTTGTTCCTTGATTTAAAGAAAGACTTACGTGGAAGAAAGTTTTTCGACTACAATGAGGTAAAGGAGGCAACTTTGGCCCATTTTGAGGCGAAAGATAAAAAATATGTCTATGATGGTTTAGAAAAATTAATTCATAGATCTAATAAATGTATTGTGCTTAAGGGTGATTATATTGAAAAGGAAAAATAGATTTATTGTTTCATTTTATTTAAAACCCTTTCATTCCGCGAACTTCTAGACCTCTCCTCGTAGTATGTTATTGCTTCTTGGTAGTCAAGTATAAAGGCAAACATCAGTACCTAAAACCTGAAGTGAAGAAGAAGAAATCTCGGAGGTACCCTACCCTGAATACGGATGTTCCCGTTGTTTTTTTGTTAAAAATGTTTAGATACCCTTACAGTTTGTGTATAAGATTTCTCAAAAGCAATATAAGAAAGAAATACGTGTCTTCACCTTACCATTTCACTAGTAGAAATCTGAAGTAACCGTGTAACCTTGTAAGCAATATGAAACTGTATCTAGTCAGTCCTATTTCCACACTATACCCATATTCGCTACCGAATCTATGTTCTTGTATAAAGCTAGCTTGAATGCGTACACCTTCTGCTTGTTTACCATTTGAATTCAATTCCTTTATATCGTAGCCGTATTTTATCGTAGATATCCAGCGAGATATCGAGCTTGGAATATGAGTAAACAGAAATGGAAAACCTAAACAAGCATACGGCAATATATTTGTACAGGTATTTTATGCGAGGTTAGCAAACTGCGCGTTTCCACATATTTTCCGAAGCAATACGTGCGATTGTTGTTCAGTTTTTCCGCCGGTTTCGAAACTGGCAACAATGCTACGCTCGATTTAATATCTGTACGATGTGCACTTTCTTTTCCAGTAGTTTCTCGGAGTCGTAGATTTGAAATTTTTAGGAATAGGCAATCTTTTTAGGATCGATAATACTTATATTTAATGTATTTGGCGTTCGATTAACTATCATGCTAGATTTTAGGCTTTAAAAATGGACATCGGCGATCTATAAAATGAAATAAATTTATTTTTCTCATTTACACACTAATTGATATGAAATAGTTGGAAAATTCATTCAATGTGGGCGATTTTTAAATATTTTAATAATTTTTGGAGAAAAGTAAATAACGAGGGACCGAATACCTCATGCCCCCATTTTTTCTAATTGTCTTTTTTCTATTTAAACAATAAACAAGCACGTGTTACATTTGTAACCAAAGATATAAATAAGAATATAAACCCCCTTCCAAAAATTTGCATGATTTTTAAATTTTTAATTATTTTCGGAAAAAATAAATAACTGGGCATAGGGCACCTCATGCCCCCATTTTTTCTAATTGTCTTTTTTCTATTTAAACAACAAACACGCACGTGTTACACTTGTAACCAAAGATATAAATAAGAATATAAACCCCCTTCCCAAAAATTTGCATGATTTTTAAATTATTTTCGGAGAAAATAAATAACACGGCATAAGGTACCTAATACCTCCATTTTTTTAATAATTTTGTTTTTTCTATTTAAACAAGAAACAGGCACGTGTTACATCTATAACGAAATATATAAAGAAAATACAAGGTGGCGCAGGGGAACGGGAAATTTTGAACGTTACAGTTGTCAGCACTGCCGGCTGTTGTTCGCTACGTCGCACAATTGTTATGAACGCAATGCCATTTAGTAATCATGGATTGTTGGACTGGTGCGGAACGTGCAGTAGCTGTGGGAGCGTTTTATAAAAATGGTGATAGTGCTACTGCCGCGCGGAGAATATTTCCACAGCATTACCAGCTTGGTCGTCATGGACGTGTTCCATCTGCGCATGCGATTACAACGTGGGTGCGTAATTTTGAAGAAACAGGATCTGTATTGAAAAAGAAAGCTCCAGGTGGCGTTCGAACGGTACGTACCCCAGAGAACATTGAGGCTGTTAGAGCTGCAATCGAGAGAAGTCCTCGCCGGTCCGTTCGACAGCACGCATCTACGCCAGGGATTAAGCGACGAAGCTTACAAAGAATGCTGCGCGAATTACATTTCCATCCCTATAAGTTGCAGATTGTGCAATATTACATGAACGACACCCAGCGTCACGTATGGAGTTTGGTAGCCAGATATTGGCTAAAATTAAGAGAACGCGAATTTCGTTGGTAACATATGGATATCGACGAAGCCCATTTCCACCTGAACGGTTTCGTAAACAAACAGAATTTTCGTTATTGGGCCCAGGACAATCCTTGTGAGTTACACCAGCGACCACTATATAGCTACAAGGTCACAATATGGTATGCTGTATCATGTCATGGTGTTATCGGCCCTTATTTTTTTGCACGTGAGGATGGTAGTGCAGCGACAGTAACATCCTCTCGATATGTTGAAATGCTTCAAACATTCTTTTACACCGAGACTGTACGAGGTCAATCTTAACATGGAAAACATGTGGTTTCAGCAGGACGGAGCCACGTCACACACTGCTCGACATTCCATGGCAGCAGTTCGTCAATTGTTTGGAAGACGCATTATTTCACGTAACGCTGACATTGAATGTCCTGCGAGATCCCCTGATCTTAGTGTGTGCGACTTCTTCCTGTGGGGGTATCTTAAAGGCAAGGTGTACCGTACACGACCTGTAACAATCCACGAACTGAAGGAGAACATTCAACAAGAAATCACTGCTATTCTCCAAGATTTGCTACACGGCGCATTCCAAAGTTTTCATAACAGGCTGTTAGAGTGTGATCGATGAATGGGAGGACATCTTTCCCATGTCATCTTTAAAAAGTAAAGAGACACTTTTGGACATTTTGATTGTAAAAACATAAATGGCATGCTGCATGCATGCACTTTACATAAATTACTAGTTTTATGAATTTATTCGTGGAAATTACGTTATTTCAAAATTTCCCGTTCCCCTGCGCCACCCTGTATAAACCCCCTTCCAAAAATTTGCATGATTTTTAAATTTTTAGTTATTTTCGGAAAAAATAAATAACAGGGCACAGGGTACCTCATACCCCCATTTTTAAAATAATTTTCGTTTTTCCATTTAAACAATTAACAGGCACGTGTCACGGTTGGAATTAAAGATATAAAGGAAAATATAAAGCCCTCTTCCAAAAATTTGGATGGTTTTTAAATTTTTAGTTATTTTCGGAAGAAATATATAACAGGGCACAGGATATCTCATACCCCCATTTTTTTTATAATTTTCGTTTTTCTATTTAAACAACAAACAGGCTGGTGTCACGTTTGCATCTAAAGATATAAAGAAAAATATAAAGCCTGTTCTAAAAATTTTCACGATTCTTCAATTCTTAATTATTTTCGAAAAAAAATAATAACAAGTACCCCAATTTATTTAATAATTTTCGTTTTCCTATTTGAGCAACAAAGAGACAAATATTACGGTTGTAACTAAAGATATAAAGAAAAATCTCTCTCTAAAAGTTTGGACGATTTTTAAATTTTTAATTATTTTCGGAAAAAAAATTAATAATCTCCTTTTTCCTATTTAAACAACAAACAGTCACGTGTTACATTTCTAACCAAAGATATTAGGAAAAATATAAACCCCCCTTCCAAGAATTTGTACGATTTTCAAATTTATTGCATTATTTTCGGAGAAAATAAATAACGGGGTACAGGGTACTTCATCTCTCCTTTTTTAAATAATTTTCTTTTTTCGATTTAAAAAGATGAAAAGAATAATGAATTTTTATTTGTTATTAATTCATGAATAAAGATAAATTGTCACCATAAATATCATAAAACAATATAGCAGACAAAACAACTGAAATTATTCGTACACTGTTTCGATAACATTCCCAAGCAATACATACTACATAAAATAATATTATTATAATATTACAGTATCAATAATCACAGTATAGTATGTAGTGTATTTAAGCTGTGTATATACTTTGTCTTTTCTTTCCGCTGTTCTCCGAAACATTATTATTGTTATAAACATGTTAGCTATTTTGATACCGTTCTATCTTTCATTTATAAATAAACTGAAGAAAAAATATTGAAGGATATACTATATTAAATTTTCCCTTTAGCAAGCCACGAAATTTTTCCTCTTTAAACTTAAACTAGTAGAATAACTTTGAAAACGTGTAAATTGACTTATTCTGACAGCTCTTAAGTATAGGTAGTTCAGTTTATGTTACACCATTGACATGCGGTTATCAAATTAGGTTTTGACGTTTTAATAAATAACGTTTCAGTTGGATAAATAATAAGTTTAATAATAATTCAGAATAGTGACATTAAATATTCAAAGTGACCTCCTTCATTTTCTACTGATTCGATAGTGAAAACTTCGTGACTTATTGCAGACATTTTGTGTGTCAATAAACCAATACAGTATTTTATTTGTCATCGTCAATTCACTACTCCCTACCTACAAGATATTTTTAAGAAATACTTTCACATCTTGCTAGAGGGTTTATTTATATGATCATATACCAGTTACCGCAATCGGTGTAAAATATTACGAAGATTTTGCCTGAAACACCAAGAATATTTATTACCACCATATCCTCGCCAATTCTAATGCCACTATTTAACCAGTTTTGAATTATTAGAATCGCACGCTTGTTTATATCCTTCTAATACACCGGAAATCACTTAGCGCCCTTGAAAATGTAACGAAGCTAAAATTAATCACATTTCCCATTCGAATCATCCCCACATACCCAAACAGCAAACTCTCCACCTTACACCGTACGCAGAAACTTCATAAACATCTCTCGAACATTACATCACAGTCCTAAATAATCAATTCAACAATTAGCTACGCCACGCTGCAAGTTACCGCGCCAAATCCGAAAGCGGCGAAATGATGAACTAGCAAGCGAAACAGTTCGAGCTTAATAACTTGGCCGTCCACATATACAAATTAGATACCTCGCTCTATCGTAGTTCGCTTCGCGTTGTAATTGGCGTGCATCTAAGAACTCGATTGTTAAATTATTAACTATAATGCGGAACGTCTTAGGTTCATCGCAGTTAGCGTGTTTGTATTTGATACTTTCTTTCAGCATAGGGACACCCAAGAGACCCTAGCTGTCCTAGATCGGCTGGATCTGGATACCGAAAAGCCGAGCGATGAGGAGCTCGCTAGGAAGTTCGGTTTCGAGGAAGATTATTATAAGGGGACGCTGTCGTGGTGGCAGATCATGAAGCCGAAGATCTGGTCCTTGTTCGACGAGCCTTATTCGTCAACTGCGGCTAAGGTAATCGGTATTGATAGCAGCGCTGGATTAAGTTAGAGCGGGAATTCTAGTAAATGTTAACGAGAGAGCCTTAGTTTGATTTAGGATATAGAATAGAACAGTACTTTTAAATCAGGCCAAGTAAATATCGCTTAACATGTGCTGTTATTTTAAAATGTACATGTTATGTTACGTGCCAACGTATTTTAGACGTTGTATTCCTTACATACCGTGTTGATTTGTATGTTAAAATTACGTCCAACACAAGATGACTAATCTAGACGATGATGGATAATTTTCCTGCAATCTAATCATCAAAATCTTCAGTTGCATACCCATTTTGACATATTTTATGTTCCATATGTGACTTACGGAGGTAGGACGTACTTTTCGGAACCTTTTGTCCAATTCTTCCCATAACAACTCGATGGGGTTTATATCGAGGCTTTGCGGCGGCCATGTCGTTATTTGTAAAGTCCCATTATTTTGTACTTCATTTAAGAAATCTTTACATATCATTGGTTGATTGTCCGAACACCTCAAACTTTGACTCATCAGTCCATAGCATCCTTTTCCAATCATCCACTTTCCAATTCCTATGTAACTCCGCCCACTGTAGGCATTTTTGCCCGTTTCCCCCTAGAAGTAGGGGTTTTCTTGTTGCAATGCGACAGTGAAGATTTGCAGCTTTTAATCTCGTTGAAAAAATCTACTAAACCTTATAGTAAGTTGATCAGCAGTATGGCCTACCACATCCAAGAACTTTACCAATCATTCCACTGAATTAATCTACGTATAATCTGAACCAGAATCCATTGATACTAAATAGCATTTGCATATATATATCCATTATATATGTCCCCGAAATAAAAAGAATTTTGGCTCAAGATGTCTCGTATCAAAAGTAAAATGAAGGTAAATACAGGATACAATTTCAATAATTCAATTAATTACATTCTGATTAGTAATCAGTCTTTAGTGATTACTAGTCTAACTGGTTGGGTTATACGAATACCAGGCTCAAAGGAAGTATTAGAGAATTTTGTAAGTTTTGAGGTGTTCTCAATTTGCTACACATATTGTATACATATATTAGAGATTTCAGGCAGCTGACGGCTCCCAATGCACGGGGTCCTTAGCATTTGGTTAGGTATTATATTATAGAGAAGATAAACAATTTATCAGATTTATTCGTTATACGACAAAACCAGATCTTGTCAATGTAATTTCCAGAAGTAATAGGCACAATGTTTGCAAGAACTATATATGTATATAACCCAATAATTCATGTACCATACAAATGGTGTCGGAAGTTGTTTCCTTTAGAGCTTTACAAGCTTTCTCCATGGCTTCCTATCCTTTACCAACTTAGCTGCTTCAGCCCATGTTTCTTTGTCTCTTTCCAAAATTTTCGTTATGACATTGTGCAAATCTGCCCTGGCCTTTTCGCTTTCCATATTCCTCTACATTGTCTCTCATTATCTATTCTTTGCAGATGCCCCCACTATTCCGATTACCTCTGCTCAATAAATTCCAGTATTGAATTAATTTCTAAACCTCCCCTTATGTCCTTGTTTTTTATTCTATCACATTTTGTGACCCCTCTCAGGTATTTCATTACCATGGCTTGTACCTTACTTCTATATTTTTGATTTAGTATCCACGATTAGCAACCAAACCTTAATATCGGTCGATAAATAGAGTTATATACTTTCCTTTTCATTATCCGAGAGATTCCTTTCTTGTTTATAAATTTAGTATTCATAGCGTAGTATAATTTCGTTGTTTTCTCAATTCTTTTATTGATGTCTGCTTCTTCCACTCTCGTCGAATATCACTCAGGTATTGGAACGTTTTTTACTCGTTCGGTTTGAATTCTCATTTGCTCTAGTTCTTCTCCTATTGCCATTACTTTAGTTTCAGTTTTGTATATCTTCATTCCACTCCCTCTTAACGCTGAGTTCCGTATTTCTAAATTTTTCTGTAAATCTTTTTCACTTTTTTGCCGCAACCACTGCGTCATCTGCAAGCACTGCTTCAGATACCTCGACTCCTTGTAAATTAGGCCTACTAACATTTTTTTTATTTTTCTTTGTACATTTCTTGATTATTTCGTCTGTATACGTAATGAACAATACTGGGCTCAGGTTTCCTTCTTGCCTCAATCCTTTTGTTATTCTAGATGTTTTTGATTCCAAGTTATTTGCGATGATATACAATATCGTAGTAAATACCACACCGCTCAAAATAATAATAGTCGATAATTGGGTTAACAATTGCCCTTGAGTTTACTGCGATACCTGTGAAGAAGTGATAGAATTCTGAAAATTTCAGCGACCATCTTTTAAAAACGTACGACTAATTCATTAGACTTAATACCAAGCAGATACCATGCGGCTGAATAATAAGGGAAATATTTTTGATGAAATCTTTTCACCATCCCAAAAATTTAACATCGTTTCTCCCACAGGTTATAGGTGTTATATCCGTGTTCTTCATATGCGTCTCCATCCTGTCGTTCTGCCTGAAAACGCATCCGGACATGAAGGTCCCCGTCATCAAGAAGATCCTGGTCCGAACCGCCGCCAACGGCACCGATTTCACGATAGACAAGACAGAAACGGACGCGCACGTGGCCTTCTTCTACATCGAATGCATCTGCAACGCGTGGTTCACCTTCGAGATCCTAGTACGGTTCGTCGCCTCGCCGAACAAGTGCGAGTTCATCAACAGTTCGGTGAACATCATAGACTATATAGCGACGGCGAGCTTCTACATCGATCTGGTGTTGAGGAAGTTCGCCTCGCATCTCGAGAACGCCGACATCATGGAGTTCTTCTCCATAATCCGCATCATGCGACTGTTCAAGCTGACGCGACATTCGTCCGGTTTAAAGATCCTCATACAGACGTTCAGGGCGTCGGCGAAAGAGCTAACGTTGCTGGTGTTTTTTCTCGTGCTGGGCATAGTTATATTCGCTAGTTTGGTATATTACGCCGAACGGATCCAGATCAATCCACACAACGACTTTAAAAGTATACCGTTGGGTTTGTGGTGGGCGTTGGTCACCATGACCACGGTGGGGTACGGCGATATGGTGCCCAAGACTTATATAGGGATGTTCGTGGGCGCCCTCTGCGCACTGGCGGGTGTATTAACGATAGCGTTGCCCGTACCTGTTATTGTATCGAATTTTGCCATGTATTATAGCCATACGCAGGTAAGTTTCAAAAATTCCTCTTGAGATATCCGAGAAAGTAAGGTAATAATTCATGAAATTACGTTAATTTTTTTGTTCGGTTACTACGGGGGCGACCTGAAATGTTTCCGGAATGGACAAGAGATGGCGCACGAAGGTTGAAGTGAATTCATGGAATGGCAACTGTCGAAATTTCAGACGTCTACTGTCAATAGTTGTCGTTTAAGAGTGTGTTATAAAATCGAAGTTCGTGCAGTGATAAAACACTTCTGGATGGCTGGGAAAACGGCCACGGAAATTCGAAATATTTTGCTAGATGTACTCCATCATTTTCGACCATCAGCTTGTGAACGAGCGAGTTCAAACGTGGCCGCACAAGCACAAGTGACCAACGACGCAGTGGACGCCCAGAAACCGCTACCAACGATGAAATGGTAGCACCCAGCTATTTTTTCCTATTCCCAAATCAGAAAAAATCACTAGAGGGAAAGAGATTTTCCGGAAACATTTCAGGTCGCCCTCATATGCTAAGAATTATACAATACAATGTCATCGATAAACCGAAATCTACTATACAAAGATGCTGCAATGAGATTCCTATTTCAACACTGATCAAATTGGTAGACAGTATGTAGAAATTATAGAGATTTTCTTGTTAATGATTGAGCTATAGAAATTTCTCTGTGAAAAAACCATGTACTCCACACCTTCTTTTTAAATCACCCTCAATAATCTAGGCTAGAGCAAAGCTACCCAAAAAACGACGTAGAGTGCTACCAGTAGAACCGACTAGAGGTCCTAGACTTCCAGGTCAGACGCCATCAGGCCCGCCGGGAGGTCCCCAGTGCGGTCCCATGGGCGGGCCGAACGCTCAAAATCGTAGAATGAATGCGATCAAATCGAACCATCCCAAAGATTTGATGGGGGCACCGGGCCAAAAAATAGGTAAGAAATCGTTTCTAGTTTTTCTCGATATATTGAAATCTTTTTCATATTTCCAAAAAATAAATGCAAGCATATTCAAATATCTTCTGTTCTAAGAGAGAAAGAAATTACTAATCAATTCCGTTGGGACGCAGATTTTTTTTAGGGAAATCTGCAGTCTTTATTTTACTGGTTTTCTTATTAAAAAAATATTCTAATATACTATTTTTTTTTTGTTCTAATCTTCTTCGAATTGGTTTACTACAGTCTCACAAATGGTATCAGGTACGATAAACACTCTGTTACTACAATAAGCAGATGAACTGAAGCAATCAGTTTGGATGGTACATAGCGGATATAATCACATGTACAGCAACAGTTGAATGACACCCACGTAGAATTTAAATATACATTTTTTTTTGAAGTAGAAACATCCATGATCATTGCTATTGAGGATAACGTCGCCATCTTAGATCATCATCATGCAAAATTGACTTGAATCCAATCTAATACACGCCAAGATCTCTTTTCTTTTACTGTTTTCTTTTTACAATTTCAATATCGCTCCAGATCAATTAAACATGATGTAGTTTAGTAATAATATCACATATTATAATTCAGTCACCTATTGAGTAATTCAGAACGTTCAATTTTGGACTTGGGTCTCTTCAAAAATCAAGAAATAGAATTTTGCATTGTATATTTGCTGCTCAGAAATAATCTATACTTTCTTGCGATTAATTCGTGAAATAAAGTCCCCTATGTATTTTTGAAGATTTCCCAACACTAGCAATGTAGTACAACACAAGGCACAACAATTGTATATACAAAATGGATTGGTGTATTCAACCGTGAACACATTCACACAGCTTCAATCATCGTAGTTTTAGTCAGTTTGATTTGGTGACAAATATATTTGCATTTAGAATCGATATCTGTTAATGAGAATTAAATGCAGAAATATTTTATTGAAATTAGACGAATGTTTCATTATAAGTGGCTTCTAGTAACTTATACCTATATATTTAGAAACAGCTGAGGTTGGCAATAACAAATTTACTTGGATTTTTATAATAATAATAATAATAAATAAATAAATAATAATAACAGGGGCTGTCTCCGGAATTGTCGTTCCCGTATCTAACATCGCCAACGCTGAACTCAGAAACAGAAGGATACATCACCGCTATTCAGGGTGGCGTGTTTCGTACGTTGGCGTACGCAAAGCGTGTGCTGGGACTGCCATTGGGGGACACCCGCTGTAGGGCGTGCAGAACGCATGAGAAAAGTATTGCTTTGTGGTACATGAGTATTTAGCTACATTTCGGTTTAAAATGTACCATAAATGCTCAATTGGCGATAAGTCCTGGGACCCGCACGTTATTTTCCTCGAACCAGCGCATTACTTCGCGAGATTTATGGCACGGTGCATTATCTTGTTGGAAGTAATACTCTGGCTCGTCATTATCGAATAATTTTAACGCACACGGTTCCAGAACTTCTTCCAACATGTAGATATACGTCCGACTGTTCATTCGGTCCTCGCAGACGAACAGTTCTCCGACGCCTGTTGCACTCATGGAACCCCAAAGCATTATGCTACCACCCCCAAACTTGACAGTCGGGATGATACAGTCTGGATGGAAGGCGTCTCTTCGCCTGCGTCGCACGTATTGAGGCCCAGGTTTACCACAGAGCTACCAACAAAAACATGAATACTGTTACATTTTGGAACCCATTAAAAAGAATAAAAACACTGTAGATACCAGAAATTGAATACAGGATACCGCAAATACAATAATTATGTATTACTTACCTCAATATTTGACTCATCCGTCCACATAACATTGGCCCAATTGTCAACTGCCCACAGCAGTCTCTTTTTCTTTTGTTACGGAGACAACTCTAGGTTTATGTCGAGCTTTGTATCCACCTAAATTTAATTCACAAAGGCGTCTTCTAACCGTTCGAGGAGAAATAGCAACATTATGTAGCCGGAAAAGCTCACTGGAAAGCTGTTTAGACCCTTTTTTCCGGTCTCGCAAAGACATCCGCTCGAAGACTCGCTCATCTCTGCTAGTTGTCTTCCTTTTTCGACCAGTTTTCGGTTTGTTTGTCAAAGATCCACTCTCTTTGTATCGTTCTTTCGTCATTCTAACTGTCGATCGCGCACATTTCACTTGTCGGGCAATAGCAGACACCGACAACCCTTGCTTTTCTAACACCATAATTTGTCCTCGCTCTACCTCCGTCAATTCGCGTGTTTTCGGCATTACTTTTTACTGTATACTATCGTATTACACAGACAAAATCACAGACACAATATCTTCACTCTAACTAGCTCAACCTTACTCTTACAACTTTTAAGAAAGACTGAAGAAATAATCATAAATTACAATTTTACGTCTATTTTCTAATTTACTCAGAATAGCCTACAATAAACCACTAAACCCTCATTACCAGGTACCTAGTTAAGTCCGTCATCGACCCTGCTTCTTAGAAATACAATAATATTCGTGTAACACGTTCAAAACGAGAGTGGCGAATACATATGGCCACAGCTGTATATCTTACGGTATCAGGTCTATGGGCAAACGTTATCGCTTTGCACTTAACAATATTTAGAGGTAAATGGTTCTCTAAACACCAAAAACCGAATGCAAAATGTCACAATATGCAATAGAGTATATTTTACGAAAAATTTGAAGGTCATCGGCGAATTAATGAAAATAATAAATAGGAGTGGTCTAAGAACAGAGCCCTGTGGTACACTTAAAGAGACAGATATAAGCCCCATCGAAAACCACAGTATTCAACGTAATTGACTCGCCCAGATACGATTGCAATAATAGTATCAGATCGTCAAAGATACCCCATACATTCAGTTTACGTAATGGAGTTTGATATTCAACCCTATCGAAAGCCTTAACTATCTCAGTATAAATGATATCTATCTGAAGACGTAGATCTAAAGCCTCAGACACGTCATGAGAAAATGCGCACAAGTTGGACAGCGTTGATCTGCTTTTAATAAAGCCTTATTGCCCTGAAGACAGTTTAGCAGCAACGTGCAAATAAATATATCCACATAACATAATTTCAAACACTTTAGAAAAGTTACATAATATAGAGACCGAGCAATAATCCCGAATATTATTCCTCGACCTGGACCTAAATACAGGAGTAACACGAGACGCTTTTCAACAACTTGGAAAAATTCCCTGCTTCAATATTAGGTTGTAAAAGTGAAGGAACGGCCCACAAAAAACAAATCTACAATCCCTAGCAACAAAATCAGAAATGTTATCAGGAACAGCTGTGATGTTTCCCTTCAATTGACACCGAGCCTGTAAAACATCTTCCTCACTAAATTCTTTAAGGAGAAATGAATCGGAAACGAAGGTATCGTTATTGGGATGGTTAGTAGTAACGTTCGCGTTAAACATGGTCGCCGAAAAATGCGAAGCAAAGGCATTAGTAATCTCACCAGGGGATGAAAAGGTATTGTTTTTATCTGTCGCAATACCTGGATATGATTTAGAATTAATGTAAGGCCAAAGTCTGTTGGGATTCGCTTAAATAGGTAAGTCAATATTCCTAATATGATTATCGGAATTCCGTTTAATTCAATATATTTTCTCTATTCCTTGAATTTATTGTTATAAAATTGTAATCCGATGTTTCTGTACACTTGGAGGTAATAGAGCTTAATTTTAATGTTTCTACGTGTTCCATTAGAGAACCATGGTGAAAACACATTCTTCCTAGGTACTATCTTTGGAACAGTCTTCATCGCAAGCATCATCAACAGAATCACAAGTGATAGCTGAATCCCATTGTGTGCCTAGTAACAACTCATAAAGCTGTACGAGATCGACATGTCTGAAATTAAACCTCGCCATGTTAGACATCTTAAACCGTCTTCCTACTACCGTGCCACAGGCAACATCAAATGCAAGAGCCGAATGACGTTCATCCTCAGCCACCAGCAAAACATCGGACCGTTCAAGATCTCACTTCAAAATTCTAGAGCAAAAGAATTAGATCTGAGCATCTATTATTAGAATTTTTTACGTAATTCATCTAGTGAGCATCAAATGGAGTAAGAAAACTATTCAGTGAGAAAAGGATTGATGACCTTCAATAGAAGATACAATTCTCGACTGCAACTATGCTGGGCTAATATTAGAGTTGCAGTCAAAATTACCATTCTTGACAAGATAAAGATTAGTGTCAACAAGAAACATATGGATTATGTATTGACCATGTGGAGTGATTTTGAAAATCAAGATATCTTGAGAAATAAGATTAGCTTTCGTATATAATAGTTTGTACCAAACTTTTAATATTTCAAAGTCGTGCCAACCTTACGATATCTTCTAATGGTCACTATGAAATAAATACCCCGACAAAGTGTTTCTGAATATAGGTATCGATTTTAAATACAAATATACTTGGCGTATTTAGTTGTAACATAAAGAAAAGATATGATTTATGATTATTAATTTGATTATCAAAGATAATATAAATAACAAGGTATATTTTTAATAAAATTAATCCCTTTTCATTAGAAATATCTCCTTAAATTCATCTATTGTTACTTTCTCACGAAAACTCCTCAGATTTCCATACCGTCAAATTCAAAATGAAAAAAAAATAAAACAATAAAACCCCTCCTACGATCATAAACCTAACATTTCCTCCTCTATACGTTTCCTAACAATATTCTCCTCCTTTCCCAAAGACATACTTTCGCATGGCTGTGATACGAAGGGGCCACTATCTTAAACAAGATGTTTTATTGTTCTTGCGAGCGGGATGCATCCGAATCTTTCCCTGGACGTGCCACGGCTCCCAGCGCGTTCTTTACGACTGACATGGAGAGAAAATTGGTTTTGCTGAATAATACGTTCCACAACGCCGCTATATCTGCCTCGATAGTAGCGGATCCTATCGGAAACTTTTTATACAATGTGAAACGTTTAAAACTTACAAAAGGATGGGATTGTTTGCCTTTAGAAATTTATTTGACATTGATTTGGGTTTAAATTTTTTATGTGCATGTTTTTAGTATTTTGTCGTTTGTTATTTTCTCTGATTAAACAATTAAATAACTTGAGAAACTATACCACGTAGTATAGTAATAATCGGATCATTTAATAGTTATTTGGTAAGTAATAATCGCACCCCATATTTTTTCTAATTAAAATGAATTTTTGAGATGAATCTATAAATTGAAATTTTTAGATAATTATTTCGATATAGATACAAGATATAGGTTACTGCATTAAATGATGTATGTTGTGCTTTATGAAACAAGAAAGGATGTCCAAAAATTTCACAAAATTTTACTTTTTGAAATTAAATGCGAATTATGAGATTCCCAAAAGAAATTATTGCTTATCTACAATATCATAGAAATAATAATTATTGTCTAGTTTAAATAAAATAACAAGAAAAAAGTGGTTCCGCCCGGGATCGAACCGGGGACCTTCTGCGTGTAAAGCAGACGTGATAACCGCTACACCACGGAACCTGTACGATATATATTTTGTATTAATACATATAAGTACTTGAATTGCATTTAAATAATAATTTTCTAAATTTTTAACCTTTATTATATAATACATATATATTGCACTATAACTTGCCAATTCAGATGATTATAATTTTCACACACTGCATTTATATAAGACATCATTTTAACAATATACTCTATTCACGAGTGTACGTATATGTATATATAAAAGTTCCTGCCTGTGTATCACCCCAAATTTCTTTTTTAATGTTTCAAATCGTAAACAATTTTTCCCGTAAGAGCTTCCAATATTTCACTTGGTTGGTTGTTAAATTATCAACTTTAAATATTTTAATAATTACAGTTTAAAATTGAATTCTCTAATTTTTCGTATCGAAGAAAAATATCGAGTGTTTAAGATATCTTTTTCTGTTGAACGTATTGGTTTTCAACGATTGCCAGCTCAACTAGTCACTCGAGTAACTCATATCTAAAATTTCTTGTGACTTGTTAAAATGATATCTGGGCAAAAGGAGGAAGTACAATAAGAACTTTAATATTATCCAACATATAACACAGCAATATGTACTGAGTGATTTTAAATGTTTGAGGACAGTTTAAATTTCGCGCCTTGCTAAATTTTTGTCACGTTGGCGATTTGGTTTTGATTATTGGTAGTAAATAAATAATTAAATGACTAGCCAATAAACATTCGAACATATTATGTTTATTTCTAAGCTTTGTGTTATTATTTACGTGAGAACGACGTGCAAATTTTACTCAGATGATCTTGAAAAGCTATTTTTAAACCTTACACAGTAGAGAGCGATTCATATTTATTAGTCAGGCGTATAATTTACTTTTACTATCCTGTGCATTTTTTTGTACGTGCTCAAGCATATAATGTCGTCCGTAAAATTTGACCGATTGTCGTAAAATTTGGTATAGTTAATTACATTATTTAATTACATATTAAGATATGTAATTAATTAAAAAAAACTACTGTAAAAAACATTGTTTATTAATACTGAGTGATTTTAAATGTTTGAGGAGTCTAAATTTCACGCGTTGCTAAATTTTTGTCACGTTGGCGATTTGGTTTTGCATTCGTAACCAGTAGCGTAGCAAATAGATTTTGGATGGGTGATAAAATATTCACAACAGATCTTCAAAAAATCAATTTCATATTGATTTTCTAAGCAGAAAATTAATGTAAATGTGATAAAAAAATGGAATGAAATATAGATGATTTTAAATAGCTTTTGAATTAATACAAATATTTAAATTTGAGCAATACACATTTAAAAGCAAACGATTCCGTTTTTTGTATAATTTTATTGCAAAAAAACAATTACATTATAATGTATGTTCGAAATGGCCTCCATTTGATTCAATGCATAAATGTATTCGTCTCTTAATATTGTCAAACAGTCGCTGTAATTGGTTTTGATCGATATTACGAATTTCCTGCTCTATGGCTGCTCGTAGTTCTTCCAAATTGTGAAGTCGATTTTGATGTATCTTATTTTTTAAATGCCCAAACAGATAAAAATCCAAAGGGGTTAGATCAGGTGACCGTGATGGCCAACGATCGCTACTAATAAGTCCGTCACTAAAATACTCTTCTAGATATTCCAATGTATCATGCGCTACATGAGGTGGTGCTCCATCTTGTTGAAAATACCCCCTTTCCAATTCATCGGCATGTAATTGGTTTATAAACACTTCCAAAATTTGAGTGCGATATCTTTCCGCATTGATATTTTCATGGAAAAAATAGGGCCAATTATGCGACGTCTAGACATTGCTACCCAGACCCCAATTTTTTGTGGATGTAAAGAAGTCTCAACAAAATTATGAGGGTTTTCTGTAGCCCATGTCTTGTAATTTTGGCTGTTAATATAGCCTGACAAGTGAATCCAGGCCTCGTCTGTCATGAATGTTAAATCTAAAATATCATCATTATGAAGATTTTCATTAAACCACTGACAATATTGAATTCATCCTGGAATATCAATTGGCAATAATTGCCGTGTTACGGTTACTCTATACGGATGCATGTGTAGATTTTTAACCAATGCTTTTCTTGCAGTACTGAACGATAAAACTAAAATAACGAAAATGAAAAATACTACATCTTAGAAATAGAAAAAGCATCATACCAGTTTGAGCTGCTAATTTGCAAATTGACTTTTTAGGACTTGCTTCTATCCGTTGTCTAACATCATCAACAGTCTCTTCTGTTAACACTGTTGGTCGTCCAGTTGATTTTCCTTTGCAAATGCAGTATTTCCCTTCGAATCGTTCAATAATTCTGTCTCTGTGATTACAAAACACTTTGTATGGTACAACATCCGGATAATTTTCACGAAATTGGTTCAGGCATGATTGCAATGAATAAGTCCATGATCCATCTTCGTGATGAGTGCCACTGCGATAATGCGCTTTTAAAATAAAAGCGTCTGGCTCGGCAGTAAACGGCATCTTAAAACTAACAACAATTAAGTTCACTTAATTTAATAGAAATGCATAAAAACGTACCTGGAAAATAACACTGATAAACTGTAGCTCTAAGAAGAACAGATTACAAGTAAAAAAGAAGCAAATAACGAATAAAATGAATATAAATAACGAATAATAAATAACGTGTCGCACAGGCAGTTGACAGGACCGATACTCACAATGGCCCCTCTTAACATGTCAAATCCCCTAGAATCCACCGCGCGAAATTAAAACTGTCCTCAAACATATAAAATCACTCAAAATAATATCTATGACAAAAGTCCTTCTGCGCTCAATAATGAATCATTCTGGAGATATTTGAATATGTAGTTATATAAATAAAGTACACAACTTAAAAAAAATACAGAAAATAAAATAAAACATGCAAAAGAAAAGATAAAAAGAATAATTAAAGAAAGACTGTATGAACTAACTTCTATTTTATATTATTGCTTTCGCATTTTGTTTATGTTTTCTCTCTTTCTCGACTGCAGGTATTAATCACGATGAAATTGCCCCAATGTTGGACAGAAATCATCGCGATAAAATGCCAATGTTTTAGTAAGGAATCTCAATTATCTAATATACCTTCTTTTTTTCATTCTCTGTTACCTAAATATATACATATACATATGTATTAACCTATAGTTCAAGTTATTTCTTTTCTTTTACGTTTTTATAATCATATCCGTTGGATTTTACCTAACACGTTTCTGTCTTTTTTTTTTAACTTCTTACTTCATCTCTTTAGAAAATGTCAATGTTTTTCTAAGTGTTGTTTATTTTTTGTCGTTTTCTGCACAGCTTTATCCTTTTTAAATTTTATATCTACTGTGTTTACGTGTATATTCAAGATATTTTGTATGTAAAAAAGACGCAGGTACATATACGAAAAGTATAAAGACCTAAAATTCCTCGTATGATGTAAGTAACCTCATAAGAAAAGGCATTCCTTTGGATAAAAAAAAATGCAGTAGACGCTCGATTATGTAAAGCAAATTTTTCCAACACTTTCTGATTTTCTGGCTACAAAATGTTCGGTCTCTTTCAGGTTTTCATTCAATAATTTTGCTCCCTTTGTTTTAAAAACTATTTATACAGACGATTTTCCATTCTAGCATATTTTAAATCTGCGATTGCCTGGGCCTCCGTATGTATTTGGCACACGTTGCAAAATTTGTGACCTGCATCGCAATTGAGTCACCCCCGCACCTTTTTTAATCTCGTCGATGATTTTCACTTTGTCACTTCATTTTAAAGATGTTCTTTTATTGGACGTGGATGCCATGTCTGTTTTGGCGTATATGTATTATGAGGTATATTTTTTATTTTTATTTATTTGTTTTTCCTTTATTAATTGTCAAAGGTTATAGGAAGAACATAGGGGCTAATTAACCTTTTGTACTGTACTTGTATCATTGTATTGCTAGGTGTGTAGTTAATTCTAACTTTTATTATTATTATTGTCACTGCATTACACTTACAGAACGTATCAAAGACTTCATAGTAAAACCTTACCGATCTCGAATTAACTTCACCATTAAATCAATTAGCTCACTAAAAGAAAGACCGCCATCTGTCCTTAAAAGCTGAAATAAATTTACTATTCGGCTCGATAGCCCCAAAAACAATACGCTTTTCTCTACGGCGCAAGATGCCTTTTCTTATGACGTTTCCTTTCCAACAGACCGTGGATCCATCAACGTCGTTACTTTCTGTCGCGACTCCTTTGTTTCCTTGCCCGTCCCACCCTCCGCTAACCCAATTTTACCCACCTCCGCCGCTCTATCTCTTTTCTTCCGCTAAATTTCCTTTGTTTTGTTACTTGTTTTTGCGTTTTACGTTTGTCTTACTTTCTTCTAGTTCAGTTCTGTGTTTGTATTTTTTTTTCTCCCGGCCCTTTTGGTTCTTCTCTCAGCGGAAAACGTGATAAAATTCAACTTAGAAGGTGAACTTTTTCCAGATAGCGAGAGACGTAATTCCAATTTACGGTCAAACGGCACAAAAACATCGGGAAATTAACAGGAATTAGAACTGCTGGTAGATAAATTCTGATCTTTCTTGTTTTTTTTTTTAGTCGATGTTGTCCCTGTTATTTTTTTTCGCCGTTTAGTTTAGGACTTAGGTATCTTGTTCTGTCGGTTGTGGATCGTATTACCCGTTCAAACGGTTGATTTGCCACGAAACCCAGACTATTTAGAGCGCAGTTTTGTTTGTTTTCTTGAAATTTCGAGTGGAGTGAATTCATGCAAATAATGATATTATTTTTTTATAAGAAAGTGAGTTAAAAAATTCTGCAGAAAAGTGGATAAGATAAAAAAAATGCTGGGGAATTTCAAATACAACTGCAAAAATATAAGCAACAATTTATTGGAGATACAAGGCCACATAGTATAACCAACAAATTCCTACACAATTGTTGTATAATAATTTAGGAAACCAACACTATAAAAAAAATAAAAATACAGGGTGTCCATGAAATAAAATAGAAAAACTATGAGAAATGGAAAGATGTAATTTTATTAGACTTAAATCCAAAATATTTTGTGAAAATTCCTTCGTAGACTTAACAAGACTTAAAATAAAAGTTTCTTCAACGTTCACAGCCAAAATTGAATCAAATTATTGAACTCCTAGTATGACGTTTGAGATGTAGGCAGAGTTATCTTGCAGTTTTTATAACATCGACAGCTGTACTATTGCAGCGTATGATGGATGTATTATGTACTTACATTCTGCAGAAGCTCTCAAAGCAATTTTCCTCCATGGTTTAATGTGGATATCAAGAGGAATCCGAAAACGAAGAATTACTATTACGCTAAGTGGAAAAGAACTGGGTCGTCTGCCTATAACACATGGGCTGAAAAGTTCGGGGCCTACCAAAGAAAACACGGTTTTTTTTAGTTCAAAATTAGCTTTATTCATCAACGTAATCTCCATCAAGAGCAACGCAATCATTCCAGCGCCGCTCTAACATTTCAATACCACTTTTGTAGAACGATTTATCTTTTGCTTCGAGATAGGCCTCAGTTTCAGCGATAACCTCTTCATTCGTGCGAAATTACTTACCGGCGAGCATTTTTTTGAGGTCTGCGAACAGCCAGTAGTCGCTGGGAGCCAAATCTGGCGAATACGGTGGATGTGGGAGCAATTCGAAGTTCAATTCATGTAGTTTTGCCATTGTTTTGATTGACTTGTGACACGGTGCGTTGTCTTGATGAAACAACATTTTTTTCTTTGCCATATGCGGTCGTTTCTTTGCAATTTCGGCTTTCAAACGCTCCAATAACGCTATATAATATTCACTGTTGATGGTATTTCCTTTCTCAAGATAGTCGATGAATATTACACCACGCACATCCCAAAATACCGAGGCCATAACCTTTCCAGCCGATTGTTGTGCTTTCGGGCGCTTTGGACGAGGTTCACCAGTTGCTGTCCACTCAGATGACGATCGTTTTGATTTCGGAGTGAAGTGATGGATCCATGTTTCATCCATTGCCACATATCGACGCAAAAATTCCGGTTTGTTACGTTTAAACATGGCCAAACACTGCTCAGAATCATCAACACGTTCTTGTTTTTGGTCAACAGTGAGCAAACGCGGCACCCACTTTGAACAGAGCTTTCTCATAGTCAAATGCTCATGCAATATAAAGCCAATACGTCCTTTTGATATCTTTACGATGTCAGCTAAATCACGCAACTTCACTTTTCGATCATTCAAAACGATTTTGTGGATTTTTTTGATGTTTTCTAGTGTTAACGCCTCATTTGGACGTCCACTGCGTTCTGCATCATCGGTGTCTCTACGACCACGTTTGAAGTCAGCAAACCAACGTTTTATTGTTGTTTCTGATGGAGCGGAGTCTCCATAATACTTTTCAGGCCTATGCTTCGCTTGAACGGTATTTTTTCCCATCAAGAAGCAGTGTAAAATTAAAACACGAAATTGTTTTTGATCCATTGTTTTGAAAATAACAAAAGTAACATAGCGTGACTCTTAGCACAATAACTCACAAACTAATGAATAGAATATCATGAAATTTTAACAGCTGTCTTTTGAAGGTTAATACTAACTGAGAGAAAGGTGACTGCAATAAAACTAGCGCCATCTATGTGTTAGGCCCGGGACTTTTCAGCCCATGTGTTAGAAGAGATCGATTAAGATCCTTAATCAAAACACAAGTCAAAATAGCCTACAAAGAATACATATTCAGAAAGATATTGTTAGTGATCCAAAACTGTTTTGGAACTTTATGAGTACTAAACGAAGCTCCAGAATTCCCGGGTCTATGAAGTATAATAATACAGTTCTTGACCAGCCTTCTGATATTCTGCAGGCCTTTGCCAGTGTGTTTTCAAATGGATATACCATTAACTGTACTACCTAACCTCCTAAAACAAAAAAAAAAATTGTTGATGTTTTTTTCCAAATGCCTAGTAAAACCACTTTTTCATAATTTAACATCAAACAATCATCTTCATTTCCTTGTTCTTGTGTAAAATGTATGCCTTAATCAACTTCAAAATTATATCAAGCCTACTTTCTATAGTATAGTGCTCAAAAACAAGTATTAGATATTCCATTGCAGCCATATAATAGTATTTTAATTTGGCATGAACCCACCAGACACGGTAACGTGCAATTTCTCCAAGAAAATCCTCAAGATGAGGATAATGATGTATTGGTACGTAATAATATTTATTTACATGGTTCACATGGACAATATCAAGAACTGAAACTAACGATAAACCTGATCTAGCTGCCTCTTAAACGCCACAGGACATGACGAGAAATGACCCCATAAATTTACATGAGCTGCGAATTTAATGCGCCAAGTATGAAACCTTGTGGTATTCCACACCTTGCCGGAGGTGATTTCGAAGCTCCCTACTTTGAAACTTCTTCCTAATTTAGACAATAACAGCATATGATTTAATCCGTTTTAGAGCTGCTCACCAACTCGATAGTGACAAATTTTATCACACCAAAGCGAACGATCGATTATTATATTAACAACTAAATTAATATGGAACTTACTTTGGCTTTTTAAATGATAAATTTTAATTTTCCCTGTAATTTTTAATGTTAAAATTTAACGAAAGTGTTTTAGCGGTTTCCGGTAAGATTCGAACCCATAGCTCTTGTTCTGTAGACAAGCATTAAGCAATATTTAAATTTACACAAGTAAAACAATTATAAAGTGTGTAGAGAAATGGTAATTATAGCATGTTAGATCATGTCGTGACGAATATTAATGCAAAAATTAAAGTAAAAATACAGGTCAATAACAGTATAGTTAGGTATATTGTTTAGCAAATTTGTGTATTAAAAATTTCAAATTCGTCCTAACAGATGCAAAGAAAATAAATAAATAATAAAAGTTTGATTATATTTCCGAAATATTAAAATAACAACAGCAAGTTAATCACTACCTTTTTGAACTATTTAATGCTATAATGGCCGAAGTTTTAGGATAGAGTGTAAATCAGAGAAGAATGATATAGACAATGCACAATTTTATTATTATACTTTACTGAAATCGCAAGATGCTGACATTATTTGCCGCGCCATTAACTAAGATTAAATTACCTCGAAGCACGATTATAAAGTCCCAACATCTTTGACATTAATCCATCTTTCTTCGAGTGTTTTTCTTTTTTAAAATCAACAAATGAAATCAAATAGAAATAGTCTGGGTTTACGGTAAACATTGCTCATGAAATACAGAAGTATAAATATGTTAACGACCATTTTATAGTTCCGTAAACATGTTATTGCCATCCTAACTCGAATAATTCAGATTTAAATTCAAATGAAAAATTTTAAAAATACAGAACGTATCGCGATAGAAGTAACAATCGATAACCTGGCATTTTAATCTCTATACACCATTTGATGCAATATCAAAAACACTTCACGGCTTCCACCTTTATTATAGTCCTCTCCCTCTTATTTATTACTTGGTCCGTCCACTGTGAGGCTGCAGAAACAACTGCTTTCGCAGTGGCGTACGATTCGGTTACTATCAATATTAAAATGATAAGTGTAATTACTAACTATCTTAATTTGATTGTGTTATTGAGGTACATAGAATGACGCAAAAATTTGCTGTAGTATTACGTCATTATGGATGCATACTTCTACTGTAAGGTGAAAATATGTTGCTGTATTTGGAAAAGGATTTGCATCTAATGACGTGGTGTTCGCGAATTTAAAAAGGTCGTTCACATCATGTTGGCACGCTTGGCCAGCAATCAGGATGATTCCTTCAGCATTCCAGAACACAGATAGCAAAACCTTCCCCGCAGAGGGCACGATCTTTTGCGTGAAGGAAGAGAATCGTGATGTTTCCATTCTCTACTTTGCACTTTGGTCTCGGGAACATAGTTGTGCACCCATTCATAGTTACATGCCGAGAAAGAAAGTTCTCTTCGTTTGCTTGGTACCTGTACAAAAGACGCTTACAGGTCAACACGCAATTTCTTCTTTGATCAATGATTAACATTCGGGGCACCATCTTCCACTTATCTTTTTCATATCTAATTCTTTAGTCAGTATGTTATACACCGCATGATATGGTAATCCAGTATCTTCCACAATGTCCCCCATGCGTACTTTATCGGTCTTGCAGTATGATATCGTGTACCTTTTTAATATATTCGTCTGTTGTTACTGCTATGGGAGGACCACCGGCTTTGGTTTTCACAGGATGTTCTTCCGCATTTAAAACCTCGACACAAGCGTTTGACTCTATCATAAGAAACCGCAGACTCGCCCCTTTTTTCTGGAGGTCTGTTTGTTCTTCAGGATCCATCTTTATGAACAATTATGATACACATTTCAAGAATTACCCACGGCACAACAACACTTTGAGGTACAAACTTGATATTACGTAGACCTAATCTACTAATGTTGGCTAAATGTCAAAAGCATTAATCAAACAAGGGGCGGAATCGGTTAGGAAACCTATTAACACTCATCCCACGAGCCATTGTGCGACCTCCTTGTTTGCCATATAGGCTTGAAAAGCGCCGTTGCAATTTTAAAGATGTTTAACCATTGTATTGCATTCAATTCGATAAAATAATAAAACAAAAATATAGTATATATATATATATATATATATATATATATATAAAGTATTGTTAATGATCGTAACATATTCATACTACTGTATATCTGCCTAAAAACAAGAATGACTATCATATTGATGTAATTAAATCCCTCTGTCTTCTGTATTGATCTTATCTAAACCACAGCATAATAATAGTAATATACATTATACTGTACCTAAACACTAACTGCATGAGATGTTTTTCTTGTAGCGGTGTGGATATAGAATTTCATATTAAAGATGAGGATGTACACTACCAATTAATGCATGAAAAGAATGTCGTAATTTTGTTTATCTTCTGAATATTGATAGGAAAAGATCCTACTACTATTAAAACTCCATTAACTTGACGTACACTACCGCTCAAAAGTGTTTAGGCACTCTCACTGACAGCAAAAATGTGTAAGAACTCAGCAAAAATGTTAATAATATTTATTTTTTATGTACATATACACGTACATGAATAAAAATATATTAAATAAATGTGAAAATTAAAACGTTTAATTTAAATTTTGCTTTCATCTATGTGACCTCCTCTTGATTTAATAATTGCAGCACACAATCGAGGCATTCTCGCAATAAGTTTTGCCAGAGTTTCTTGTGTTATTGAGGTCCAACTCGATTGCAATTTGTTCCACACGTCAGTAGCTGATGTCGGAGCCGATTTCCGTACTTCCCGATCTTGTTCTTCCCATAATAACTCGATTGGACTCAAGTCGAGGCTCTGGAGATGCCATTCCATAATTTTGAGAGTTCCTTCCTCTTCTAAATGGCGTAAATAGTCTTTACATAGTTTAGAGGAATGTTTTGGGTCATTATCTTGCTGGAAGATAAAATTTCGACCCAAAAGTCGAATTCCGGAAGGTATTGCGTGGTTCTCCAAAATTTCGCGGTAGCCTTCTTTTTTTAATATACCGTCAATTTTCACAATGTCCCCTACACTAGCGCCAGCAAAACAGCCTTCACGGTAGCAGCAATACACTCTTCTCTGGTACGTTCACCCACAGATCTTCTTACTAATATGCGTCTTCGGGTTCCGAACAGCTCAAATTTGGACTCATCCGTCCATAGGACGTTGTTCCACTCTTCTATGGTCCAGTGTTGGTGTTCGCGAGCCCATTTAAGTCGCTTTTGCTTGTTTTGTTTGCGTAGTAATGGCTTTTTCATCGCAATACGTCTATGGAGCCCGGCTTTCTGTAGGCGATGTTTGACTGTAGAAACACTGACTAGCTTTGGCGAAAAACATTTAATTTTGCGGTGATTTCCGGGGCTGTTTTACGCCTATTTAACTTGCTGGTAACCACTATTCTGCGATCACCTGCAGATGTTGTCGCTTTTGGCCTTCCACTCCGTCTTTCATTAACAAAACTGCCAGTTTCCCGATATTATTTTACGTTATAGTCAACCGTAGCGTGGTGTATTTTCATTTTTTTGACAATTTGTCGATTATTTATGCCACTTTTATGGTAAGCTATAAGCGCACGTGTTTCCGTACTAATTTCTCTTCGCGGAGGCATTTTAAAAAATTGTCACACGATATTTCGCTCACGACGTGAATAGAGTAACCAGTACCACACTGACCATAGGTTACAAATTTCACTATAATCTTCTAGGAAGGTAATTTAATCATTATTACCTACAATCTAACAGATGACTACATTTACCCAGTAAATTCAGAGGGATTGTTATTGTAATTGCACCGCAATAAACAGTTTATGGTAATCCGACCAAATGCAGGTAAATGATAGTAAACCTTATGCGATATAACGGATGTTTATCTTACTGAACTACATTTTAAATACGTATTTCATTTTATTATAATGTTTTTTTGGTAAACATGATACTATATAATCCATGAAAACAGGGGTGCCTAAACACTTTTGAGCGGTAGTGTATATATAAGACTTTTCACTAGAATCATCTAGTCGACATTACTATTACAGCCAATCATCTTCCTTTATCCCCTACCTTAACCTCTACACCGTATTATTTCGCAAGATATTTCTCCACGGTTGAGAAATTACACCGTGTTGACAGATTTCCCGCACAAAAGGCCACCGAAAAGGAAGGAAATTCGGATATGACGTCGATTGTATTGAAGCTACATAATAGAGCTACAAAAGGACTGAGTTATATTAATACATGATTTCTTTTGACGACATTTCTTGCTACCGAGGGTCTAAAACGGCAGCGTAATGCCTCGAAATGGGTATTATTATAGTTTTATTCGTCGCTGAAAGGATGTATATACAGGGTTGGTAGAAAATCTGTAAACGATGCTATAATGTCGACTCAAAGGTCAAATTGAATCTTTTAGACGCTATAGAATCGCCTCTAGACTTTTTACTAACTCTGTATGTGTGTACAGTGTAAGGCTTTCGAAATGGAATAATTTTTTGCGGGTGTATTAGATTAGGTGGTATTACTTGGTATACGTAATATCCAAAAATAAAGTTGAACGTCTCAAAAATTCGCTTCCAAAATTAGCAAAGAAAGAAAATCATCTACCCAATATAAACATTTATACCTATACATCAGGGGTTCGATCGACTCTGTAGATGCCCCAAGTATAGTGTGATACGGGATTTTAATGTAGATTGGTAGGGTGTATCCATGGCTTAGGTGTGGGTCAGTGTTCTAAAAAAAAAATGAAAAAACCGATATCCAGAAATGCGTGTTTATTGTTTCTTTACAAAAAGATGTTTTAGTTACTACATTAAAAAATTACAAACCTTTAAATGTCGGTGACATGGCACTGCCTGTCTTCAGCATACTTTTCATAAGATGGTGCGTAATTACTAAGTCCTAATCGCAAGCATGATGGCACATGTTCGTCAGTCACTCGATTTCGATATGTTGACTTAATTATTTTCATTTCAAAAAATGCAGACTTGCTCAAATAAGCTGACACAAACATTGGTGTCAACTAAAGGGCAATTTAGATTCGCATATGTACCATCAGATATAAAAGGCAAGAATTTTGTATCAGATGCTGTAGTTTTAAGATGTATATCTGCACTACCTCATTTTCAACAGAAGATGATATTAAACTGACTTCCTATTTCGATAGCAGCTATCTCACTGTTTTTGCGGGAAAAAGGATAACTCATAAAAGTTGAGATATTTGTCAATTTCCCAAAATTATAAAAACGTCTTTCAAATTCACTCAAAATATAAATGCCAAAATTCAAGTGAGGAATCCTTGCCTTCAAAGACTTCCATCTTCATTTCATTAACTTGATTGTAGGTATTTTGTAAATACTTTAAGAAATAACTGTAATAATGTGTGAATTTTATTTAGCTTCCAATTGAAAATTGTAATTTATAAGGAGTCTATCTCTTCCCTCCAAAAGATCATAAATTATTTCTTACACTATAACACTAGACAACACCATCTGCACCCTGTAAACTTAAAATTATCCCATTTAAGATGCCTTGACACTGTACTCAATTAATACCTCGAAATACCAACTGTAGAAGAACGACTTTCATATTGAATAACAACGACTTCCATCTCTCCAACGTTGTCTTTATTTAATTATCGCAGTCTTAAAAATAGAACCCTCGAGTCGCTGTGTTAAAGTTATGCATAAGAGAAGGAAACGAAACAAAGTCGAATAAATTAATTTACGCATAGCCTACTTGTGAATGGTGTACAGCACGAGCTGTCATTTGCAAGAAACTGACCGAAATTCACCATTGTTAAGCCGATATTTAGAATTGTTTTTCGGCAACTGTCAAGCGCAGCAATATTGGTCGGAATTTAAACAACTGTTACGTATGTTACGTGAATTTAGTCGATTTCATGTTTAGAATAGCAAAACAAAAGATTTGTTTTGTTTTTTTTTATTATTGTAGCGGACGTTCTAAATTTCATTCAAATTGCTTGGAAAAATGTTGCAGGATTCGAAAATGAACGATTTTTTTAAATATAGCGACCCTATTCTACCTCTGTTCATTTCTCAAGTACGCCCCCTGTATATATTGAACATTTCCTCTTATATGCACTTTCCATGCTATTGGCATTCACTTTATTTTCCTATTATAATATACTTTAGCATCGTAGCTTTGAATTTTTGAATATTTTAGTTGTCAATAGCATTGTTTATTATATTATAATTACCTTTGTGTGATTATTAGATTTCGGATTTTTATGCATGAAAAATGTTGTTTTATTTTTCAAAAAAATATTCTTTTATCTACAATTTATACTGCGTTATGCATTTTGTGTTTGATCCATTCAACTATAAAGTTTCAAATTAAAACAGTAGTAACATAATAATAAAATATGATAATAAAATAAGACTAACTTTTTACATTGTTACAGTCAAATATATTTAACGTACTATATGGACTAAGAACTAAATATTTCTGTAGATTTTCAGCAGTAAATTTGTCACTTCTACCAGTTAGTACATTTCTATAAGTCGAAAATGTTTGTTTCAACATCAATTCATGTGATAGCAGCGCGTATTTTAATGCAGCAATATGGTCAGTATCTATTAACCGCACTATGCGATCATATAAATTTACACTCTAGCAAGCCATGATATTATTTCTTCAAAATATGAATTAAACTTAATCAATCATATGGGATTTAATGATAAAATTTTAATTATAAATCATCCATCATATATATCGTTGAAGTACTACGTGTCTACTAATGTCTAATACAGTTTTAACGGGGACAATTTTTAATAAGTTTTCACACTGTTCTATTACAATAAAAGTTGACTTAAATAAATGTATTTGAGCAGTATCTATTTATTTAATTTAACTACTTCAGAAATTATAACAATATTTTATATACGAGGGGAGGTTCAGAAGTACGTGGAATTGAGGGGATGGATGGGGATAGGGGCGCTCGTTAGGTGTCATTCTGATTGGCTACTCATCATTAGTATATAAATTAAGTTGCAGCCCTATAGCGTCAGTCGTTTACGAATAGTTGCCTGTTATACAAGTCAATCCGGAAGAAAACTGAAACTATGGAGGAAATTGAATACCGTGCTATGATAAAGTTCCTTACAAAGAGAGAACGCTCAAACCATATTGAATGAAATGGAAACCGTTTATGAGGAACAGTGCCCTAGTAAATCAATGATTTATCAGTGGCATGGTTGGGAATCGATTGAAGACGACCCCCGCTCAGGACGGCCAGTTGAGACCACCACATCACACATAGTACAAAAGTACAAAAATTTCTACTGCAAGATGTCCCCTTGAAGAAAAAACAATTATCCGCATTAATTGGAGTATCAGATACGACCATATTGCGTATCCAACATGACCATCTGGGTATGGCAAAAGTCAGTGCAAGATGAGTACCGAGAATGCCCACGTCGTTGCAGAAACAGCAGCGCGTCTGTGCGTCCAAACAATTTTTAGAGCTGTGTGGAGACAAACCTGTATAAATTTTGGAGCGGATTGTTACCGGAGATAAAACATGGGTTCATCACTTTGAGCCTGAGTCCAAACAGGAGTCCATGCAATGGTATAAAAAGGGGACACCACCGCCAAAGATATTCAAAGCGTAAGAATCTGCTAGAAAGTTGATGGCTACTTTTTTGGGATTGTGAGGGGATATTATTGATTGATTACAAAGAAAAGAGGTAGGAGCATAACCGTTGAATATTACGCAGCGATATTAGAAAAATTAAAGGAGGCCATCAAGGAAAAACGTCGAGGAAAATTGACCAAGGGTGTGTTGCTCTTGCAAGACGATACGCCGGTTCACAAGAGCAAAGTTGCAATGGCTGTTCTGCACAAGCATGGCTTTCAATCAATAGTCCATCCACCCTACAGTACAGACCGGGCACCTAGTGATTTTTATTTGTTCCCCGATTTAAAGAAAGACTTACGTGGAAGAAAGTTTTCCGACGACAATGAGGTAAAGGAGGCAATTTTGGCCCATTTTGAGACGAAAGATAAAAAATATTATTATGATGGTTTAGAAAAATTAATTCATAGATCTAATAAATGTATTGTACTTAAGGATGATTATATTGAAAACGAAAAATGATTTATTGCTTCATTTTATTTAAGACCTTTTCATTCCACGAACTTCTGGACCTCCCCTCGTACTTTACGAGGGCGATCTGAAATGTTTCCGGAATTAACAAGAAAAACATGGTATTGGTGTGGTTTTTTATTTTTATTTTTCGACGTAGTCCCCTCGAACATCAATATAAATGCTTTTGCATACCCAAAATTTCGTGTAGGATATTGCCAACGCGTTCTCCTGAGATGCCAATTGTCTCTGCTATCTCTTTCAGCTTCAACTGGCGATCGACTAAGACGACATCATAAATCTTGTCGACCATTTCATCGTAGGTAGCGGCTTTTGGGCGTCCACTGCGTCCAAAAGCTGATCGTCGAGAATGGAGTACATCCGCCGTGAATCTCTAGCAAAATATTTCGAATTTTCTTGGCCATTTTCCCAGCCATCCAGAACTGTTTTATCACTGCCCGAAATTCGATTTTATCCATTTTTGCTACACGAAGCACACTCTTAAACAAAAACTATTGACAGTAGACATCTGAAATTTTGACACTTGCCATAAAAAAAATTGCGCTTGCTGACCAATGAATCCACATCAACCTTTGTGCGCCATCTCTTGCCGATTCCGGAAACATTTTAGGTCGCCCTCGTATACACGGGCAAAAATAATGTAAATGTATATTACTTACATTTATAGAAATATGCCATCTTTGTCAAATTGTTTACACTTATGAACGCTAAAAACTTTTGTTATAACTCAATTCGTAACGAAATTGTATATTTTTTTATATAAACGTCAATTTGATAAGACAATTCGGCAGATATCGAATATTGATGTCCTTGAACTTCATCTGAGAAAACAGTATATTTCGCTTAATTCAAGGAAAATCTAAAATTTTACTTTCAAAAGGCAAAACGTCTGCGCGTTTTATACGAAAATTTCGTTATTTTAATGTGTAGTTATTCGATTCATATTCTTAACAGTAAGAAATATATTTTTTGCATAAAATCCGAATTCTATTAATTATAATTTCTATTGCGTAACATACAGCGCGCTTCAAAAATTAATAACAACATTAAGATATTGGTAAGTAACGTTTTAGCGATATTTTTCTTTTGAAACTCGCTGTATGTGGCGATGTACAAAAAGCATTATTTTTATTTTAGATTATGTTTTGTATATGAATGCACGCTATCTAGATCCAAAAAGAATAACTACTCACCTATAATTCCACCTGTAAAAAGATATTGTTGTAAATGTTTACGTGTATATACAGCGTGACCATAAAGAACTGCTAACGTACGAAATATTGCAGAGATCTTATGAGGCAGAAATTCAGTTAATGTAATTTGAGAAAATACACGAAATGGAACACGATACGGATACCAGTTCGTATTTATAAAAGTTGTTCGATTATCTTTACACTATATACATCCATAGTAGTATGATTCAGATTATCGTTCTAATGGATCTTTAGTCGCGATTGTCATTTACTTTTATGTTCAAACTCAATCAGTAACTTTGAGGTCAAATTAAGAGAGTACAATAGTGTTAAATTTTCAACCGAGTCAGCTAATAAATTGTTAATTTGTGTAGTGTAGAATTTAGTGCGATATCTTTAATTATACAACCAAACAGTCCTTGCAATCGCTGTGATAATCATACGATATTGGACATAGCTGTCATGAACGTAGTATATTAATTAATAATTGCAGTTATGTACTTCAACAAAATTTAATTAATCGATTTAATTTAATTAATGCAAAGCCAATTGAAGCACCTAAACTGTATGAAGTGGGATTATACAGAGTAACTCTTTCCCTTTTCTGATGTAAGCATATGTAGTACGTGCGTGGCATAAGATATAAATTCTTATGTTAATACCTCCTTTGGAACATCCTGTATAATTGAAAACGCTTTAAGATCGATGAAGGATGTTGAAGATGGAAAACTTGGGTTAATTGCTTTTCCAGATTACTATAATCAGCTCTAGCATAAAAGGGTGTTGCTTAAATTCAACACCCTGTATATAACACATTCACGTGTCCTTAAAGACCTTTCGTTAAGGTACAATATTTGCATTTAAATTTTTGTTCTATCCATTTCCGTTTAAGAGTTAAATTAAGAAAAGTGAAAATCTGTGAATTTTCGAAGAGATATTTCATCCTCTCAGAGTGAATTTCAAAACAAAAGAAAAATTACTTTCAAGTCTCAACATATTGTATTAACCTTTTTTAAATACACATATTTTCGAGTCATGTTGTCATATAGAAACAATACGAGAGTGATATGAGAAGTTATATGACGTAATATAACGCAAATCAATGACATATGGGTAAAGATCCGTTAGACCGATATTAGCCTATTTCTTTCACCGGAATTGGGCCATGTCATGATAAGGTATAAGAAGAAAAAATTTAATAAAAGTAAGAGTAAAAACAAAGAAATAGTAAGGAAAGAAAAAAGTGAAAAAGAATAAGAGGAAGAAAGACAGATGAGGGATAGAACAAGAAAAGAAAAATGCCCACCTTTTTTCTTTTTTTTCTATTTTTTTTCTTTCCTTTTTATTCCTTTGTTTTTCCTCTTACTGCTATTTCACTCCTCTTATACTTTATCATTACACGGTCCAATTCCGAATACAATTCGTTTATTACTTAGTCTCGCCGTGAAAGCCTACGTAATCATTTCTATTTCTTTCTGTTAGCGCTGTATATTCATCGAATAACTTCACAGTAGCTTGTACGAATTAAATTGTAAATAACTTCCTTTCCACGTATAAAATGCATCAAAAAAATAATAAACGCCGTACTGGTAAGTACGCGGTATAAATTTTTAATATCGTCTGTATTCTAATTACCAGCGCTTCATTTTGTGTTTCACTTTTCAACGTAGGTGCCATGGGATTGGGTCTGACCGCCTCGCTCAACCCTAACGGCGTCGGCCTGGAGAAAAATACCAATTTGGACAACCTGGGGAAACCTCTGAAGATAGAGTTCGCCACGTCCCAGGTGACTCTTTCGCAGGAGTCAGGCCAATGCTATACGACTTTGAAATCTCCGACCAAAACTTAATCCTAACAGAAAAAGTTATCTCTTCGTACTTTTAATGTTGATTAAAATTGGTGGACGTGCATTTTATGTTGTAGGTGCAACGTATTTGTAAATTATTACGATTTTATGATATTAATGATCGAGGGTGCTTTTCTTAAAAGTAAGGGATGCCGGTGAAAGATTAGGAGAAATTTTGGGCTGCGTTCTCGGTAGTATGGTTTCTTTTACTATTTTTGATAGGAGATGAGTTCTATCAATTTTGAAGCACTTTAGGAAGGATTAGCGCATTGTTTATTGTAAAAAAACTGCTGAAAAATTCCTAATCTGAATCAGCATCATCTACAGATGAAGATATTGCTTTAAATTCTCGAGAAAAAAACAACATTATGGTGTATATGAATAGGGTAGTATATTTTCTAGACCAGAGGAATTTCTAAGAACATTTTCGATTAAACTGAGTAACTGTAAAAGTATTCAGATTTTAAAGACACATTTATGTATGCTAATAATTTTCGGCACCCAGTATCACAAGCATGAATTTGTTTTATAAAATAAGCAATAAAGAAATGGAATATTGTTATCACTACGGACTTTAGCAAGTCAAGGAATAGAACTGTATATTAGTAAAAATTATGCACATGAGATATTTATGGTTAAGATAATATATACAGATACTAAAAAAAATATCTGTTGGCCATGAATTCTACAAATGTGGTAACCAAAAAGGTTAAAGCTAACAATCTATTTCCAAATGTTGATGGATCTGCGATATACAATAGCACTACCCAATACAACTTTTGCTGACTTGTACATGAGACTTGTTCTTTTATTACTTTATTAAAAACAAGTGTAAGATTTCAGTCGGTAGAAACAAAATGTCTATTTGTTAGCCAGTCTATACTGTAAATTCTAGAATAACTAATTAAAAAAAAAAAAACAGATACTCTTCAAAAAGTGAAATACAACACTAACTCTATGTTTGCTTAAATAAAAAATAAACTCTTTGGAATGATATCCCAAACAAGAATTACTAACCTTTTCATACAATTAAAGCATTTAAAAAATAATATTTAAATTTTAAAATTATTTCTTAAATCTTTTACTGTACCCTAACCTAAGTATAATCTCCGTAGCACCAAAACTCCAGTTTTCTTTCAACTTGTTGCACAAAACACTTAGCTTCGATTTTTGAGGAGTTTCACTCAAATATAACAAGAACTTTAGAGGGTCAAAACAATTTTGTAACAACTAGAATCTACTGAAACCCAGTTTAATCGAGAATGAAGTTAAAAGAATAGTTTTGTATGATACCTTAGGGTTCGAAATTGATTTATTTCCTATCCATAATCACACTGTCTATTTTTCTGGCGGAGTGGCTCATTGAAGATTGGGATTCATATCTAACCTTTAACTTCTAAGCTGTTCGGGAATCGAATTGCTTCAGTTCTTGTAATGCGTCTAGACCCAAATGTTTGCTAATAAAATTGACTTCGTTCCAAATGTAAATATGACTATTTTATCTTCTAAATACCAATTTTATATTTTGAGTTTTGACCAAATTTATTTTGAAGTTGTTGTAGCACTATAAGCGTTATAAATTTCTATTCTATTTATTTCTTTTTATGAGCTCAATTCTATTATACAATTGCGTACCGAGATTTCTAGGTCTAAAAAATATTTATACAATTCTTAGATAACACCGAGAAATCCAACTGTTTCGTAATTAACCCCTGTACTATCGTTAACTACAAAATTTAATGTGTATATTATAGCACATAGCACGTAAAAGACCCGTGGATTCATATCTAATAGAGTTTTTTTACAAACCAAGCATATTAGAATCGTTATCATAGCGCTGTGCCTTCAGATTATTTATATCTAAACAAATCTTTTAACTCTTCCAATATAAAAGGACTCAAACAATCCCAATTGTATCAAAGGTTGGACAAAATGCTAAAAAGTATTGACGTAGTTTTAATTCTTACGTAACATATGGAGGATTTAAAATAAAACTCAAAAAGAACGTTGCGAAATATAGGTGTACAAACCAGCTTTTGTGCAAATTTAAGTTTTAGAATTTTACTGTTTTATTTAGTGCAAGACGAGAATATAATTACATTTTACTTACATACAGAATTAAAAGAATACATGGCGTCCAAAAACTTAATACCTAATATATATCTTCCAAATCTGGTTGCCATTCTGAACTTTTTAAAATGTCAGTATGGGTTCTGCATTACATATGCAATAGACATATTATATCCTATTGATAATAACCGTAAATTTATTTGGATTCACTTCGAAAAACAATAATTGGACAAACTACAAAAAAAAGCATCTCCAGACTTTTTTCTAATCTTCTACGCTTAATTAACTCAATTTAACCAACGAAATAGTTTATATCAGTATAGGACGCAGGTACCTCACAACTATGAACCAAATAATACTGTTTCCTTTTTAAAAAAATCTACCCAAAAATGTTGTATATCTTACAACACTTCCCTTATCCAAGACCATTCCCCAAATTTCCTAAGAGCAAGTGCACAAAATTTACATTCCTAAAAGAACTATGCCCTCTTTTCTCGAACAATCGGCATCCTTACCATTCAAAAATAAGAGTCAAATTCGCAAGATATCCTAGCAATACCAAAGAAATACTTACCACTAAATCTAATGCTGAAAATTTGACTTGGTATTCTAGAACATAACTAACCATCTACGATAACACAATAGCCATATTAATTCCATTGTATTTCAAAGATTGATACAGATTTTAGAGAGTATAATTTGCATTACGTTGCATGTAACACAGCCCCTGTTTTTGATGAAATATTTGAAAATTATTTCACGTGCGTTGAACTAATACAACTTCCATTAAATTAAAAGGTAGAAAAAGACGATGTCTACTTACCAAAGCGAACTATCTAAGACGTGAGTAACAAGGTAGATAGGTAATCTTTAACAAACTGAACGCTAATACTTGATAAATAAAAGGAAATACTTTTAGGAATTATGAATTTATGAGATTGTACAGCATTTTAGTATATAATATATTTAAGCGATTATTTACGTATGCATATGTATGTACTTACTAAGGTTTGCAGTTATTTAGAGTTGTAAGATCATTAAATATTATGTATATTAAGGACGAGAAGAAAATTTTTATTGTTTGTTATTTACATATATCATTACTAATGATTAAAATGAGATATTATTATATAAAATATTGTACTATAAATATATACATACATACAAATTAGTTATAGTTATATATTTCTAGATTAAATTTAACGAATTAAATCTACATATACAAGGTTTGCAGCAAACGTTGCAGGGCGTCGTGTTAATTTTTTGTTTCCTCATAATGATATTGGCAGTCCTGTTTACGTTTGGAAAATATTCAAAATCTAGGAAATAAATTAAATATATAGGTAAATATTATATTTTTGGTAAATTTCGGTTTTCAAAATCAGAATATACAGGGTGAGTAAATCACAAGTTTTTTAAAGTGATAAGTTTTAAATTTTATTTAATGTTTTAATGCTTCATTTAGTTACTACAGCGGTATCATAAAGTTAGAAAATAGAGAACATATCTGAACTTAAGCCATACTATTCTATTTATCTAGTTCTTAAAAATTATTTTAACTATCATCGTACCATCAAATAAATTTATCCTTTGATTTAAAGAAGCAATAAAACGACAAATCTAGCTGGTATTCAAGATTTTATTAATAAAAAATTAGAGCAGCACAATTAAGCTAACATATGTCAATATCACTGTCAAAAACAATTTTCAAAATCGTTAAGTTATAATACACGACTTAAGTTCAGACACATTTCCTATTTCAATACTATCTTCGATCATGAAGGTTTATGATATCGCAATATTTCTTACTCTTATTGTAAATAATAGATTGTAATTACACAATCAAAACAGCATCCCCTTAATAAATGGTCAAAATTTCCACCAGCAGCTTCTTAGAACAGATTTTCTATTTCTGGTGCAATAATTGCAACTGTAGCTTTTATTCTTTACTGTAGCTCCTACAAATTGTCTAGCTTCTCAAAATTTGAGGATATCATATTAAGGGACCCAGCACGCCATGCCAGCGCAGCTCTTTAAAAAATCCACCGGTTAACAAAAACGTAATGCAGATGTTGCAATAACGAGGTGGTACTCAATCATGTTTGGAAAACAGTCTATTATTTCAAATACCCGGACTATCATAATTTGTAAAAATATTAGTTAATGTGAAAAATAAGCTCTTTTGTAAAAATTGAATATTAATATTAATTAATTTCCACTATTTAATGAAGGAAATATGTAACATTGTTAGTTTGGTAACTAAATGAGGTGTCAAAGTATTAAATGATATTTTGGGGGTTATCGTTTAGAAAAGGTGACAACGGCAAATGAAACACCCTGTATATTCGAATATTACGTCGAAATATATATTTTCCAACATATTTAATTTGTTCTCTACATGACACCCCGTAAACGATCGCTACAAACCTCAAAAATATACAAAAAGAATAAATATCTATTAAACGCAAAGAAAAACAAGGAGAAAAACTTAAACTACCAAAGTATTAAATTAATAATAATATTAAACGTTTTCAAAACGAAAAAAAGAATATGAAAAAAAGATAATTTATTACATTTGCACAATTTAATAAGTACTTAATATTGTTATAAAGTATTTTAACGAATTCTTATACCTCAATACTTTAAGTCTATACTGCTTGTATACTATGAAATTTCATTTTAAATACTATGTTCTGTTACACCTCTATTAATTACGCAGACACGGAAACTCTTTTTATACAACCTATCTAGTTATGGGATAGAACATTTGAAAGATTTAATTTATTTCCTGACTATCTAGTTGATCTATCACAAAAAAGATCTCTCCGTGTATTGAATAAAAATCCACTCATGCAACCATATCTGAATCTGGGACAAAATTGCGAAAATATCGTCTAAAATTTAATAGATTGAAACATGGTCGTTACTTGGGACCAACATCGTTTATATCGTCTTGTGTCGTAACCTTCAAATTAAACTTGCAAGCTGCCCTAAACGTGAAACGACGTAGCTCTTCATTTTCGAAGTCCAACCCTTAAACTAGTCGAAAATAATACGGCGCGTCTTATTATTAGAGTGCAATTGGTCACAGAATTCGAAGTTCACATTGAATCCCAATGGTTGCAATTCTGACTCACCCCGTAGATGAAATTCTTGAATTCTATGAACGGTTGTACTTATGTTAAATTTTCTAGCTCAAAAAAATATTATTCTGTATCTTTCTGTTTCCCTTTTTGGGTATATAAAGATATACATAAGATACATGTTATAAAAAGAATAAAGTAGTAAGATACCTTCAAACGAATATACAGTATGTCTATGAAGTTCCCAATAGAGCAAACTTTTTTAATTGTAATTTTAGGAGAAATTAAAACTGGAAACCGGTGTTGTAAGAAAATTGAAAGATTTTCTGTAACAACGCTCTTAATACAATTAGAATACTTCAAGCCTTCATACTAATCTAGGATCCTTTAATTCGCAAGGTTTCTTTTGTAGAACGCAACAGGATTCTGGCACAATTACCCTTATTACAACACAGGATGTTCGTTTCGATAGGCAAGGTATCATCTTCAGTAGTGAAATCTTAAAATTACAAACAAGCAGTCATGCTAGATTTAATACTAAAGAAAGGCTGGAATTTAAAGGTTATAAATCTGTACATTATGCAAATATTACGCATCTGCATAAAACAATTTAACATATGTATAATTAAATTGTTACGAGGACATGGAAACGAATATATTGTGTAGTTTTGATTTAGTTTGTTAGCTCAGTTCTATTACTGAAGAAAGTCAATGCAATAAACTGATAATAAAAAGTATGTAACACAATTTTCTTTACTGCTTTCGGATACATATCTTCAATTATTCAAAATTTTAAACTACCTAATTAATTTTATTACATTCGAGGTGAAAGTTTCTCCTAAAAACAATTTTAAAAAAGTTTTCCTTCCATACACACTACATCCAAGATAAAAGTGCATAGCATAAAGAATTTCAAACCATTTCTTTAGAGATATTTGAAAAAAAGGACATTCGTTTTTATAATTTCCGTATTTGGAAAGGTACACAACAAATAAAAATGTTTTATCATTGAAACTTTTTATCCTCTGTTAAGTAACGTCGACATTATGTTCATACGACGTTTCATCTTTGAATATCTATCTTCAGGTTTGTGTTGGGAAATAGACAGCAAAAGAAATATATAAAATATTAAACAGTCATTTTTATTGGCGGATGATTTTAACTTTCCCTATCTATCATTGCTGTTTCGTCAACATTGTAATAACACCAAAATATTTCAAGGTTTTGTAACTTTGCTTGATGTTAAAGAGCATAATAACATTGGGAACAATGACGGGAAAACATTAGATTTCAATATAGCTTAATGTTACACAATTTCTGCAGCATTCTATATCAGTGGGGTCTTTCCATCTGTTGATAATTTGAGGTGAAATTCCTATAGAACCGACTATCTATCCTTATATAATCATTTCATGCATACTGGCTGAAGATTTTTGTTGCAGTATGATGAGTGACGCATTTAACACATTTTACAATCTTGAATATTCCATCCTGGATCTGTATCTTCCCCATAAACGCAAGCCTAATTCTGCTTGACTATTCACCATGATTCTCGCCTATGATAGCCGTTAACATCAAGACAAAACATTATTGCCTCCAAAGGTGAACTAGAACCAAGAACTCAATCTTTCTTAATGAATTTAAGAGAATGGGAAGTCTTACAAAACCTTGAATATTTCACGATTACACTTTTTATCTGTGTGGATTAATTTTCTTAGGATATCCCCATCTCATTTGTGGAGTTTTCTTAGTGCTAACGTTCAACCGGAATCCGTTGCAAACCTTTTGATGATGGACCTACCGATTCCCATCATTCTTCACTAGCTGATGCTAGTCATAGCTTTTTTATAACAACTGACGAGAAATTACTCAAATCTATGACTACCACGCTCAAATAATTATTAATCAATCTATGCAATACGCTCTCTGACAGGTGGAAGGCGGTGAAAATTGTGGCCAGGGAGACGATTGTTGAGTTCTGTCGAACTATAGACTGCCACCCCTACACCACTACAAACGTGGCTGGGGTATGTTGACGATTTAGCAAAGTGCCTAAAACCCGAAGTGAAAAAGAATTCATTCTAGTATTTTCCATCTGACTGGCCACGAAATTCTTCACAAATTAGGTGATTTTGGTTTTGTCCTGTCTACTTTAAACCTAATACGTTTCCACCTATTTCAGCAACCATGCCACTTAGTTTATAGCGTATATTTCTTTGATAAGTTTACTTCAACATCCGATGTACCGCAAGACTACAAATTAGGTCCACTCCTTTTAGTCCTGTACATTAATGACATGAAAATGTACTAGGCAAATCCAAATTTCTAGGTCTTGGGATACTGTTTAAGTCAACTATTCACCTTCAAGTCCTATTTGACTGAAGTGCTTGCTGGATTCTGCAAATTGTTAGGTTTCATAATGCCCATATCGAAATATCTTGATATACCTCCACTCAAGTCGCTATAATTTACTTATGTTATTAGTAAGATTGGTATCATCTGAATATCTTTGACATTTTTTGGAAATGGAACACGCCGGTGTAAATTTTGTAACTATCCTGCAAGGCTCCTAAGAGTTGCTAACTATTATAGTTTCCTCATGCTGTACATTTTTATTTTAGATGCAGTATACACATCATATTTCCTTCTGACTATGTAAATATCATACATTAACATATCTTCAAATTTTCCCAATGCATATTAAAAGTACAGACCAAGAAAATTAAAGGATGCTATCTTTCCTAGTAGATAACCAAATACATATTGAAACAAATATATATTAACTAAAAGAAATAGTACGTATTATAGGCAAACTTCACGACGTTCTTAATTACTTTATCTCTATCTCTTTCAAATGCGTTTTTATTAAACAAAATGCTATTTACTCGGACCAAGCGAATAAGGCAACAATTGTAATATATATTTACCTTTAAAGAAAGTAATTAGTATAAATATTACGTAACGTAACATCTAATTAATATACATTATCATTATTATTACTATATACAAAGAAATAAAGAAGAAATTGTGATACACAGCTAGAATATATATATATATTAAAATTAACGAAAGAAATGAAAGCATGTTTGTTAATACATGTAGGCGTAGAATTACTAGGTGGATGGGTCAAATTTTCGTGGTATCTTTTTTAAAATACATTAGACCCCAATTACGAGGGTTCTATTCCTGTTATAGGTTTTTTGATCTTTAATTGCGAAAGTACAGTCGAAAGTCGATTTCAAGAACATTTTTTTATTTATTTTTTTATTTTTTATTTATTTACTTACAAAAGCTATGTGACAGTGTAGATGCGTATTAACTTCTGCACGTTGTACGTCCTTCTTTCTTTGACTTGGGATGTAATACTTGCGTCCTAGAATTTAATTAACGTTGCACCTTTGGTTGTGGCTCTTGTTTTTGAAGGTGCTTTCACGCTTTTTATTTGTTGCTTCGCCAATTGTCGCAAAGTATTTGTTTATTTGATTCGCTGCATCTTTGGTTTTGTCCTCTCTTGTAATGTTTTTTCTTTTTTTGTTTACTTGTGCACTTATTCATGTCCAGACTTCTTTTTTTGAATTGGATTGGTAATTTTCTAGTTGTCTTTGGTAATATCTTTTTTTTTGGTTCTCTTGATGAGCTCTGGTGTGTATTTCTTTTGTTTTTAATAAGCATTCTTAATTACATCATTTTCTTCATGTTTTCTGTGCTTCGTCTCCATTCTGTTTCTTTTCCTAAACTCTTTTAGTAGAGCTTCCTTATCCATGGGCACTCCCCTCTTCCTCTTAAGTATATTATGCTTTTTCGTGCAATATCCTGCAGTTTTTCGGATAATTCGTCAAATACATTTGGTGCGTCTACGTGCAGGCTGTTTACATCCGTGTGATTTACAACATTGTTAGGTCAGCTAACATTCTGAATAACCGAATCTCTAATTGACGATTATTATTATACGCAGTGCCATCTACAAAACTTCGTATAATCGAATACTTCGTTAAATCGATACTCGTGAGATAGAAGTCGCATTTGCCATGTCTGAAGCGAGCTTGATCCATCACCTACATGCAAATACGATAATTGTTTTACTTGCTACTAATATTACGCTAATATTGTAATTATCGCAACAACAACGTTAAAATTTAAAGAAAAATGACGATATCGAGGAGGATTACATATGAATAATACAAGTTACAAAGTAAAACGCAGACTGTGTTACTAGATTCGCTACCTTAGGCAAGTGTAGGGAAATTTTAATATTCATACAAACTTCTAACTTTTAATCAAGCGTACCTTAACATTTCGATAACAAAATTTGTAATGAAACCATTCAAATATCTGATAATTTAATTAATTCTATACGTAATTTATAAGTAGGTAACATTTGGATAACTAGTGACACAGAATGTACGTTAGTAATAACAATTTTTTGCTTAGATAAGTTTTTAATGGATTCATCTACGTATTTCATTCGTATAAGTTTAATAGCAACGTATAGTTTTTTTTTAAATTATAAGAAAATAACCCCTTCTGATTATAACAACAAATATGCGATTTAGCTGCTCGATCTTTTTGTAATGGCAGCGTAATTTTACGCGTTCAGTTATATCCTCGTTATGATAACAGTAAACCCTTTCGGATTCACTTTCAAAATTTCCGCAAGAAAAGAAAACGTATTTAACTGCTGAGAAGAATGAAATACACAATACGGTAATTTGAAAAGAAAAACTTAAAAACACAAGAATCTAACAAAGTTTACAACTGGAAACATCGATATAAAGTCTCAAAAAATACGCTAACATTTCAAAGAATTTTTCTGGACAAAGTTAAAAATCTGAAGAATTTATAACATTAAAGATGTGAACTTTACGATGTTTGAAAGCGTTTATATCTTAATTTGAGTGCAATTTCTAGCCTAAAACTTGTTTGGGAAAAGTTGAAATTGTCGGTTTCGACTACTACACCACTGCTCAAGCTCAGTATAGTCCTTTTGAATATAGCTTTACGTTCTTTATATTTAATTATATTTTAATATTTGTTCCAGATAACGTATTATTATTATTATTGTGTTTTTTGTTTCGAAAATAGTACGTAGTCAAATGAATACCATGTAGATGTGTTAGGGTTTTCCCAAACTTAAACGCTTTAAAATCTCATTGTCATTTGTTGCAACCAGCAGCCATAAAATTCTTTAAATATTCTGCTGACCGTCAATTTGCTAATTGGCAAACCCTGAATATGCACAAAACTATTTGAACAACTATTTTCTTATATTTTGAAAAGAACTATAATACAATTCTTCATGTAAAGATCATTTAATAATATAACGCTAATATAGTAAACATACCAATCGTTTTTCCAAAGGTAAGTGTTCACCTTCGACAATTTAAAGAAGGCATTCGTTTCATTATCACAACCAAGAATTCTTTTTTCAATTTATAAGCTTCCGTTTATTAAATTGCAACGTAACTTGGTGCTAATTTCAATTTTACACTCAACAGTTTATTGGGTGCTGCCAAAAGTTACTCTATCGAATATAAAACAATGCATTTACTTAAATTAAAGGATGAACACTTCCACTTGAGTTAAACTCTTTGTAAACCACTGTAACATAATTACTTACTACTATTTTATATACCGAGAGTTTGGCATTTTCAGTCGCAGGTTGTTTGTAAAAATAAGAACTCGTGTTAAATATATTAAGGCATCATCACGCAAAATTTATCCATTTTCCTTTTACTTTTATAAAAAGTTACTCGTGTCTTCGGAATATCAACTACGAAGTGGTACCCTAAATGTTGGTATATATAAAAAATTCCATTCACATGCGCTACCTTTAAAGTAGCCTCCTTGGGAATAAAAATACCTCCGTTACAAAAGAACTGCGTTCTGGATTATGTTCGGTTACGATCTCGTATATCAAGTCAAAACTTCCCCCTTTCAAATTTAATTTCCGTCTTTGTTACGAGCAGAAAGTTTCAAGCAACTATCTATGATAAAAGTGTGATGCGATCTTGTTTTATTATGGTGAAGAACCCAACTTCTCTAGGCGTCTCCTTCATAGACCCTCCCTTAGTCACCTTAGGACGTCTTGACAGAGTTACATATGAACTGCGTGACATGGAGGAGCGGATTATTTGTGGAAAATCTCATCAATAGTGAAGAAATAGATCAGTCTCGGTGTTGCTTTTGACTTGTTGGATTTTCTTTAGCAGAGGTGAGCGTGAGTATATTTTATCGTAGCTATTGCTGTTTAGTTTCGAAATTATACCTATACACCTCTAAAAACTCGTGGTTGCTAGTGGCACTCGAAAAACCCAGGAAAAATACAATAAAATATTATGTACAGGTGTTGGTTGTTGATCTAGGGGCTTTGTAGAGGAAAGGAATTGTTTAAATAAGCACCAGGACATTTGCCTTTTTTCCATCAATAAAAGGATGCTTCAGTGGCATAAACCAATTATATTTTTATCATTAACTTCACCTAGACATGGACGAAGTTCAGAAAATTGCAATGAACAGTGAGGATTGGCGAAAATTTAATCTAACCGACACCCTATGGATATGGTCTTATTCATTGTGTATATATGAAACTTCACCTATATATAAATGAGGATGGTATGTTAGATACATGTATTAAGGAAGACACCGCAATTGGTTTGTATTTGGTAAATTTATTTCCCAATATAATCTCCTTGTGGCTGTATACACTTAGTCCAGCGATGTTCCAACTTTCTTAAATCACCCAAATAATAGGATTTATCGAACTTTGCGAAATAGGTTATACGCAGGCTCTAAAATTTCTAAAACATATGACTATTTACAATCTACCCGGTGGTCTAATGCCTTTTTCGGGAAAGGATGGACCGAAAGCGAATCGTATCTTTAACAGGGCCTATGGTAATAAATCCATCAAACTCGAGTGTGCAATTGGGGGTGGTTCTCTGTTCAATAAGTTTCCGTTCTTTTTCATACATATCGTTTCGTACGCGTCTAATTCTCTATACGAGTTCACGTTTTTAAGTAGTGTCAGATTTTTTAAATCAATCTCATGTCCGGATTTTACCATGTGCCCTGCTACGCTTGATAGTTCTGGTTTGTCGAAACGATAGTGTCTAATATGTTCTTTGAACCTCGTTTCGATACTCCTTTTTGTTTGTCCAATATAAACTTTCTCACAATCATTGCATGCGATTTGGTATATTCCAGACCTTTTTATCATCTCCGGTTTATCTTTGGGATTCCTAAGAGATTCTTTAAGTTGTTTTTTGACACAAAAGACACGTTCATATTTAGTTGTCGGAAAATTTTACTTAACCCTTTTACTGTTGGGTGATAAGGAAGAGTTATAAATTTCTTATTACCGGTGTTTGTTGATGTCAAGGTCGTGGAATTTCTGATGTATTGTTTGTATTGGACCTTCCTTGAAATACGGTCGACATCCATAGAAGAGAAACCATTGTAGCTCGCTACATCTTTGATATACTTTAATTCTTTGTCGTACCTGCTCTTGTTTAGCGGAAATCTGACGAGTCTCTTGATCAGAAAACTAAACGCGGACATCTTTTGTTGTTCGCAATGGTGCGAATCAACCGTGATGAATCTGTTGGAATTAGTTCCTTTTCTGTAGATGTCTATTTCTAATTTATTGTTGTTGCGTATGACTAGAGTATCTAGAAACGGAAGGCGATGGTTCACTTCTTCTTCAATAGCAAACTTGAACGTGGTAAATTTTGAGTTCAGTTCTGCTAGAAAATCTTGTATGTTTCCTTTGTTGGTATCAAACACCGCGAAAATATCATCTACGCACCTACGCCAAATTCTCGGGAAATATTTGGTTTCTTTTTTCAGGTTCGTTTCAAATTTGCTCATGAAAAGGTTCGCAATAAAAGGAGATAAAGGATTACCCATCGTCGTGCGTTCCACCTGTTCCAACCATTTTCCGCCTATTTGAAAACAATTTTGTGACATACATAATTTAGTTAACCTTTTATATTCCGCGGTTTTCACGTCATCTACGTTATTTAATTTCAAAAATTCAACCAAATACTCCAGAATTTCCGGAATTGGTACGCTTGGGAAAAGTGAACAAACGTCGAATGATACAAGGATTTCCCCATCTTTTAATTCAGTCTTTTCAATTTTATTTACGAAATCTACGGAGTTTTCTACACATAGGTTATCTACTTTATGGGGAAAGTTCTTATATTCATTCACTAGCCATTTGGGCAATTTGTATGTTGGAGAATCAATGCCGGATACTATAGGTCTCATGGAATTACCTGGTTTGTAAATTTTTGGAAGACAATACATTTTTGGAATGGTAGGGTTTGAACTTGTTATTTTGAATTTCAGGTTATTATTGATTAAGTTGGGACAGTCCTTAATAGTATCTTTAGTGATTCCAATCATTGACGGTAGGGGGGTTTTCTTTAATTCTCTGTGCGGTCCTGACGCTAACATAGTGTTACGCGATTATAATAATCCGGTTTGTCCAGAATGACTATTTTATTTCCTTTATCTGCTTTAAGGTAAAAACAATTTTTATTTCTCAGAGTTTTAATAATTCCTGAATTCTTCCTATCTTGCCCGCAATTTTTATCATCTTCTAAATTCCTAGAAATCTGAATTTTGCACGCGTTTCTAACGAAGTATTTTGTAGCTACATCTAAGTTTCTAATGTTTGTTTCTATTGAGGCGGTTGAATCCTCAACGGGCGATTTCGGTCCGCGAATACTATATTTTAATCCTTTATTTAGGAGGTTCATTTCGTCTTTATTAGAGGTCTCAGAAGATTGGTTGTACACGACTCCAGACCAATTCTAACATTTGAATGCGAAACCTGGGAACGCAACCGTCAAGTATCTATTACTAACTGTCAGTTACTGGACTAGTTTTAACCAATGGCATTATCGTGGTGGTCTTCATCAAATTCAATCATTCCAAATCGCAATCAGAACAATGGAAAACTATTCACCAACAAAGAACGTTTGCATTTACAAACTCCGCTTAGCATACTAACCCACGATGAATATACATAACTCCACGTATATAGGAGGATCAATTTGGAAACTTTTGGGTACCACTACGTATTAAACATGTTGTACCAAGTAGCTATAAAAACTGACAAATCTATTTCAAACTAAACTCTTACTCGATTCAAGTTGATAACTTAAATATGCCGAAAGACTAGCTTGAAATATGCCTTAATACAACTAATCCCTTTTATCTTTAGAAATAACGAAAATAGTCTTAATGACTGAAAATGTAACACTCCCAGAACTTATGCCTTTGTACATATATAATAGTATATTCTATTATTTAACGATAATAAGATAAGAACATTTTCTCTCTTTCGAAAGAAAATCAAGAAAAATAAACGAATAAAATAATTATATTATTGCATACAACTTTTCATCTTATTATAACTCTAAATTAATCAACTACCTACCTGTTATATCAGCCGACCAGTTTTCTTTCTTTCAGGAATGATGTAAATATCAAATATGGATATGTGAGAACGGTTTGATTTTGTTGAATGTGTTTATTACCTGTGTATAAAAAATTTTTAACGTATAAAAATGGTTGATGATGTTAATAAAATTAATAAAAATTCAAAACAATGAATGTTTGTGTTTCATTTCATTCCTAATTAAAACCATAACTAGGTCATTAAATTTTGCTCCTAAGTGTTCTTTCTGTTTACACACACAATGTGGAGAACCCAAGATCCTTGCTTGCACGAACCTATCATTGAAGCAATAAGAAAATTTTTAAGAAGTTTAAGATTTTTTAAATCAATTATTATATCCGGATTTTAGCATATGCTCCGTTACGCTTGACAGTTGTGGTTTATCGAAACGATAGCGTCTAATATGTTCTTTGAACCTCGTCTGGATACTCCTTTTTGTTTGTCTAATATAAACTTTATCACAATCATTCCATGCGACTTGGTAAATTCCAGACCTTTACGTCATCTCCGGTTTATCTTTCGGATTGCCTAAAAGATTCTTTAAGTTGTTTCTTGATGCAAAAGACACGTTCATATTAAGTTGTCGGAAAATTTTACTTAACATAGATATAATTATTCAGGCTACGTTATGTTAATTATGGCACGACAAAACAAGAACGACTACCCAGTTGAAAAGAAACTGATTTCCTAACATAGCACGTACATACACTATCGGTCATAAATGTTCAACCACCTGCATAATTGGAAATTATTTAGAAAAATTATTTCTTATCTCTATCAAATTATTTCTGTTATTAAACTGTAAGTACGAGAATGAACCGATTGTTCATAAGATACTGAAAATGACCCTCTTTGCAAAAAACATATGTGTATACTAAATTGCAACCTATTACACAAATGTTACGTCACTAAAACTGGTACGTTTAGGAACATATTTCATTGCGATGAATATCACTCAGTTTGGAAATCTTTTTGGAAATGCTAGAACCTGCAGACGTATAGCCGAAATCATTCAATTTGACAACGTTTTGCATCACCTCATTCATTATTTACCACGAGTTCTACTTATGAGTTCTAGCGTTAAACAAACATTAGATATCAAAGATATAGTACAGGGTGGCGCAGGGGAACGGGAAATTTTGGACGTTACAGTTGTCAGCACTGTAGAGCCGGCAGTTGTTCGTAACGTCGCACAATTGTTGTGAACGCATTGCCATTTAGTAATCATGGATCGTTGGACTGGTGCGGAACGTGCAGTAGCCGTGAGAGCGTTTTATAAAAATGGTGGTAGTGCGACTACCGCGCACAGAATATTTCGACAGCATTAGCAGCTTGTACGTCATGGACGTGTTCCATCTGCGCATGCGATTACAATGTGGGTGCATAATTTTGAAGAAACAGGATCTGTCTTGAAAAAGAAAGTTCCAGGTGGCATTCGAACGGTACGTACCCCAGAGAACATTGAGGCTGTTAGAGCTGCAATCGAGAGAAGTCCTCGACGCTCCGTTCGACAGCATACATCTACGCTAGGGATTAAGCGACGAAGCTTACAAAGAATACTGCACGAATTACATTTCCATCCCTATAAGTTGCAGATTGTGCAACAATTACATGAACGAGACCCAGCGTCACGTATGGAGTTTAGTAGGCAGATATTGGCTAAAATTAACGAGGACGCGAATTTCGTTGGTAACATATGGATATCAGACGAAGCCCATTTCCACCTGAACGGTTTCGTAAACAAACAGAATTTTCATTATTGGGCCCAGGACAATCCTTGTGAGTTACACCAGCGACCACTACATAGCGACAAGGTCACAATATGGTGTGCTGTATCATGTCATGGTGTTATCGGCCCTTATTTTTTTGCACGTGAGGATGGTAGTGCAGCGACAGTAACATCCGCTCGATATGTTGAAATCCTTCAAACATTCTTTACACCGAGACTGTACAAGCTTAATCTTAACATGGAAAACATGTGGTTTTAGCAGGACGGAGCCACGTCACACACTGCTCGACATTCGATGGCAGCAGTTCGTCAATTGTTTGGAAGTCGCATTATTTCACGTAACGGTGACATTGAATGGCCTGCGAGATCCCCTGATCTTAGTGGGGGTATCTTAAAGGCAAGGTGTACCGTACACGACCTGCAACAATCCATGAACTGAAGGAGAACATTCAACAAGAAATCACTGCCATTCCCCAAGATTTGCTACACCGCGCATTCCAGAGTTTTCATAACAGGCTGTTAGAGTCTAAACGCCGAATAGGAAGACATCTTTCCGTTGTCATCTTTAAAAAGTAAAGAGACACTTTTGGATGTTTTGATTGTAAAAACATAAATGGCATGCCGCATACATGCACTTTCGTTAATAAATTATTAGTGTTATGAATTTATTCGTGAAAATGACGTTATTTCAGAATTTCCCGTTCCCCTGCGCCACCCTGTACTTGTGATATTAAAGAATTGAGCGGTCTTCTTTATCAAGCACGTTAAAATTACAAAATCGATTGCTCATTGGGTCAAAATAAAACACGCATATTTAAATCGGATAAAGGTAGATTTATTAACCAATTGGATCTAGTTTAATATAAGTTCGTCATTAACATAAATACGCATGACTAGCACGTTAACCTTATTTCTAAAACATGGAAAGAATAAATGAGATTACCTACTTATTTAGAGCTATACCAGAAAAAAAGAAAGCATTTCTATATATCATTACATTATGACTAGGCTACGCTAAAACCAAAAGCTGGGGATAGCTCGACAAATTCACAAGCTAAACCTACTTATTAATGGTAACTACGTCTACTTAACAGTCAATTAGAAAACTATAATTTAATCCTCAAGCTTTCGCAAGTTGGGCTCAATTCACCGGCTTGTCACTCCACACAACGTAGTTGTTGGTATACAAGACACATTCCAAGGTTATCGTCTGGATTGGACTGTCTAGCTGACGGCCCGAAATGTACCCCTATCGTAAAAGGAGTGACGCTGGTCTCTATTCTACAAGGGTTCTGCCCCCTTGGACATAGAGAATTACCACATCGAGCTATGCTGCAGTATTCCGGAGGAGCATCTCCTGGCTACGAAGAAGCAATATTATTGCAATGATATTTCTTATCAACATTTAATGGTATTGCACTACTAACAGCAAAGCCATGTATATCTTGCATACACATGTCTTCTATTAAGAAAACTGTTGTATTATAAAACCACAACGTTATCTCTATTATTTCTATACCTTAACAAAAAATCAATGTTGTGGTATATTATCAAAATATCTAGAATCGAACAAATACGGCCAATATCAAAATATATATCATTAAAACTGGTATTAAAAGACAATTTTCTGATGCATGTATGTGTAGTACGCTAAGTTAATATCACTTTTGGAACACCCTGTATAATTAAAAATGCTTTAAAATTAATAAAGGATGTTAAAGACGAAGAACTTATGTTATTTTTTTTCCATATTATTATAATCAGCTCTAGCATAAGAAGGTGGCGTTTGAGTACAACACCCTGTATATTAAGACCTTTCGATAATGTAAAGTATTTGCATTTAAATTTTTGTTCTGTCTGTTTCCGTAATTAAATCAAGAGAACTGAAAATCTGGGGATTTTCGAAGGGGTGTTTCACCCCCTCAAAGTGAATTTCAGCACAAACAAAAAAAAATATTTTCAAGTCCCAACATACTCTACTTACCTACCAAGTTTCATTAAAATCTGAATTTGACACCCTGAAACCTTTCCTTGTAAGCAAGTGGGAAAAACAAATGAAAATAGAACCTTTGATAACCCATAAAGAAAAAAAAACTTAGTTCATGGTAAATTTCGAACATACCATTAGAAAATCCTCAGAATCGCACGGCATCACGATCTTATCCATGCAAATCTCCACATTACTTCGATTCTCCCCGACATCCACCTGCATAGGTTCATCTCCAGACCCCTCGTCGACATTTTCCGCGCCTCCGTCGGGCTGGTTACCCATGGTGATCTGCATCAGGGAAACCGTACCGTCTCCGGCGGAATTCGGACCGATCTTGAACGAATTGTCGTCGCACGGTTCGTAAACTATACTGCAGGTGCCTCTTTCTTGCCGGATGCAGATGTTATAATCTTGGTTCGTAAGATGGCGGCCGTTCTCCGCAAAATTCATCGTCCTTACGAGGCCCGTCTTGCCGGTGTGGTATTGGAGACAACCGGCGGGTGCCCTTTGGGAAAATGGAATCTGCGTCACGATCACTTCCCAAAATCGGGACGTTATCTTTCTGGTGAGGTTGACGTTTATGGTGATCGATTCGTCTACGTTATCGACGTCGAAGTAAACTGGAAATTAGAAGGGGAATGAAGAATTTTATTGTGGTGGAACATGCCTAAACGTTCGTTTACTTCGATGGCCAGAGGTACATCGTTGGGATGCAAGCTTTCCATAATTTCGGGGTGATATTTTGATTGAGAAAAGAAATTCGTATTCATTCACAAATGTTCACAAACACCAGGAGCAATTCAGTAAATACGATAGCCATTACCATGAAGTTCTACCAGATGTACAAGTATGAAATGCGGTTCTTTTTTCTTTCTAGAAAGACATGTTAAATTCGAAAGAATGATCAAAAGCGCTTTATTCAAAGGCAATTTGTGAATACCATGCCAGTAAAAATCTTTTTGCTGCGAACCATTCATCGAGTAATTTTAGCACATCTTCGTACGAACGAAAGCGTTGCTCAGCAAAGTCATGACCCATCGATGTAAACAAGTGGTAATCGGATGGCGGAAGACTGGTGAGTAACTCGCATGGGGTAGAACTCCCTAGCTGAGTGCTTCCAACGTGTCACGAACCGATTTTAGCCGTATATTGTGGAACATTGTCATGCAGAAAAATTACTTTCTCTCTTTCGATACTCTGACCTTATCAATTCTTTTAATACATTTAAATGCACATGGAGAATAATCGATAACCACCTCCAGAACGGGGGTATTCCCAACTACTGACGATCTCGAATTATTAACTAACAATGTGTCCACTGTAGGCGGTTCCTCATTTTGTGTATTTGCTGAACTAGATTGATGGTATTCTCACCTATTTTTTTTTAAATATGTTCAGAGTGTTATATAGAGCCACTTTGCTATATCATTAACTTCTCTTTTCAAAACGGTATTTTCCCTAATAATTTGAAGCACGCAAATGTGATACCTCTTTACAAAGGGAGTGATTCTGATGATCTGGATAATTATAGACCTATAAGTTTACTTACAGCTATATGGTTGTATTTGATCGACTACATAACTCTCTCTCTTCTGTCTGGTATCCGCATTTAATGTTTGGGGTCGTCTTTTGGGGAAGCAGCAGAGAACTCGCCCTTCTGATTCCACCAAACACAGACCATTGTCTTTCTACCAAAGCGATTCAGTCTTGTGGTCGATGTGGATGATACGCCTTGGTTTACCCGTGATATTTTGCGCTGGGGATTTTCAAAATAAACCCAGCGAGTAAAATGTCACATGTATTTTTGGACTTTTCTATTTGCCTCTCGTTCAACTCATGTGGTTTCCATCCACCAGTCTTCTGAATCTTTCCCGCCTCCCCAATTGTTTGGCGAGTTGTTCTTGTGCTTGAGCTTCATCTTCGTCCAGCAATGCTTGCAATTCCACACCTTCGAATTTTGTTCGGCGGTTTTCCACGTTCCTTATCTGCAAACATCGAAGTCACCACTTTTGAAACGCTGAAACCATCGCTTCTCGAAGTGGTCGGTATGATTCAGCGGCAGCTTTCTTCAAATGAAAACAAATGAATTAATGCTGTCCGCGAATCCTATTTGTTCGGTATAAATTTCGACATATTGGACACAACTTTTCCAATTTATCAACAAAATGGCGCAGTGTCAAAGCTTTATAGCACAAACTGCATTGGTGCGCCATCTGTTGTCCAAAATTTGCATTTCATACTTGTACACCTGGCTACACCTTTTAAAAAGATCAATTACTTATTTACGCCAATGACAAGTTACAATGTAAGACGGTCTCCTACTAGATTCAGAGATATTTTAACACTCAAGAAAACAAATTTGAATTTGATTGATTCGAACGAACTACATCTGTACCATATTTACCATGTTGTCCGTTATTTAATCCACACAAAACTAAATCCCTAGCACTCCCGCCTTTCATGGTAAAGATATCCTCTTCGCAATCCCCAGTCATTCTATTGGGTTGACCCTTAAACAAAAAAAAAGACACGAACAAAAACAAATAGAATAGACGAAAAAGTTTGCTGTCAAAGCAGTCCTAGCCCTTACCAAATTAAAATGAATAAAATCTAATCGAATCTGTGAAATTTCCTCGTCAATTTTCCTCAGTTTTAAATTGCATTCGGTCATATTGACGTCTGGATCTGGAAAATGAGGATTGACGAAGTATGTGATGTTATTGTAAATATCCTGATCGCACGTGGCCGTGACTGAAAAGTACCGATTTTATCTAATTTAGACGTTATTATTTTTTTTATAGTTTCACTTACAAACGCAGCAGACACCAAAACCCATCGCACAGAAACCATACGATGTACCACCCTGTATTCTGCATTCATAAGTATTCATACAGATCCCTGTAATTTTCGAAAATCTTGTTTAGACATTATTGTTTTTAATATCGATCTGTTTAGATGATAAATTTTGCTTATTTTAATGAAGTAAGTAGAAAAACAAGTTTTAATTTCGTTCATTTTCAGTTGCAGCTCAAATGAAATGTTTCCTTTGTATATTAATGGTTATACTGAAAAAGGACGATCCTGAACCCATATATTCAAAAAAGTTATTAAACTTATTTAAACTGATTTTCTAATAGAGATGTGTACTACACAATTATTTTCTGCGCAAAAGCAATGAGTGAATGAAATAAATTTTTGCACATAGGAAATTTTCTATTCTGTTTAATTATAAAGTTATGATTTAAATAATGATAAAATCGACCATAGAAAGTTATAAAAAAAAAACTAAAAAAATATGGGAAAATGACGTTATAATTGGAACCTTAATAATAGTACAACAGTCACATGTTTATTTGATGCTGAGCTATTTGTAGTGGTTGTTAAGATTTCGCTAATATGAATCAAATACAATACAATACCTTTTCTTCTTCTATCGTTGGCTAAACACTCCTCTTCTACTGGTATAGGAAAAAAATTTAACACTGGAAATAACAAAAGAAAATGAGAAAAATTGCTTGGACAATTTTGTGTGCCAAAACCATTCAAAACATCTCCATATAACATGGGCTGAAAAGTCCCGGGCCTAACACATAGATGACGCTAGTTTTATTGCAGTCACCTTTCTCTCAGTTAGTACTAACCTTCAAAAGACAGCTGTTAAAATTTCATGATATTCTATTCATTAGTTTATGAGTTATTGTGCTAAGAGTCACGCTACTTTTCTTATTTTCAAAACAATGGATCAAAAACAATTTCGTGTTTTAATTTTACACTGCTTCTTGATGGGATAAAATACCGTTCAAGCGAAGCAATGGCTTGAAAAGTGTTATGGGGACTCCGCTCCATCAGAAACAACAATAAAACGTTGGTTTGCTGACTTCAAACGTGGTCGTAGAGACACCGATGATGCAGAACGCAGTGGACGTCCAAATGAGGCCGTAACACTAAAAAGTAACATCAAAAAATTCCACAAAATCGTTTTGAATGATCGAAAAGTGAAGTTGCGTGAGTTAGCTGACATCGTAAAGATATCAAAAGAACGTATTGGCTTTATATTTCATGACCATTTGACTATGAGAAAGCTCTGTTCAAAGTGGGTGCCGCGTTTGCTCACTGTTGACCGAAAACAAGAACGTGTTGATGATTCTGAGCAGTGTTTGGCCATGTTTAAACGTAACAAACCGGAATTTTTACGTCGATATGTGACAATGGATGAAACATGGATCCATCACTTCACTCCGGAATCAAAACGATCGTCATCTGAGTGGACAGCAACTGGTGAACCTCGTCCAAAGCGCGCGAAAGCACAACAATCGGCTAGAAAGGTTATCGCCTCGGTATTTTGGGATGTGCGTGGTGTAATATTCATCGACTATCTCGAGAAAGGAAATACCATCAACAGTGAATATTATATAGCGTTATTGGAGCGTTTGAAGGCCGAAATTGCAAAGAAACGACCGCATATGGCAAAGAAAAAAATGTTGTTTCATCAAGACAACGCACCGTGTCACAAGTCAATCAAAACAATGGCAAAACTACATGAATTGAACTTCGAATTGCTCCCACATCAACCGTATTCGCCAGATTTGGCTCCCAGCGACTACTGGCTGTTCGCAGACCTCAAAAAAATGCTCGCCGGTAAGAAATTTCGCACGAATGAAGAGGTTATCGCTGAAACTGAGGCCTACTTTGAGGCAAAAGATAAATCGTTCTACAAAAGTGGTATTGAAATGTTAGAGCGGCGCTGGAATAATTGCGTTGCTCTTGATGGAGATTACGTTGATGAATAAAGCTAATTTTGAACGAAAAAAACCGTGTTTTCTTTGTTAGGCCCGGGACTTTTCAGCCCATGTGTTATGTTCCTATTAAATCGTTGTGCACTTTGGCAGAAAATTATTAGCATGTTCACGTTTAATCTTAGCTAATTTGAACTTCCAAAAAAATTGTTTACGTATGCATCGATTGTCCACATACCTACATCTTTTAAATCCGCAAGGCGATATGAAGGCACTCCTATACGAAACGAGGAATAGATTTTTGAAAGTTTAGACCCCATTTTTTACAGACAACCACATAGAGAACATGCATTAACATTGCGTTAAAATCAATAGACAAATTAATTTGCAAAATAAAAGGAACGAGTTTCTATTTTATGTATAACATCTTCCACAGTAAAGTTTCTAACAAAAAGAAAAACAATTGAACGTATTTACCCAACAAAGCCTCAATACGCTATCTTTTTTTCATTAGGAATGTCCTTTTTTGCCCATAACGAAAAAATATAGAGCACGTACAAACAATAACACGTAAACATGGAAAAAGCCTTGTTACATAAACAGATAAATATTCTTCCTACAATAGTAAGCGATCTAAATAATATTACAGTCTTTCAAACTTATTTCTACCCATCCTCTATACAGTACAGAATGATTCATGAGGGGGATAATAATAGGCAAAAGATCAGTAAATGGCACTTTCTCAATTTCTTAGAAAGATATGTAGGGAACGTATTTAGATAGGTATTGTAAACGCTTTCATGAATTTTATACTTGCATTCGTAAATTATCGCGTTGAAAACGCACAAAAGCTTAAATTTATAAGGTGGCCCTAATAAAATGGTCAGGCACTGTATTTTGCTGCCTAGCGCGCCTAAGATTCGGCCACCCCTACAGATTACTCCAAATAAACAATGGATCTTTAGCAAATTATATCAGTGAATATTCTCTAATACATATACATTTATTAAGATGTTATTGTTGGAAGATAAACATTCTTTCATCTTTCAAATACGTAAATATTTTTAGCTAAATAAGTTTATGTTATTTTTTATTCTGTTTTTTTTTTTTGATAAGAATATAATAACGTTGTACTTTAATATTGATATATATTGAATTAAATTAAATATTTTTTCTTTATTAGTTATTATCCAACGGACACTTCTGCCCACTGGATATTTTAGGATTAGGTTGCGTTGTATTAAAAAGAAAAAGAGTAATTGTAGCAGATATATAATGCATAGCTTTTTAAAAATACAGCTGTGGCCATATATATACGCCACCCTTTTTCCGAGTTTACTGCTATACCTGTGAATTGTACATCCACACAGTCCTTGCAATCGTCATTTAAACAGTTTCTTATCAACTTGGAAGGATGCTTAGGGTCATTGCCTTGAACATACTTCCAAATTGCCGGTAAATGTTCTTTCGCATAAGGAAGCATAATGATAACATCCCTATCGCAATTCTTTGCTTACAATGAATTCATCAGACTTTCACTCTGCTTTTGTTATTTCTATATAGTTGTCTAATCACGTTTACATAGCTCGTTTGTACTCCGTTGACCTTCATTGCGCATAAGGAAGCATGATGATAATAACAATAATCAAACTAACATATGTTTTAATATAACGCGAAACGCAACATAATTAATTATCGCACTAAACCGAGAAGGTGGTTGGGGCATCCGTATATGCCATCAAAAAATTCGTTCAGCGACAGTAGCCACGCTTTATATCATCTTGAATTTGTACGTGCTCATTGTGATTTCTAATCATTCGGAAGCTTATTTATTATATACAATGTAGCTTCTGCGCGGTTCGGAGTATTTGGCAAACACATAACTCTTTTTGTAGCAAAAACTGTGATCGGGATAAGTAACATCTCTTACAACACACTTACCGCCACATCGCACGTCAATAA